>OX493269.1:1248977-1326477 GCA_950370525.1 Bellardia bayeri | reverse complement strand
GCCTTTGCGCAGCAATACAAGAAACTGTTTTTTCCATAGCTTTGGAAAGACTCCTTTTTTTAGGCAAATGTTGAATGTATCCGTAAATACATCTGGACAATGCTCACATACTAAGGCAATTATTTCATTCGGAATCCCATCCGGCCCTGGTGCCTTCTTTTTCTTCAGAGTACGGCATGTGTCAATTACTTCATTGTGAGAGAAGGTATCGTATTCATTTGCACCTTGTAAAGGGGGTAAGTTGCTCCTGGTTCTTTCCGTTTCGGGGAAAAGTGTAGTCACTATGGTGTATGCCCAATTAGGATTTGTTATTCCTGGTATTTTACATCGGTTTCCTAGTTTTTTCATTATTATCCGATATGGAAGGCCCCATGGATCATTATTTATTTCCTGACATAGTGATTCCCATGCTTTTCTTTTTGAGTTTTTGATTGCTACTCTAACACTTTTCCTAGCTCTTCTATATAGCTCCATTGCAATAAGGTCCCCTTTACTACGTGTAGCTATACGTTTAGTTTTGAGGCATTCTGCTCTTAAACGTGCAATATCTTGATTCCACCAGTAGGCATGTTTTCTAGATCGACCGAGCATTTTAGTTTTGTTCATTCCAACGTTACAGATCTCTGTGAGGATGTCTATAAGCCGTCTAGCAGCGATATCTGCGTTCAAAATGTCGCTAAGTTGTGTTCCGGATTTAATCTCCATAAGCTTTTCTATGGAGTTCTCTTTATTTATCTTTCGTGTATTCCATCTAATTCGTGTCGGGTTCGCTGTTACATTGGTGTATGAGAGGTCTATCTGCATCTGAATATATTGGTGGTCACTTAGTGTTTCGTCTTCTAGGACCTCCCATTGTGGTGTTTTGCATGCTATAGACGGTGATGCAAATGTTATATCTATAATTGAACTTGAGTCTGTTCTCCTGAAAGTTGGAGATCTTCCCCTGTTCAGGACAATCAGACCCAGAGATGCAATCATTTCACTCACAGCTATTCCTCTTTTATCTGTTTTTCCTGAGAGCCATGTATATGTATATGTATATGTATGTATATGTATATGTATATGTATATGTATATGTATATGTATATGTATATGTATATGTATATGTATATGTATATGTATATGTATATGTATATGTATATGTATATGTATATGTATATGTATATGTATATGTATATGTATATGTATATGTATATGTATATGTATATGTATATGTATATGTATATGTATATGTATGTATATGTATATGTATATCCCTTGTTTGAAAAACTGCGAAATTTCCAAATCAATATTTGATATGACCCCCGCGGGATTTTTTTTTACTGTTTTAATTTTGTAAGTCATACTGTTGACAAGATTTTTCAAAATGTTTGGACTTATATTTGCTCCCACTGTACTGTATGTTACTACTATATGTACATATGTATGTAGGAATGAAAATGCTAATAATAATGATCCCGGGATTTACATTTATAAAAGCAAAGTTAAAGATAAGATACCTAAGTTAGAAATGTCAAACCCATGACGGCGCACAGTGGCTGAAAATCGTTTTTCATTGGTTAAAAGTCGAATTTTTTTTGTCACCGATTTTTTAAATTTTTACAGCTTTTTGGAGCTAATATATCCATATTAGAGTAGCCAAAAAAAAAAATTAGGTTAAACTATTAATAATTGTGGGCGTGGCATGCTGTCAAACTCAACTGTTTTTTAATTTCAGAAAAAGGTGTTTTTTATTTGTTTTTTGTCAAAAATAAATGGTTACTACTCGCAAGCTATCATCGATAATAGCCTGCGGTCTTTTTTATAATGTTGGTAGGATTATAGTCTTTAGTTGTTGTAAGTGGTTACCGCTGTAGCGTTTAATTTTAGGGGCGTTATGAAATATTTATGAAACTACTATATTTTTCTGAAATTTAAACTTTAGTGGAATAGAACTTCTAGGGAACAAAAGGGAACAAGAAACGTATACCACCTGAAGAAAGGTGAAAGTGTCTTCTTTAACCCTATATATACTTTTGCACCCGCCACGACCCGCGGGTAGAACACTTTTTTAATTTTAATGAAATTACTCTAAAAAATTCAAATTTAAACAGCCCTATAATTACTCGTATACAATGGTGTATTAAATTTTCACTTTTTCGCCTAAAGGTTTATGTTTTTTTACTTTAGACTACATAAACCTAAAATAATTAAATATAATACCTGCGAAAGAGTTTTATGGATTTGTTTTGATCAGCAAAAAAAAAAAAAAATAAGTCATAAATATATCACAATAGGTTCTACAGTAAACATATGATCTCTTTCCAATATACCTGTTATCAACTGTTAGGGTCAACCAAAGTCATAAACAATTTTATAATAATAATCGCGACATTAAACCACTAAAGAAAAAAACCCCATATTGGCGAGATACTAATTAGTTTTACCTGATATTAAGGTCTGGATAACAAGTGCAGTTTTTTTCAATTTAAGTACTACCTGCTATGAAATTGAAGATCAATGTGTGAATAACATGTATATAAAAATGTATAAAACTACGGATTCGATAAGGGATTACTCAATAATAAGTTAATCCTTGACGTGTACGGACGTATGTTTGCAAGTGATAAAACATAACAGACACAAATAAAAATATTCAGAAAAATATGGAGAGCTTCAGTTATAAAGAACTGGCCGAAGAGTATTTTAGAAATAAAAACCAGGAAGATGTTCTTAGTTACGTTAAAATTAAACTTAAATTCGTGTAGCACCAAAATACAAGAGCAATTATCTAATTTTGTAAAAGTACTAAAAAAACGCTACAAAGAAGTTAGCTACAGTAAACAAAAATTTTTAAATAAAAAGTGAAAACTGCTTAGAAGGCCAACTTACTGTCTTTGCAGAAACAGCAAAGCAAGATAAGGTTGGAAGACCACACAAATCATTGGACAACTGCAGCGATAGATCTAAGAGGCGGAAACTTAAAGAAAAGGGCTCAAATATCTATCCAGCATATCATCACATCTGCTAAAATGGGCTGTTTGCCATCAAAGGACACTATTACAATCACACCAATTTCGGCAGAGGTACAACTACAATCTCTACTTGATCACACAGCCGAACGCTTGCTACAATCAATACCAGGAAATGCGTTAAAGAAATATGGAAACATAAATTATTTTTTGCAAATGGGGATGTGATGGTTCTTCGGGACAAAAACAATACAAACAAGTTGTATGTCAAAATATTTCGGACTCAGATATGTTCATGGTATCATTTGTACCATTGCGATTGAAAAAGATTTTGGAAGATTCAGAGCCTTCGACTAGTACAACGCAAACAATGGATATTTGGGAAAATGAGACACCATCTTCTACGAAATACTGCAGGCCAATCAAATTTGAATTCAAAAAAGAAACTCGTGATGCCATTAACAAAGAAATTAGTGATATCCAAATTGCAACACTACAGCCATTACAATTACAGTTAGATGGGCAGCAAATTGAAGTAAGCTACTAATTAGCCCTTACAATGATAGATGGAAAAGTAGGTCAGGCTTTGACTAACACGAAGGCTGCATCCAGCTGCATTATATGCCAATCAACATCAACCCAATTAAACCAAGTTCCGACAAAATCATTAGATA
Organism: Bellardia bayeri; assembly: GCA_950370525.1. NCBI lineage: Eukaryota > Metazoa > Arthropoda > Insecta > Diptera > Calliphoridae > Bellardia > Bellardia bayeri. The sequence continues at coordinate 1,322,852 of OX493269.1, read as the reverse complement.
ATACCGATGCATATGAATTTGGATTATCACCACTACATGCAAGAATACGACTTATGGAACATATACTAAAAATCAGTTATGATTTGGATTTCGGGTCTTCAGGATCCATAAGAAACAATGAAACCAACAAAGAGTTAAGAAGTTCAAAAAAGAAACATGTTCAAGATGAATATCACAAATTTGGATTAATTATAGATCAGCCAAAACAAGGGTCAAGCAATACAAATGATGGCAATACCGCACGAAGATTCTTTTCAGATCCAGAAACAGCATCTGAAATAACAGGAGTGGATTTAAACCTTATTTTCAGATTTAAAATAATCCTAGAAGTACTTGCGTGCAATGAAGAAATTGACTCTAGACAATTTGGAGATTATGCTAAGGAAACTGCAAAAATATATACTACCAACTACCCATGGAGAAATATGTGTACAACAGTTCACAAAATCCTTTATCATGGAGAATATATCATTAAATATCATTTGGTGCCACTTGGAGATCTATCAGAGGAGGCTCAGGAAAAAAGGAACAAGGATTACAGATTTTATAGAGAGCACAATACTAGAAAAATTTCACGAAATTCCACAAATGAAAATCTATTTAATATATTATTGGCAACATCAGATCCGTTCATCTCCAATATTCGAAATCAATGGAAAGTGGAACATCGGGATTTAGATGAAGAAGTCAAAAAACTACTAAAAAACAGAAATAGCGCAGAACAAAATATAGAATATTTGCAATCAATATTTGTTTCAAATGAATAATAATTATAATTGCCTTCATTGTTATTTAAGTACGAAAAACATAGTATTAGTAAATAATTCTTTAAAAAAAAACCGACTTCAAAATTTCGGCCAAATAAAATGTTGGATTAATTTTTAAAAATGTTTAATAGAACTAATGTTGTTGCACTTTTTTGATTGAAAGAAAGAATTTTGAAAATCTTGTTAATCTTCTAAAAATATATATAATGCTTTTCCATTACCAGAGCTAAATTTTGACACCCATATTCGATATATTCCTAAAAATCGGTTTATTCTATATATCCCCGATATATCTCAATCAATTTCTGAAATTTTCATTTTTTTTACCTTAAATATATTTTTCTGCAAGCCATATCTTCCAAATAAAAAAATAATTTTTAAAATTGATTCATAAATCACGAAGTTATTCAACAATTTATAAAAGAAGCACAGCAAAAAATATAGATAACGGTAAATAAAAACCCGTATGTCCGTCCGATCTTCATAAAAATTAAATGGGACCCACCTGCAAGCAAACCCTTTCAAACGAAAAAAGAATTTATAAATTGGTTCAGAAATGGCGGTTATCGTGGAACAAACATAAAAAAAGCAACATACCATTCGAATTGATAACCTCCTCCTTTTTGAAGTCGGTTAAAAATAACAATAAATAGAACCTACTATTGTTACAAATGCTAATAAAATCTATTGCAGTTTTTACTTTTAAAATGTTTTTTAAAATTATCAAATCTGACAGCAAAAAAGAATAAATTTTTCTGTAGTAACAGCAAAATCTCCAGTTAATTTTACTATTTTTTTTAGTGTAAACATTTTTTTTAATGTAAAAATTGTTTTGAGTGTAACATTAAAAAAATTCCATTATCACAAAAAATAATTATAATTATTATTAAGTTCTAAATATAAAATTTTTTAATATGTAAATAAAAAAATAAACCCATATTTCACTCCAAAAGTTAAAAAAAATCAAAAGTTCAATTTTGACCTAAAGTCCTTAAAAAGTCATCAATCAATTTTAAAAAAAAATTACTTCAATATTTTGATCGGTTCAAAAGTTACAGAATTTTGGCCAATGAAAAACGATTTTCAGCCACTGTGCGGCGGTTCGGAAACTTCTTAGCCTAGAACAGAAAGCGCGGTATAAACAGAAACTTCCATCTGTACTATGAACACATGTTAAATTTCTTTTCGATCTCACAACTCCTTCATATAGAAACAGCTGTTTAAAAAAGACGCATCCGTGATTTTTTTTACAATGGAAAATTTAAAACTTCGTGATGTCATTAAATATTTAAATAACAAAGGTTTATCGGGACAAGAAATTTATAATAATATGGTGAATGTGTTCGGTGAAACTGCTCTTGGGTTGCTGAATTTAAACGTGGTCGTACAAGCATTGAGGATGAACCACGTAGTAGACATCGAAAAACAGCAACAACAACAGAAATTGTAGCCAAAGTGCATGATATGGTATTAAATGATCGAAACTGATTTTAAGCGTCGTTTCATAACTTTTGATGAGACACGGATCCACCACTATACTCCAGAGACAAACGAACAATCCAAGCAACGGACTGAAGCTGGAGGAAGTGCCGCAAAGGAGGCAAAAACAATTTAATCGTCTGGTAAGGTTATGGCAACGTTTTTTGGGAGTTCAAAGCTATTTTGAAGATTGACTATCTGCAAAATTTTAATACAATAAATTCAGAGTACTATTGCAACATTTTGGATCAATTATATATCAAAATTTGACAAAAACGTCCTGGCTTACAACTAGGGTTGCCAGATATAAAATCGACAAAAAGAAGTACAGATATCAAATCGAAGTAAAAACAGCAGTACAAATAAGAAAAAAAAGTACACTTTATTTTAAAAAATCATAAAATTCAATACATAAAAGAAATAATTGATGTAACTAAGAACTAGGAAATTCAGTATTAACAATAACAATTTAATGAAGAAAATAACAAATAATAAAAACAAAACTAAATAAGAGATCATATATATTTTTGTGTAATAAAAAATAACTTGAAATTAGTTTTATTTTTAAAAAATAAAATAATTTTTTTCTATTATATATTAAATATTTTAATACAGCTTGGTTTTTGGCAAATTGAAAAAATTATAAATATTTATCGCTTTTTTGGACTTGGTTAACTATTTCATTTTTACCTCTTCCGTTTTTAAAAAATTGCAAAATTCATTACAAGTGCACTCAAAATTTGTTTTTATTATTAATTCGCTTTCTACATTTTCAATTAGAAGCTTGTTTCGTTCTTTTCTCCAAAAATTGAACATCAAACTAAAAATTCTCTCGGTTGCCGCATTATATCTCTCGGGATATAATTACTGGGTAAGCGGTGGACCCTAAAATATAAATGTTTTAGAAAAACTAACTATTCTCTTTCTGTGCTAGGCTAAGAAGTTTCCGAACCGCCCTCGTTCTACATAAAAATTCAACTAAAGCAAACGAAACATAAAACCAAACCAATTCAACACAATACATTGAAAAATTATTCTAGGAGGTAATTTTGCCTCCCAATTCCATACTACTCAGATAACTGAGTACCACTAATCTTTCATTTGATACATTAGCATACGAGTACTTTTAAGATGTTATTTAACGGATTCCAAAAGTGCTTCGTTATAAAAAAATAAGACGTATTTATATATTTACAAAAACGTATTTATTTGATTTTAATTTATTTATTGCAATGCTTTAGGGTATACAATATTTTTAGTGTGCCCATCAGGAGCATACACATATAAATCGGTGGGTTTTACTACACGGGCTGTTAACAGGCATTGCAAACGCTAACCGAACAGGAAACTGCAATTGTTTAAAATCGAATGGTAAATCTGTTGGTAGCATTGGAATGCGTGGCAAAAGTACATCTGTACCTTTATATTTTCCTGTTATAGTAGTCGCTTCTATTAAATTATTTCTCAGTTTTTTTTTTATGCAAGTCGAGTGCCAGTGATAGCCGTAGTGATCGACACTGAAGCGCGTCATATTAGCAATGCATTTCAGTGGGCGAGGCCATGCACCTTTGTCCACTTACAACTTTATATAGTGAAGAATTTACAATTTCGTAAGAATATCCTATTGTGCAAATTTAATGACGATCGGTCCAGTAGTTAAGATTATATCGCACACATAGTACAAAAGTGATTTAATTCAAAATTTTCCAAAATTTACTTTTTTCCATAAATTAATTCAGAGTGAACATCAATAACTACTGCAAAAAATTCTTTCACATCACTATCTTCTTTATTTGGAAAAATAAAAATTTGTCTATTTTTATGTTAAGTGTGTTGCTTGTGCACGATGAACTTTTTTTTTGTCTCTCCTGAAAATTTTAGTATTTTGAGTTGTGCCACTTTTGTACTATGTGCGCGATATTACGATTTTTATTTTGCCTAAAATGGGGCGTGGTCTTACCCATTTTTCTCCTGGTACGTATTCCTAATTATGCCAATACCATATACTTAAAAAAATGCCCAAAATATGTCGATTTAAATTTTTGGGTTATATGGGTGGTGCCACTCCCGTTTGTCCAATCAACACAGCATATAGCCTATTATTCCTTCCAGAGTCGCAGTAACATGCTGTCAGGAAGATCTGTGCAAGGGTTTGGCCTTCTATTAAGCACAAACATACAGACAGACATTAATTTTTATATATTATTAAAGTAGGCGTGGTCATACCAACTGAGAAATCTTCGCGGACTCATGCACCATAACTCTGCCGAAGATCATCATATGACCAAATGCATAGTTTACGATTCTATAAAGGACATACATACAAACATTAATTGTTTGTGATGTGGCGTGAAAATGGGCGTGACACATACAATTTTTATTTTTACCTCGCCTTTAGTAAGATGTGGATACAATTTGTATGAAGTAAATCTGTAACAACCCATGCAAAAGCAATTAATCAATTAAAAAATGTGGGCGTTAGAGTGGCGTGGTCGTACCAACTCAGAAACCTTCCCGGTCTCATGCACAACAACTTTGCCTAAGATCATCACGTGATCAGATGCATAGTTTAGGAATCTATAAAGGACATACATAGATACATACAAACATTCATTTTTATATATATAGATTAATCTGTAGAAACATATCTAAATCGAACAAGTGTTGTAGATATCATAAATATTAGTATAAATAGCAAAATAAGTTTTAATATGTAAATAAAGAGAAATATTTGTACCAAATTTTCTATTAGTTTGCATTATTTCTTGTGCAATTGATATCTAATGATACAATCTTGACAAAAAAAAATAAACTGATAAATATTCTTAGGTTTTCAGTGGTTACCTTTATGTTTTGCACAGACATAATTTGAATAATTTAATTTTCTATTTGTTTTATATCACATTATTGTTGTATAATTAATTATTTAGTTCGTTTATTTTACCTTTTTCAATATTTAATAGTTTCTTTTTACAAGCAATAAGGTCACTTGAATTTTGTATAAAAATATTTAATTTATTTATAGAGCAATTCCATATGAAAGCGATCACCCCTCTCGGATTTTAAAATAAATAGTCTCCATCGATTGCCCATCAAAAAATAATGTACCTACATATTTTTTTTTTAAATATACTGTAAAAAAAAAAATATGTAGGTACATTGTTTTTTGCTGGACAATCGATTAAGACTATTTATTTTAAAATCGGAGAGGGGTCGTCCAAAAATTTGCCCATTTTGATCGTTTTCATATGGAATTGCTCTATATATTCATTGTGATAGCGCAATATTGGAAATAAATATATATGTATAAATAAATTAAATATTTTTATATAAAATTCAAGTGACCTTATTGCTTGTAAAAATAAACTATTAAATGTTGTATAATTAAGTAATTTGCTTAAATTGATTTTATACTATGTATTTCATTTACTCTACAATTAAACAAAAAGTATACATACAGGCATGTTCTGAAATCACGGTGATTTTAAATCACGAACGATTTTGAAATCACGGGAACAATATTTTGGTGTTCTGAAAATCACGAGATTTTTAATTTTTTGTAGTGATTTTGATTGTTCTAAATCACGAGCTAACAGCTGATTTTCTTTGTGTTGACTACTAAAAAGTATAAGTAAATCACGAAAAATATAAACAAATCTAAAAAAAATGGTCCGCAAAAAATACAACGTCTTACTAAATTTGTAAATTTTAAGTTTTTTTGGTGACCGGGTTTAAATTACGAGATTTCAATAATTTTTGTGCACAGAACACCTTTTCAGTGATTTCAAATCACTTTACGAAAAAGTGATTTTCAGAACATGCCTTATGTATAATATTAATTTATAATAAAGACAACTGTTGTATTTTCTTGACCAAAATTTAATTCAATATATAATGCATTTCTTCCCATTTCTTTATTATAATTATGATCAAAATTATAGGTACGACATGCGTCTTTAACACGCCAACGGTCGGCATTCAGGACCCATCAGCGGCATAGATCTGTAAGTTATGTTTTTTTTTTTTGTAAAGACCATCGTTTCGTTTTGTATTTTTTTTTTTTTTTTTTGAAGCAATTAATTTATATATATTTAAGAGTTTCTTTATTTCTTTGTTAAGCCTTTTACCTATACATAAATATATACCGCCGTAAAATAACGCTATCATTCACAATTGAAATTATATAAACTACAATTTGTATATTATCAGGCATGTTCTGAAATCAAGGTGATTTTAAATCACGAACGATTTTGAAATCACGGGAGGAATATTTTGGTGTTCTGAAAATCACGAGATTTTTATTTTTTAGTATTGATTTTGATTGTTTTCAATCACGAGCTAACAGCTGATTTTCTTTGTCTTGACTACTAAAAAGTAAAAGTAAATCACGAAAAATGTAAACAAATCTAAAAGATGGTCCGCAAAAAATACAACGTCTTACTAAATTTGTAAATTTTAAGTTTTTTCTGTGCAAAATAGTTAGTTTTATGTCAAAAACAAATAAAGAACAAATGATTTTAAGTGTTTGTGATAATTTTATTACAAGAGTTCAATGAAAAATGCTTGAAAAACTCTAAGTGATCTGAAATCTTTGAGATTTCAATAATTTTTGTGCACAGAACACCTTTTCAGTGATTTCAAATCACTTTACGAAAAAGTGATTTTCAGAACATGCCTGTATATCATGCAATTTAAAAATGTATTTACCCTACATTTAATGTTGCTTTAAAGTAACGTATTATATAGTGCTACAAGATTGTGTAGGCGAATGTAAGTACCTCCCGCTTGAATTGTTCCTGGAATTGTGTAAAATATTAGGATGATTGGATAACAGTAACCCGTGCCGCATTGATTCGAATGAAATCAACATTTTCAAAGCATATTCGAGAATATTGGCATTAAACATCAGCAATGTTGGTTCATAAATGGCTTAGGTATGATAAAAAAATATTATTATGGACCTCCAAAAGTGAAGTGAATTAGTGTACATACGTGTGACCTAACAAAGAGTATATCTTTGATCTTTATGAAATTCTAAGTCGATTGAACCAAATCCGCCTGTCTTTGAAAACACCCTCACGCCCAAAATATTTAACAATATTAACAAAAAAAAGTGTATAATTCTTACTTCTTGATAATTTAGTTAGGCTCGAGTTCATTAAATTTAATTTTCATTAAATTATTTTTACTGAAGTTAGGAATTACAACTTGAAAAATTTTATTATTAAAAATTTTGATAATTTTTCTTGACTGGGGATCGAACCTGGGTTGTTGAATTTACATATGTTTCGAGAAATCCCACTTTCTCTCATCAGAATTCTCTTCGAACTACCAGAACTAACACTGGTTTAAGGATTGATGTTTGTCTGTTGGCTGGCCGGCACCGCAGTGGTGCATGTGGTAGAACGCAAAGAATTCTGATGAGAGAAAGTGGGATTTCTCGAAACATGTGTAAATTCAACAACCCAGGTTCGATCCCCAGTCACGAAAAATTATCAAAAATTTTTAATAATAAAATTTTTCAGGTTGTAATTCCTAACTTCAGTAAAAATAATTTAATGAACTCGAGCCTAACTAAAATTATCAAGAAGTAAAAATTAACAGTTCGATTATGAAATAATAATTATTCTATAAAAATAGCTAGGGCACAAGCCATAATGTTGTACAAAAGTGTACAAAAAACATAATAAACAAAAACAAATGTATTCAAGTTTTTGAAACGAAGTCTTGACATGAATACGAAAAAACTGAAGAAGAAAAGGAAAAAAACAACTATGAATATAAATTAATAAAAAAATGATAATTACAGCAAAAAATTCGAACTACCAGAACTAACACTGGTTAAAGGATTGATGTTTGTCTGTTGGCTGGCCGGCACCGCAGTGGTGCATGTGGTAGAACGCAAAGAATTCTGATGAGAGAAAGTGGGATTTCTCGAAACATATGTAAATTCAGCAACCCAGGTTCGATCCCCAGTCAAGAAAAATTATCAGAATTTTTAATAATAAAATTTTTGAAGTTGTAATCCCTAACTTCAGTAAAAATAATTTAATGAAAATTAAATTTAATGAACTCGGGCCTAACTAAATTATCACTAAGTAAAAATTAACAGTTCGATTATGAAATAATAATTATTCTATGTTTATAATTCTTCTAAACTGTTTGGTAGTGAAATCACAAATTTGTGGTATTTTTTTTTAAATCTGTTTTGCTTAAACCAGCACTCAGGTCGTGACCCCTACTCATGCAATGCGTTATATTGGCACTAGGAAAATATGTTATAGGAGGGAGATTAGTTTAGTTGTAGCAGAACCCTTTTTTTTAAATTTATTTTTATTATTGAAACTTTCTTATCGAAATTTACAATAAGTATTCAAATCTTAATTCTACTTGTTGTTTATTAGTTGTTACCAATGTAACCACTAACCGCTGTATTCAAATTTTAAGAAGGTCTTCTAGTTAGGCTCTGGTGACCTTCGAACTGAAGCAGACCCCGAGCGAGGTAGTTAGGGTGGGCCATTAGTTTTTAATTTCCTCCTGGATAGTGGGTACGTTAAGATTTCTGTGGATAATATCATCACTTATATACCATGGGGCACAGAGAATTTGTCGTAATATTCTAGAGTTATACTTAAAACGAATATTTTTTAGAAAAGCTTCGATAGGATTAATAATAAGCTTATCGGTCTGTAAGACGCAACCTGGCTAGTATTTTTTCCTGGCTTGGGAATCATAACAATTATAGACCTCTTCCATGAGGATGGGAAGTATCCGACTCTTAATATCGCGTTAAAAATGAGCAGCGAGATTCTTGAAGCAGACGATGGTAAGTTTCTTATCATTGACCCTGTGATGCGGTCAGGTCCGGGAGATTTTCTAATATTCACTTTTTCTATTGCAGATTTTAGTTGAATTATGTTAAATTTTATTGGATGGTTTACCTTATCAGGAATGATTGGACGACAGGAACATGTATGTGCCTCATGTGGCGTGAAAACTTTCTCAAGGTGGCCCGCGAAAGCGTTTAATTTTTCATTTATATTTTTGGCCCAAGTGCGGTTTCCCACTCTTAATGGAGATTCTTGGGTTATAGAGCATTTCATATGCCGTACAGCCTTCCATAAGCTGTAATTGGAGTTGTTTGTGGCATCTAGGCTGTTTAGATAGCCTTCTATTGCAGACTCGTGGTTCTGTCTCAGGTTCTTGCGAAGAGTTGTCAGGAATAATTGTAGTTGGGCCTTAGTGGTTGGGGAACGACTGTTTTGTCATTGTCTTCTTAACTTCCTTTTTTCTCTGATCAGGGTATCTATATTCGTCGATGTATTGTAAGGAGCACGTTTAATTGTCCGCTTGATTGGGGGTGCATTTCTTACTGCAGAATCCAACACTTCTGTAAGTAGGTCGACAGCTATTTGGATGTCAGATGAATTTTTTAGGGGAATGCACTGTGATAAGTGAGAGCTCACATACATTTTATATTTTAACCAATTTGTGTTTCTGTTTGGATAGGAAATAAAGTTTGCAGCTGCGGCTTCAGAGTTGCCTTTTAAAATGAGGATTGAAGGTGAATGATCAGACGATAGATCATAGAAGGAACTAACTAGTACCTGATCGCGCTTGATTCCATTATAGTATCAATAGAACAGTGAAACACAACCAACATTGCAGCGATGCTCCAGTAAATCAATAGACTTGTATACCCTACTGTCACCGGTCGCCCTCTCCTGTATACGACCAAGTAACTGCAAAATAGACTTCGAATCACATGAGAGTTGTATTCCATCTTCGGTCAAATATAGGTGGTGTAAATAGTAAGGAGATCAGATGGAGTAAATTATTTCCTACACCGTTTTAAGAAACAGAGCCACTTAAAGACTGTATTCATGTCTAGAACATCAAGAGCCTCTAATTCCTTATTATTTACACCGTCCATAAAACAGATGAAGCAACATGTTCCGTCGTGCGTTTGTGTGTTAACATACAACATTGAGTCTTACGTGCGTTAAATAATCCCATTCTAAGATTGTCATAAGATCTTGGTTAAGCGTATCATTCATGTTTTGCCTGATTGCCCCAATCACCAATGGTTGAATGAATATGAATGGCAAATGTTGCTATCACCTGCACAAGAATAGATAGGATTGGAAGTATGACGTAGAAGATAGTTAAAAAGATAAGAAATAAAATAGGAGAAAGAACGGAGCCTTGTGGTACCTTGAACTCGATATTAATTCGGAGAAGTTATCACTGGCACAAAAAACAATAAGTTTCGATAAAAGACCACCATGTCACCGATTTAGTTTCGACAAAACGAAGTGTATACCGACACCATTTTTCGGAAAGGAAGGCTAGTAATTCCCCCGTATAACCTTACCTACGAAAGCCGTACTGGCGGTCGCTAAGTAATCTGTCGGACTCCAGATATTCCACAAGATCTGAATGCAATTTCCTATACTTTCCATAAATTTATAAATTGGGCTATAATTTGCAGCCTCGTCCTTTTTAGGAATCGGCGTTATATTGGCAACCTTCAAATACATGGGAAATTCAGCGGCACGCGAAAGAATATAATACTCTTATAATACTCTTTCGAGCTCTGGAATTGATTGATTGCTTTCTGGTAAGTTTGAATTATTTGCAAATAATTCAGCTAAAAGGTTAGGTTTGTCAACCCGGTCAGTGAATGATTGGCGATCCCTGAAAAAAGTAGGAATATTAAGAACTAGCATTATCATTTATTCTTTTAACGAATGACCAAGATTTTTCGCTCCTCAGCACTTTCGATCTGATAAAGTTATATACAATATTCATATCAAATAATTAAGCAGGCCTCCGCTTCTAAATCCAACTCACTTGGGTCCATGTGATTGGTCTCTTTGTCTTGCCTGAAAAGATAATTAAACGAAAGACAGTTGCGTAAAATAAAGGGGTGGTAGGTAAATGAGTGGAGAAGTATAGAAGGAGATGAAGATAGTTTGATAGTGATAGATGGAGAAAAAGTGCTCCTGGTTGGTTTACCGACTAATTCATAGTCACCGCATTGGAATTAGAGATGACTGATTGTCTTAACCAATTACTGTTTCTTATAAAGGCCTCGATTTTTGTAGGAACGGTTTTCCAGAAACCTAATTAATTTTTAAGTCTTCCAATGCTGGGCAGTAATACAGGAATTGGGAGGTAGCTGATATTTCATTTTGAATAATGCTACATCTATTTAGGATTCAGAAGGTCATCCTAATCCCTTTTCTTTTCGTCCTCTTGCGTAGAAACGAAAATACTCATTGTATCAAGGGGCAGATCTTCATTTAATCCCGTTTCATTAGGAATGGTAAAGAAACTAGCGTTTCTTTCAAAGAAGGGCCTGGATGTGCAGTAGTAAATGTTTTCTGTAAGATGCTGTATGTTTCCAATAATACTGACATGTCCATTTGATCCATGCCTGCGTTTTCCTATAGCATCAAGACTTAAGGCAGTATTTAAAGCCATTTTTCTGACCATAAGATCCAATGGTATCCAATTTAATAGTGCAAATAGTGATTTCTAGCGATATACATATATATCGGTAAATATTAAAGAGCTGCACAAAATGTATTGAAAGTTCTGTATTCTAAAGCACACTACTTCCAAGTCGATTATTTCAGTGTAAACATTATCAACAAAACAAGCATAATTACACATGACTCTCACTAAAACAAAACAAGCACAATTTGAAAAGATTCTCTCTATAGAGTAATTCCATATGAAAACGATCAAAATTGGCAAATTTTTGGACGACCCCTCTCCGATTTTAAAATAAATAGTCTCAATTGATTGCCCAGCAAAAAATAATGTATCTACATATTTTTTTTTTACAGTGACTGGTTTAGTGGTGGTGTACACCACTGTCATGTGACAAAATTGAAGAATTCTTCATAAAGGACCTCATTGAAAGTTGTTTAAAAAAAAACTACTAAAGCGATCGCAACGAGTGATAGCTCGTTGGAAAGGTATTGGATCAGGCTTTAACTGAAAAATAAAATTTTCCTAATTTTTCTTAGAAATTTACCTTTAAATTTTCCCATGAAAATTAAATTTTACGATTTTCCACAGAAGCTCCTAAATTTTCCGGCAAATTTTTTTTTTTTTTTAGGATTCCTCATAATTTTTGCTTTAAGAATCAGCAATAAAAAATGGGCCCCGACTCCTAGTTTGGACAGGAGAAGAGCATTTAAGAGACCACCTTGTTAAAAATACATTTTAAAAATTATTTTACAGTTAAAAATACATTTATGAAGAAAAAATCAATTTTTTTTAAGAGCCCCAAGTTAAGTGTGTAGTGAATATGGTCTGCCTGCCTTTACAAGATCGGCCATAAATCCATGGATAATAGCAGCAGTGGCATGTAATGGCACATCAAACCCGACTGAGGCTACAGGTCATAAAATGTTTTGTAAATTTTTTAAATTACCAGGTCATTTTTTTACCTATTTTTTAACAAAAAATAAATATAAATACTTCACACACTCTGAGTCAAATTTCAGTTGAATACTAAACGTGAAAGTGTTGAGGTGTTTTTTTTTGTAAAGTAAAGAGTGAAGCTGTAAAGACAATTTAAAGTAAAATGAATAAATTTTGCTGCAATCCGTTTAACAAGAGTGGACATCGGTCGAAAAAGATAAAAGTATTAAAATTAACTGGTGTTTCGAAGTGATACATGAATGAATTAAATATACAATGCGGTGAAGAAGCAGAATTCATTTGCCCCAAGTGTAAAATCGATTTGTCTCAACAAGCAAATGCATTGAAACAAATGCAGCCACAATCCGAGAGTGAAATGACAAGTGAACAAAATGTTTCATCTGATAGTGAGGCAGACATTCCGATGGTCAATATGTCTTTGAGTCCTTTGAATGAGGCTATTACCACTTTAGGTGAAACGCCTATTAGAAAAAGAAAGTTGCTAAGTGAAACATACAGGAAAGAGAAAAAAGGCAAGGTTGTGAGTGCAATCGCGACAATATTTGATGAAGGCTCTGATAACGAATGCAGTCAAGCAGATGACGTTGATGACGGCAAACAAATGATTGAGCAGTTGAAAAGAAAATTCAATTTAGCGACCACTTTTTCGGAGAAATATCTCATTTTATCTGTGCTGCCTCAATCATGGTCTATACGCAAGATTTCTGAACAGTTTCAAACATCTTTTTACATCGCGAGAAGAAGCAAAGAATTAGTTCGACAGAAGGGTATATTGGCGACTCCCACCAAGAAATTTTGCTCAAGGACCCTCAGCGAAGCAACGGTGAAATTGATTCAAGATTTTTACTGCAATGATGACAACAGCCGCGTCTGCCCAGGTACACGTGACTATGTTATCACACGTGAAGATGGAGAAAAAGTACACAAGCAGCGCAGATTATTATTATGTAATCTATCCGAAGCATACCATCAGTTCAATGAGAAATACCCAGCAGAAAAAGTGGGATTTTGTAAGTTTGCCATCCTACGACCAAAAGAATGAGTGCTGGCATTAGACAGGCACGGAACGCATTCAGTCTGCGTTTACATGTTTCATCAAAACATCAAATTAATTTTCTTTCCATGCAAGAAATTGAAAGTATTTCACGGTGAAATTTTACACATTTACACATAGTGTTGTTGAACTGTTCGGACGTGTTATTTTTAGTGCGGCTGAATTTTCGGTGAAAAAATCATAATAGGTGAAAAAGTGTAATAGGTCGAAATAAAACAAAAAAGTTAAAAAATAATTCGTAATAGGTAAAAATACCTACGGTAAAAAAATAAAAAACATTAAAAAATAAAAAAACATTAAAAAAAAAAAATAATAAAAAACATTAAAAATCGCATAAAAACTGTATGAGTGTTCCTCTCAGATGTAATTCTGAGAAAGAGCTTAGCTCGACTAGAAAATCTTTATGGATCTCTGAGGAAGAATCCTTAAAAAAATCTGTGGAGAATCTTCTCACTACAAGAGCCGTAGAACGGCGCCGTTCCTGTTCGCCCAATATAGTGATTTCATCAGATGATAAAACATCAATATCTTCTACATCAAATAGTGCAGTCAAACCTAGAAAACAAGTAGGGATGGATAAATACGTCACAGTTCTTAAGCGACAGAGGAGCCCGACATCTGCTCAAATGTCATCAAATTCAAAAGCTCCCAAGACCGTGAGTATTGACAATCCAAATGATCAAAACAGGTTTGCTCTCCTCCAGACGGATGATCCAGAACTTTCTAAAAAGACGTTTAAGCCCCCACCAATTTATCTGAGAGAGCCCACTTCCAGTAAATTGGTACAAGGAATTGTTTCGGTAATAGGTGAAAATATGTTTAGCGTAACCTCAATTAAACATGGAAATATCAGCGAAACCAAAATTCAAGTGAAAAAGGAAGATGACTTTCGAAAATTGTCCAACCAGTTGGAGAGGGAGAGTAGGGATTTCTATACCTACCAGCTGAAAAGCGCAAAAGGACTCCAAGTCGTTCTAAAGGGTATAGACCCAGATGTTGATCCTGACGAGATAAAGACTAGTTTAATGGAAAATGGCTTCAAAATTAAGAGCATAACGAATATTAGAAACCGTGAAAAGATTCCTCAGCCTATGTTCAGGGTGGAATTGGAACCCGGAGATATAGTATTAAAGAAAAACGAGTCCCATCCCATCTACAATCTGATTTACCTTCTGCATCGTAGAATCACCGTGGAAGAACCGCATAAGCGTCAGGGACCCGTCCAGTGTCTTAATTGTCAAGAATTTGGTCACACTAAAGCGTATTGTAAATTGCCGTCAGTTTGTGTTGCGTGTGGGGAACTACATACAACTGCTCAATGTGATAAGTCGAAAACCGACTCAAAAATCAAAAAATGCAGAAACTGCGGAGGTAATCATACCGCAAATTATAGAGGTTGTCCAGTTTACACTCATTTGAAAGGCATAAGGACCAACAAGACGTCGTTTTTGGAACGCGAACGGCCTCCGCCAACATAAAAACGAACTGGAACACTTCCTGATGGATAAGCAGATTGATGTCATGATGATTGCTGAAACTCACTTGACGGCGACAGGGTACTTCAAAATTAATGGCTACTTGTTGTATGATACTAAAGATCCCCGCGGAAGAGCATGTGGAGGTTCGGCAATTCTTATAAAGAACAGAATAAAACATTATTTAATGAACAACATATGTAAGGATTACCTACAAGCAACAAACATTTGTATTGAATTCTGTCAATACAACTTTGTTTTATCATCAATTTATTCGCCGCCTCGATTTTCAATAAAAGAACATCAATACTACAGCTTCTTCAATTCCCTTGGAGCTAGATTTTTGGTTGCTGGTGACTTTAACGCCAAACACACATTTTGGGGTTCACGTCTAGTGACCCCGAAGGGTCGTGAACTCTTCAACACCATTGCCAAAATGGGCTTAGATGTACTCTCAAGCGGGCATCCCACCTACTGGCCGACGGACCGACGGAAGATTCCCGATATTATTGACTTCGGAGTAGTGAAAAATATCCCTGTAGAATCGATACAAGTGGAGCCTTCATTAGACTTGTCTTCAGATCACTCTCCTTCTATTATTTCAAAGCGTTTCCTTCAAGGGTATGGCTCTCCATTTCGGGACATGTCTAAATCCAGAGTAAGTTGGATAAAGTATAAAAAGTATTTAAGTTCCCACTGCACGGAAAATGTAGTGTTGAGAACTACCGAGGATATTGATGGGTCGATTGGCAAGTTTACTGAGGACATACGAAGAGCTGTGCATCACGCTTCCACATATGACGTTGAATGCAGAAATAGGACAAACAGAACTTATTTCGCTGAACTCGAACATCTCCTGACAGAAAAAAGAAGAGTTAGAAGAGAGTGGCAAATTCACAGGTCTCCTCAACTGAAAGCTAGGCTACGGGAATGCAGAGATATACTAAGAAATTTCTTAGAAACCCAAAGAATGGCTTCACTTAAATCATACTTGGAGGGAATTGACAGTTCCCCACAATCTGACTATTCGTTATGGAAGGCGGCACGAGGTTTAAAAAGACCAGTTAGAGGAAAGCCTCCTTTGCGAAATCCGATTGGTGACTGGGCTAGAAACGATTCCGAGAAGGGGACTTTATTTGTTAACCATTTGAGAAATGTAGTAAACACATAAACAACTCAAATAATGCAACTGATTTGCCACCACTCGTTATTAGACCTCCTGTACCTCTAAGACTTAGCTTTAATGATATTCAAAGCGCTATTGGTACTCTGAACCTTAAAAAAGCTCCAGGTATGGATAAAATCAGCAACAAAATGCTCGTGGAGTTACCTCGTGTAGCTAGAAGAATTATTCTCTTTATCTTCAATGCTATTTTACGCCTAGAATACTATCCTGCAGATTGGAAGGTATCTATGATTACCATGATTCCTAAGCCAGGGAAGGACCTCAACAAAGTAGAGTCATATAGGCCAATTAGCCTACTGCCGACAATTTCAAAACTGTTTGAAAAATTTTTAATGGCTAAGTTGATTCCAATTCTGAACGACACTCAATGTATTCCAAATCATCAATTCGGGTTCAGAGCTAAACACAGTACCATCGAACAAACACACAGATTAGTAAATGTGATAAGACGGTCGTTTGAAGAGAAAAAATACTGTTCCGCGCTTTTCATTGATGTTTCCCAAGCGTTCGACAAAGTCTGGCATGAAGGTTTAATGCACAAAATAAAATTAGCTCTGCCTGCTAACACCCACAAACTTATGAAAAGTTATTTATATGGTCGCAAATTTACAATCAAAGAAGGCGATTTTTTAAGCCCCGCTCAGCCAATTGAAGCAGGAGTACCCCAGGGTAGCATACTGGGTCCTACTTTATATTTGATTTATGCATCCGATATGCCGTCAGACCCCAATATACATACTTCAACTTTTGCTGACGATACAGCCTTTATTAGCGTTCATAAGGACCATCAAATAGCATCACAGAATTTGCAGAATTATATTTATAAACTAGAGAATTGGCTTGAGCTTTGGAAAATCAGGGTTAACGAACAGAAATGTATTCATATAACTTTCACATTGCGAAAAGATACCTGCTCGTCCATCAGAATAAATAACCAAATTATTCCGCAACACAATGAAGTCAAATACCTCGGAATCCACCTCGATCGTCGTTTAACCTGGAAGTCTCATATTGACGCAAAACTTACACAGATGAGATTAAAAGCAGTGCAACTTAATTGGCTAATCGGCAGAAATTCTACATTAAAGTTGGATTGTAAACTTTTGTTGTACAATGCAATTCTAAAGCCAATATGGTGTTATGGAATTCAATTATGGGGTACTGCCTCAGCATCCAACATTGAAAAAATTCAAAGAGGTCAAAATAAAATTCTACGTAAAATTACTGCAGCTCCATGGTACGTTAAAAATTCTCGAATTCACAAAGATCTAGGCATTCCTTTGGTGAAAGACGAATTTACAAAATACGCCTCAAAATATGTCAGCAAACTTGAACACCATCCAAACCCACTTGCACGAGACATCCTTAACTTTAGTGGCCATGTTCGGTTGAGAAGGAGGGATACCCTTGCTTTAACTCAAACGCAAAACAGATGACTGGATCAGTGGATGTAAATTATTTTGTAGTATCATAATATTTTGTCTAGCACTGGCTGGACTTATTATTTTCTTTTAGTATTAAGATTCGAAAACTTATTGTCATTTCAATATCTGAAGATTCAATAAATAAATATAATGTATTATAAAAAAAAAAAAAAACGGTGAAATTGAAACATATAGGGACCTCCTGTCGAAGTCGTAGTGCGCATACCCCACGGAAAATTGTCATCTGTCCAAATGCGACAATTGTCCGAAGATTTAGCTCGTCAATATTTGGCGGAAAAGTTTGAACAGCTGTTAATTCAGGAGTTGCATTTCAAACAGTGGATAATTAGCAGCGGCAGATGTTCCCTTGAGACCGTGGTAAAGCAGATTCCGGAATACATCGAGGAATTCGGATTCAAGTTGAATGAACTGAAGGCGCACCATTTCATATCCGAGATGCAATCGAAATTTCTAAAGGAAAGTAAGGAGAAATTAGCCCAAAATGAATTCATTGTGATAAGCGACTTTGCCGAGAATTACACTTTTCTCGTTCAGGATGAAATTCAGGCTTATCAGTGGGCAAACGACCAGTGCACGGTGCATCCTTTTTGCATTTATTTCAAAAACGAACATAACGAACTACAGACCGTAAGCCTTGTTGTTGTCGCGGAGAGTTTAGCTCATAATTATGTGTCCGTTTATTTATTTCAAATGAAACTGTTTGAATTCTTAAGATCAAATTTTGATGCAATCGACAAAGTAACGTTTTTCTCAGACGGCGCGGCTTCTCAGTACAAGAATAAAAAAAAATTTTACAATCTTTGCATAATTGAAGAAGAACAAAACTGCAAGGTCGAGTGGCACTTTTTCGCGACGTCTCACGGTAAGGGCCCATGCGATGCGTTAGGGGGAACCCTAAAACGCATGGCGACTAAGGCAAGTTTGCAAAGGCCATATACTGACCAGATCTTAAATGTACAACATTTGTTTTCGTGGATTCAAAGCAAGGAAATTGCCATTAACACAGTTTTATGTACTCAAAAAGAACACGATGCCATGGAGCGACGAATTCAAAACAGATATAATAATGTCAAAACTATAACTGGAAGGCAAAAGTTTCATTGCTTCATACCAAATATTTCTGATATGTCAATTAATGTAAAGCGGTACTCTTCGTCTGCCGACGTGCTAAATTTAAAGTTACTTTAATTTTATAATGATGCCAAGACAATTGAAATTTTTAATAAATATTGTAATTAAGTATAAGCAGCAAAACTGTAACTGTAAAATAATTTTTAAAATGTATGTTTAACAAGGTGGTCTCTTCAATGCTCTTCTCCTGTCCAAACAAGGAGTCGGGGCCCATTTTTTATTGCTGATTCTTAAAGCAAAAATTATGAGGAATCCAAAAAAAAAATTAGCCGGAAAATTTAGGAGCTTGTGTGGAAAATCGGAAAATTTAATTTTCATGGGAAAATTTAAAGGTAAATTTCTAAGAAAAATTAGGAAAATTTTATTTTTCAATTAAAGCCTGATTCAATACCTATCCAACGATCACTTGTTGCGATCGCTTTAGTAGTTTTTTTTAAAACAACTTTCAATGAGGTCCCTTATGAAGAATTCTTCAATTTTGTCACATGACAGTGGTGTACACCACCGCTAAACCAGTCACTATAAAAAAAAAAATATGTAGGTACATTATTTTTTGCTGGGCAATTGATTGAGACTATTTATTTTAAAATCGGAGAGGGGTCGTCCAAGAGGTGATCGCTTTCATATGGAATTGCTCTATAATTAATCTTTTTCCTCTATTTGATCTGCAAAATAGTAGACGTTCATAGAGGTGGTTAGGTTGTCGCGTATATATTATTTTATGCAGGAAAATCGGTACTCGTGTTTTAAGTATTGATAACTTACTTAAAACACGAGTACCGATATATATATATACTTCCATATACTTTATGCGAAAATGCTGAGATGTGGTCGTATCTTTTTAATCCGTAAACATAGCGAACAATATTATTGAATGTTATGTTAAGTTTTCTTATACTTAGTGAGTCACTGCTGGCAAATAGCTCACAACCATACAGAAGTATTAGCATTAGGTACGTTTTAGCCAGCAAAATACGAATATTTAACGGAGTACAGTGTTGAGTGTGCCAAAGAGACCGGAGCATGGAGAATGTGCGCCCACTAACGTAATTAATATGATCTGACCACGTCAGAGTGTTGTTAAACATAATACCAAGATTCTTAGCATTGTTTTCAATTTCAATTGCTTGATTGTTTACAGTTATATTAACATTAGATGTTAAATAGTTGGTTTTTAAGTTTTTTCCAATAATTATACATTTAGATTTCTTAGGATTAATACTCAGTCCATTTTCTGTTGCCCACAAATAAATATCCTTTAATTCTTTGTTCAATGTTTTAACACATAGGTTAAACGATGTAACTTTGCAGCTAATGTAAAGCTGAATATCATCCGCATACATTCGAATTTTACATTCATATAGTTTTGTATGTAAGTCGTTGGAATACAGTGAAAACAAAAGAGGGCCTAGGATTGAGCCTTGAGGAACACCTCTTCTAATTGCCAAGGGCTTACCATTTGTGTTGCTTTAACATACTGTGACCTGTAACTAAGATAGGAATGAATTAAATTCATGGCCGTTGTTGAAAAACGAAACATATTCCTCAATTTGTAACATAGAACATTGTGATCTACAGTATCAAATGCCTTTGAGTGATCTAGTAAAACAAGGAATGTGTTGGTCCGACCGTAAATGTGGTTCAAAGTGTGAAGTCGTCTGACCAGAGGAATGATAACGGAAAATCTGGAACATCACGATTAGCATCAATAAATACTGGCGCTGTGCCAAAAAGTACTAAAGTGCAAACAGGCATGGACAGATATATTACAATAACTAAGAGAAAGGCTAGCCCCAGGTCCACCCAACAGGAACGCATGGCCAAACAATACAAAGGCTCTAACGTAGTCTCTTTGCCAACAAGTGGTAACAGATTCTCTGTACTATCCATACCTGATGATGAAGAAGCAGAAACAGCTAATGGAACAGCCACTAAAGAAGTTAAACCGCCACCTATCTATCTGCGGGAGCAAACATCAAATAGCATAGTCAACATGTTGACTCAACTTGTAGGTAAAAATAATTTCTATGTCGTTTCTATACGACGCGGGCAAATTCAAGAGACCAAAATTCAAGCCAGTACTGAAACGAACTTTCGTATTATATCAAGACACCTGGACGCAGAAAATAAAAGTTACTATACATATCAATTAAAAAGGGCTAAGGGTTTGGTTGTCATAAAAGGCATAGATAGTTCTGTTCCTACAGAGGAAATAAAATTTGGCTTAGAGCTAGATGGGTATGAGGTAACATCTGTTCATAACATTTTAAACAGGAATAAAGTTCCTCAACCAATGCACCGCATTGAGATATCGTTTGATTCATCGGTCCTCAAAACCAAAAATTCAGTTCATCCCATATACAACTTGCGTTACCTACTCAACAGAAGAATAACTGTTGAGGATCCATTAAAACGAAAGTGTCCCTCCCAATGCACAAACTGTCAGGAATATGGGCATACAAAAACATATTGTAAATTGCCTCACGTATACGTGGTTTGTGGCGACGCTCATAAAACCGCCGAATGTAATCGTTCTAAAGCTGACCTGAATGTTAAGAAATGCAGCAACTGTGGCGAAAATCACACGGCAAACTATAGGCTGGCTCTATTGCTAGTACTACACAAACAAACAAACAAAAACAATCATATGATCAAGTCTTAAAAGGAAACCCAAATGCGAAAAATTCCCCGAGTACTTCCAACGCAAAGCAACCTCCATACGCTAATGTTCCTAGGGAAGGTCTACAAATGCCTTCTGGAAATATTCCTAGCTCAATTGAAAATTTAATTCAAACTATGAATAACAACATGGCCACTATGCAGAACATGTTTCAGGAAATGATGCGAACCCAGAACATGCTCCTGCAAGTTCTACTCAACAACAAATGAACCAGTTAGAAATATGTTTCTGGAATGCAAACGGGTTATCCCAACATAAACACGAAGTTGCAAACTTTCTTCATAGGCATGAAATCGACGTACTTCTTGTCTCTGAAATACACTTTACTCATAAAAACTGCTTTAGGGTAAATGGATACCTTACGTATGACACAAAACATCCCAGCGGACGGGCTTGTGGTAGCACAGCCATAATTGTGCACAAACACATCAGACACTTACCATTGCTTGAGTTCGAAGAAGATTCAGGCCAGATCTATAAATCTTACTGATTTCAAACTTAGCTTGTCATCCGTTTATTGTCCCCCGAGGCACAAAATTGTACACGATAAATTTCTTAATTTCTTCTCCACATTGGGCCAGAAATTCAATGCTGCTGGCGATTACAACGCTAAACATGCATATTGGGGCTCCAGACTTATTAATCCTAGAGGTAATCAGCTATACAATACCATAATTGCAAATAATTTTGATGTCGTATCGAGTGGTGAGCCTACCTATTGGCCAACCGACTTCAACAAAATACCAGACCTTATTGACTTTGCTGTAATTAAAAACATCAAGCGCGATCAGGTACTAGTTAGTTCCTCCTATGATCTATCGTCTGATCATTCACCTGCAATCCTCACTTTAAAAGACAACTCTGCCTATCCAAACAGAAAGACAAATTGGTTAAAATATAAAATATATGTGAGCTCTCACTTATCACAGTGCATTCCCCTAAAAAATTCATCTGACATCCAAATAGCTGTCGACCGACTTACAGAAGTCTTGGATTCTGCAGCAAGAAATGCAACCACAATCAAGAGGACAATTAAACGTGCTCCTTACAATACATCGACGGATATAGAGACCCTGATCAGAGAAAAAAGGAAGTTAAGAAGACAATGACAAAACAGTCGTTCCCCAACCACTAAGGCCCAACTACAATTATGCCTGACAACTCTTCGCAACAAATTGAGACAGAATCACGAGTCTGCAATAGAAGGCTATCTAAACAGCCTAGATGCCACAAACAACTCCAATTACAGCTTATGGAAGGCTGTACGGCATATGAAATGCCCTATTACACAAGAATCTCCATTAGGACTGGAAAACCGCACTTGCGCCAAAAACACAAATGAAAAATTAAACGCTTTCGCGGGCCACCTTGAGAAAGTTTTCACGCCACATGATGCACATACATGTTCCTGTCGTCCAATCATTCCTGATAAGGTAAACCATCCAATAAAATTTAACATAACTCAAGTAAAATCTGCAATAGAAAAAGTGAATATTAGAAAATCTCCCGGACCTGACCGCATCACAGGGTCAATGATAAGAAACTTACCATCGTCTGCTTCAAGAATCTTGCTGCTCATTTTTAACGCGATATTAAGAGTCGGATACTTCCCATCCTCATGGAAGAGGTCTATAATTGTTATGATTCCCAAGCCAGGAAAAGATGCTAGCCAGGTTGCGTCTTACAGACCGATAAGCTTATTATCAATCCTATCGAAGCTTTTCTAAAAAATATTCGTTTTAAGTATAACTCTAGAATATTACGACAAATTCTCTGTGCCCCATGGTATATAAGTGATGATATTATCCACAGAAATCTATCCAGGAGGAAATTAAAAAATATTCAATCAGCTACATCGATAAACTAATGGCCCACCCTAACTACCTCGCTCGGGGTCTGCTTCAGTTCGAAGGTCACCAGAGCCTAACTAGAAGACCTTCTTAAAATTTCAATACAGCAGTTAGTGGTTACATTGGTAACAACTAATAAACAACAAGTAGAATTAAGATTTGAATACTTATTGTAAATTTCGATAAGAAAGATTCAATAATAAAAATTAATTAAAAAAAAAAAAATGATCATAAAATATGGATCGAAAAGAATACCGAATTTTTTTTAATATCTAAAAAAATAAAACTAACGCCAGAAAACGCCATTAGTTTATTAATATAAATATCCAAGACATTAAGCTTTAATTTAAGGTATCATATGTGTCTGTAGGTACATAGAATTATAAGATCTGAAAAATTAAAAAAACACATTTTTTCAAAATTTTGTATGCAGGATAGGATTTTTTTTCTCTATTATACACAGAATACCTGTTTCGCATTGTACAAATTTCCTGTATTGCCGGTCTATGGCCGGGCGAAAGGATTTTCTCCTTCGCATTATACAGATTGTATTTTTTTATGGTGTAATGTCATAATCTTTCTTTAATATCTTCGGATTTATATTACCTACATGGTCATATTTTAGCTTAAATGAAAGCTTAATTTCTTGACTTGAAAATATTGTAATTTATCTACTTACTCATATAGACCTTTTTCCCGGATTTTGTAGATTTTTTAAAAAAATTTCGGATCAAAAAATAATTTTGCGAAATTTATCAATAGGTGGTCCATATAAATAGGTCATGTTACATATCGTTGAAAGGTCTTTAAAATACCCATCATTTGATATATATATCGTCTAATAAAAAAAATGTTGTTGTCAAGATATAGCTAAATATACAGGGTGGGGCAACATAACCCCCCGATTTTGTAACGCAATAAATAAAAAAGTATTAAAGATATTTGTTTATTTTTTTAAATTATGTGTAGGAAATATTTTAAAGTTTTTTTTTCACATAGTTTTGAAAATCATATCCGCCAAGTGACGCCCTCCATTATCGATGCACTGAACGAACCGATTTCGCGTGTGTCGCATCACCCTCTCCAACATGTCGACCGGTATGTTCGCCACTTCCTCGCGGATGTTGGTCTTAAGGTCATCAAGAGTCCGTGGACGGTTATTGAAGACCCGGGACTTGAGGTAACCCCACAAAAAGAAGTCGCACGGTGTTAAATCAGGCGATCGTGGTGGCCACTCCAAATCGCCTCTGAGAGAGATGAGGCGTCCAGTGAAGTGCTCCCTCAACAAAGCCATCGAACTCCTCGCAGTGTGAGCCGTTGCTCCGTCCTGCTGGAACCATACGTCCCCTAAGTCCATTTCATCAAGTCGGGGGACAAAAAACTCCTCAAGCATATTGACGCATGATCACGACTGGCCTTGGTGGTAACAAAACTTTAAAACCTTATCTATCAATTGAGACCACGCCCACCCATCCACATTATCATTGAGCGGAATGGCGCTCATTTCAAATCGGGGGGTTATGTTGCCCCACCCTGTATTACAAACTTTGGAGCCCCGCCCACTCGAAAATAGGCGTGACCGCCCCAATTTTTTTTTTATTTTAATCAGAATTTAAAATTCTATTAGTGATAAAATTTTGATAGTGATTTGAAAAAAGTCACTAAAACCGGCTGCCAAAAATGGATAAGATATAAGGTGAGGCTTTTTTGTTTGAATTTGATCTCAATAACATTATTTACAAAAGATTTATGGGTGGCATAGCAGAAATGGACCAATTATGGACTGATAGCTTCTAAATCCAGTATCCACTAATGTGATTTCTATGTATTTTAGGATTATATTGGTTGAATTTCATCTCAATAGCGTTATTTACAAGAGTTGGATAGTTGGTTGTTATGCTCGGAAGTGGACTTAATTCAGGAGCTATTATTGACTGACAGCTACAAAATCCAGTAGTTTAATTGCCGTATAATCGATACTAATATGATTTCTGGATTAAAATTTCTGATCCATATAAAAATTGGTTCGATATCGATATTTATTAGGCATTTTTGTGGGTTTATTTGTTTTTTGGAAATGGTTCTTATATGGCAGCTATGACAAATTATCTTCTTAAATTTTGGAAAGGTGATTTTCATGCATATGAGGATATTTCACGTCGAATTTTAACATCATAACGGTATATTTAAGATATATATTAGCATTAACGTGGATTTCGGAAGTGGACCTAATATGGGGGACATAGTCAAATATGGACCGATATTCTCAAAATCCAGAAGTTTGATTTAGGCATGTATGTAAATGATCCATGTAAAATTTTGGATTGGTACTCTTTTTTATAAGATATTTTTGAGTATTAAAGTGATTTTCGGAAGAGGGCTTTATATGGGGCATACGGTTAAAAATAGACCGAAATTCACAAAATTTTGTGGGATGATTTGTGTATATATGTAAATGATCTGTGCAAAGGTTTGAGTCGGTACCGATATTTATACAATATATATAGGGATAAATGTCTTTTTCAGATGTGGTCCTTGTATGGGAGCTATGACCAATTCTGGGCCGACCACCATAAAATTTAGTAGAACAATTTATTTGCCTATAAAGATTATTTCTGTCTTTTTTTAAATCGTTTATTTCATTCCAAAATTTATATTAGTTACTATAAATAAACAAACAGTATAATTATAATTTTTAATACACATTCCCTTTAATCGAGCTCTCAAGTATACTATATAATATAAAACTTAGTTTTTAGTTATATTTATAATTTAATATACAACAATTATATTTTTATACAAGTTTAAATGCAAGAAAAAATTTGATTAAAAAGCTGACTTTTATATAATAGAAAGTAAAAATTAGGGTCTAGAGTTAAAATTAAAGGGTAAAAATTAGTTGACAAGCCACCAAAATTTTTTGATATTAAGGTTTGGTTTCATGTGTTTATCAGCCAGATAAACACTAGTGTCGAGTCAAATATTTTCATTTGTAAGTTGATTGCAGGTTATGGCTTTAATATTGGCTCTTCTATAAATGTGGTAGATTATAGGTATGCTGTTTTCATTCTGGATATATCCATTTTTATCCAGAAAGAGGAAGCCTTCCGGTGGAACGTAACCTGTTTGTAATGTAATGTTTTAGATATATATATATATCATTAGCGTAGTATGGGGCCATAATTAAATTGTTTACAAAGTATTCTGTACTGTTTAGAATAATGTTTCTTATTAAATGTATTATAATATTATCAATCCTGCTTACTTTGGCTTCCATATATAATACTTTGTTTGATATATACTTTTTATAATCGCTATTTGCTGATCTTTAAAGGGAGGTGCAGCTCCTTAAACATTTTCTTTCAAACATTCTTAGTCTTTCCATATAGGATGGAGATATGTTGAACCAAATTGGACAACCATATGTGAGAATAGGCCTTATTAAGGACTGATACATAATTATTTTTACCCTTGATTTGATAAAATTGTAGAAAAATATTTTTTTATATAAGAAAAAGGCTTTTTGGGCTTTTCGAAGTTGTAGATTAATGTGTTCATTAAAATATAAAAATTTATCTAAATAAATACCTAAGTACTTAACAATTTGCTTGTTTGGTATAGGTACATTATTAAGAGATTTAACTCCAAATAATTTCCAATTACGTTTTATGTTGTTGTTACATTTTCCCACGGGGGGACGGAACAGTATTGTTTCACATTTATTTAGAACAGTGGTATTCAAAAATATGAAGATGTATTGGTGAGAGATTTTTTCCAGCAAACATATTGTCAAACGCTTAAAATAAGAAAAAAAAAGAAAGAGTTTTAGCCCGATATAGGGAAATCATCGGTCTGAAAATTGGCGATTTTAATTTTAAATATGCTAACCGCATTTAAAAACTTAAACGTCAGAATGTCATTGAAAATACATTTTTTGCATTGGCATGCAGAAAAATTTAATGAACAATCACCAGCCGAGTCTGATGAACATGGCGAGAGATTTCACCAAGTAACAGCCAGACTCGAACTCGAACACTTTACCAGAAGTGGCAAACAACTTGATTCGCAAATATCCCCTATTTGTTGGATCTGCAGGAGGAAGAAGAATAAATTTGTAAATAAAAACTGAAACTTTAATTAACAACAAAAATAAATGTTTTAATTCTTGAAGTTTCGTCTGGTTATTATATATTTTATCTTTTGTGAATAAAATCAAAAGTTGTAGACAGATTTGAATTATTTTGTTTGGAACTTTGTTTGCTATACGTGCAGAAAAAATTAGAAGCACAGCTGCGTTTTCCAATTTTTTATGTCGTTTTAAAAAACAAAATCTTCGAAATTTTGGTAAAAAAAACTATTTTTTGTTCAAAAAAATTATGTTTCTACAACGACTGCGCATATTGGCAAAAGTTTAACCGTACTTAAAGAAAATTTCATTGCGGAATTTCGTTTTTTTAGTTTATTCAATAAACTAAACCGTTTTTGAGTTACACGAATATATGTTGTGCAACCTCCTCCATTTTCGAAATAACGGTATATTTCAAAAACAAGAGCTAACCTTAAAAAACGGTTAACACCACTGGATTAAGCGTACCCGAATTAGGTTAACCCGCCAGGTGTATTTATTTCAAAACAAAAACCAAAACAATATTAAATTTGTAATATTTGAACTAAAACATTGTAATAAATCTAATGACGATTTGATTTGTATATGAGCCTTATCGGAAATGCATCACTTCACTGCATCTGATGCGTAGTACATTGGAAAAAGCAACAGTTGGCATCACTGCAAATGTGTTGTTTTCTAAAAGTGTTTTGCAACAGTGAAACAGCATGCAATAGAAACAAAAATGGCTAATACATCATTTGCATCAGCATCGCAAACAAACAGAGCATCAGCAGTGATGTATTTCCGAAAAGACCTACTATATTATATAGGAAATTTCAAAAAATTTTGAATTTTTTGTTTCAAAATAGAAAATACTTATGAAAATTCAATGAATAGAAGATGCATTTAATCTAAACAAGTAAGAAAGTATAGTCGGTCAAGCTATATAATACCCTAATTATCTGCATATAAATAAAGTTCTATCTCATTTTTATAGATAGTTCAAAGATATTCAAAGTATGTATAAAAACATATTTCCAGAAATGGGCTCCGATCATCCAGAAATGTTGTGGCATGACTTCTGTGCATATAATTATTCTTTGTGTTAAATTTTATCTCGATATAAACACTTATAAAATATTTATAGATATATACGGGAAAACACTATTTTCTGTAACCTTTATATTCAGGGGTGTCATAGAAACCAATATGACGTGTAGCAGTGCCCTATGACACCAAAGAATTTTTTCTTGTCGGTTTTAAAACCAATTCTGACAATATTGGTTTCTATGACACCCCTGATTATTTTTAAAACGTCTGTGAGAGATGTGTATTATCCGTTATGGCTTGCTATACGTTTCGTGAACCCATATTCAATCATTAATCAGCTATTGTGATTGGAATATAGTGATGCTAGTTATTAACAATTAACAAACAAAAACCGTTACAACACCAAATGTTATTCAAAATTATAAAATAATTCAATGCCTAAGAACTAATACCTAGGAAAAAACTAAGGACGTGGTTCATGAATTTATTAAAGAAAATATGGATTGATATCATCATATGTTTTCCTTTCATACTGTATATTTTAAAGTATTGGTAGTAAATAAACTAATTTTTGATATTTATTTAAACATACGTTTTTAAAATCTTAAAAAAAATATTTTCTAAATAAACAAATAAACAATTTTAGCGTGACGAGACTTCTATGGATTTATCTAAAATGTTTGACTCTAATACAACAACGACGTTAGTAACTGGATCTAATTTAAATATCGGTGAAAGTCTCAGCTCTAGTCTTACAGCATTAAATAAAACGTCTATGGATGGAGGCGATAACGTGGATCCTGTTCAGAAAATACACCAACAGCAAAAACCGGATTTAAATATCGTTGGCAATATGTGTTCAACCCCAATATCGTCATCGACACCAACTACTACATCAGAAGGCGGTTACAATAGCAGCGATAATGTACTCTCTTCAGCTTCTACGTCTCGTAAAGCTAGTACAGCGTCAGAGTATACATCTCTTTCGTCAGATTACACACCAGACAACACAATTACACCAAACTCAGCATTTTTAGCAGAAAATGCACGTAACACACTTTATTTTGAACTTAACGAAAACATTGATATATTAAATAGTGATAGTAGTAACAGTAAAGACAATGTGCAAAACACAAAATCCACGACAAACACCAACATAGAAAGTACTGAGGGAAATGTGTGTACCAACGATGCGACATCGATCCAGATGGATTCCGATGGTAATTCTAGTAGTAATCTAGGCACTCAACCAAGCACTGCAACTGTTACAAATCCAACAGCAGTTCGGAAAATATCTAGATTTTATGTCAATCCTGTAATATTACCAAATTCTAGTGGCGTTGCCGTCATCACTACCACTGCAACTTCGACAGGTATAAATAAGTTTTTAAGTAATATAATTTTTTAATCAAAATAGTATATTAAAATTTTTATAGTTAATCACCATTACTCATCCATTAAATTAACTCTAAAACTCTACAGAGTTGGGATTTTTAGATTTTTAAACATCCCGGATAAAATTTAGAACACACCACAAGTGAATTAGTGTAGATTTTCAAACGGATTTTCATTTTTAGTTTGTGCATTCGCAAAGTAAATATTAACATATTATCAAATCAATGTGAAATTTTCAAAATATGTAACAAATTTTGTATACAAACGTATGTATGAAACAAAAGTCTGGAACGATCAACTCTATGTTTTATATATTGTTATTGATTGTCAAGGTAGAATTAGCCGAATGTCTACGTCCCGTACTGTACTGTAACGAAAGAGCTGATACCGTTTTGTTATTTGAAATCAATGTAAATGCTTACCGAAAATTAATATCACGTTGACGGAACGTCTCAACTTGTATAAAATAGAAATTCCTTAGGTTCTTACGTGACATTTGTACAGCTATAATGGGCTGTTTGTATGTTAAATTGTATTGGGGTAAATTCGCCCTATTTTTTGGTACTTTTATTTAATAATAATATTTGTGGAAATTGAGCAACACGTTTTATATAATACACATCTGCATATATGAATATGTTTTATATGTATATAATAAAAAAAAACAATCACACACAATCTTGAATAAAAATTCTGCGGGAGTTTTTTCCATTTTCCCATTTTTCCTATTCAAATTTAATGTTTAAAAAAATAAAAAGCGAAACAACTCACTCGGAATTTTTATTCATGATTGGGCTGTATTATAAATATAACAAATTTAATGTATACATTTAATTATTAATTTAAATTATTAGATTATGTATGTAAATGCGCACACACACACAATTTTATTCCTATTAAAGCCATGTACGAAAAGAAACTACAATGACAATCACTGTTTCGAACAGCTGACTGTGTATTCATTGTATGTTTTGTTTTTTTTTTCCTGGACATATTTAGTAATTGTAAAAACATTAAATCAGTAAATAAATCCTCCAAATACATTATAATCGAGATTAATTGAGTTTTAAAATATATAATTTAAACTGATGTAGAAAACAAACAATTAGATACAAAATACAATATGGTTGTACCATGTGTTGTTTATATTTTTTTTGTTTGGCGTACGGCACGTTTTTAAATGTTCTATAATCGCACAAACTTGTTTACAGTACAGTACGTTACAGTAGGGAGACATGGACGTTCGGCTAATTCTACCTTCAAAGTTGTCCTACGTTTTTCTAAATAAAGATATTTGTAGCGCAATCGATGTTTTTATTTTATTTAATTTGTATTACTATTTTTTTTATCAAAAACTCTTAAATCATAAGGTAAATTAAATTTACAAGTTTGGTTAAAATATTCCTTTAAACCTGATTACAATTATTTTGGAAAAATAAGAAATGTAAAAAAAGAGTGTGAGACTTTAATATTCTAGCTGATTTTTTCATTTACAATAAAAAGTTGTTTATTTTATAATTTTTTTCTCGTCTTATTATTCTGTAAATATAGGCAGGCAAGCAAAAAAAAAAAGGTTAAGAAATAGAAAGTTCCAAATTTTACAACATTCATTTAATTACCATTACGCATCCATGGTGATTAAGTCACAGGATGTCGTCCTTTGTTTTGTCTAGATAAACTAAATACATATTTATATACAGCGGTAGCCATATATGTAATTAAAACATAGTTTCAATTTCAGCCAATTTAAAATTTTTAATGTTTCTTTTGAAATATTAACGGTACTTTTCCAAAATAATTTTCTATTTTTTGTCTTTCGCTTTTAATTCGTTAGTTATTTTTGGGGGTGGACACATAATTAAAACATTTTCAACTTTGGTTTAATATTAGTTTTATAATAATATATTCTCAAATATTTTTCCAAAAATATTGTCTGTAAGTATTAAAAAAGTGTTTTAATGCAAAATAATAAAGTTTTACATTGTTAGGTATGACTAAAGCACTAGGTTGTTTCGAAGTAAAAATGAAAACCTATTAATAATCAGAAACCCTCTGGTAAAACCGTATTACAAATTTATAATTTGCTTAGTTGCTCCAGAGGAAAAATATACGCCATCAATCATTTAAATCAGTGTCGGGCACACACATACTCACTCATATGTCCTACTGTTGGAAGCAGCAAAAAGCGAACGACTGACAATATTTGTACACTCAAATAATTTTTCAGTTGCCAAAATTAAAGACATTTTTTGGATACATATTTTCTTTCGTTGTTAATTAGTTTATCATTAAATTTTAATATTAATAATTAACAACGAAAGAAAATATGTACAAATAATATATAATAATAAAATTATATATGTATGTACATAAACATAATGTATAATTAAATATTCGGTCCTGTTCTGTAAACCGAATCCGAGTAAATTTCTCGTTTTAAAAAGAATTCACATTTTTTGGTGTTCTGTAAACCGAATTCACATA
The DNA here is from genome assembly GCA_950370525.1 of Bellardia bayeri. NCBI lineage: Eukaryota > Metazoa > Arthropoda > Insecta > Diptera > Calliphoridae > Bellardia > Bellardia bayeri. The sequence goes on along the minus strand of OX493269.1, from coordinate 1,290,290 downwards.
ATTTTTCTCGAGTAAAAAAACCTACTCGAAAGGAAATCGAATGTGTAATTATTTTAAAAACCACAAAAATAACAAAAAAAAACAAGTGCAATGTAAAATATGAAGTCTTTTTTATTTATTCTATTAAAATTACATGCATTTTAATATATTTGAATTTTAAAAAAAGTAAAAAAAAGCATCCTAAAATTTCTACATATTTATGCTTTAAGAGTGACAAAAAAAGTTTAATGAACAAAACACTTTTTTTATAGAGAATATAAAAGGCATTTGAATAAACAACACTCTTGTAATAATAGTAAACATTAAACAAATTTTTATGACAAACACTTTATAACTAAATTAAATATTAATTCAAAAAAAACTTATTTAAAATAAAATAATTGCGTAAATCACAAGTATTTTGCAAAAACACAATTTATTTTTAACATGGCGATCACCATTTTTTCTTATATCTATTATATATATTCTTATATCTTTCTTTTTATTTACAAATTGTGAATTTTTTAATCAACAGCTGACTTTGACGTTTAACTAAAAATTCGAACCTAATTTCGAATCATATCAATACGAGTAATTTGCAGAACACCAAAAAGCGATTTATTCGGTTTTAGAAATTTCTCGTTTTTAAAAACAGAACAGGGCCGATTTTTTGACTTACATGCGATGACAAATCAAGCATTGTGCATCGCCATCCATGTTTCCTATAAAAAAAAATCATTTTCCCATTCTTCATTAAACATTTTGGTTTGAGTGTTTCCTCAAAAAAATGGGCAGCGAGATCAGACAGCGAAAAGGTTATAGTATACGTGTGACAACGTCGCGCACACAGAATTTTGTTCCTATACACGCGTGTATAGCATTTAAAAAAACGCCCTCCACTGATTTAAATACATATGTGATAAGTATAAATGTTGCAAGAACTCCCAAACAGCGAAAAACAAACAAAAGAAAAATCTAGTTAAAAACATAATCTCCCAAGCTGATCCATTTACTTCCAGGCAAATATAGGTTGAAATGCAGTGGGATTGAAATTTTATCTTTTGTTTCAAAAAAGAATAAAATACCAAGGCTAAAGTTTGCACTAGAAATTTAAAAAAAAACGATAAGTTTTTGAAAAACGTACTTTGGAGTGATGAATCAAGTAATACCAATGATTTGATATTAAAAAATACGATTATACCATTCGCTGAACAAAAATTGCCGGTACTCTGGAATTTTATGCACGAAAATGATCATAAACACACTTCTCGAATTGTTAACCGTTGTTTAGAGAAACAAAACATAAATGTTTTAGAATGGCTTACACAGTTCCCTGATATCAATCCAATTCAGAACTTATGGAACGAAGTTTATAATAAAGCGTGATCCATTTCGAGGTTCCCTACTTTAAAAAAAAATACTTTAATGGGGAATGTTTATTATTATTTGAAAGAACATTCTTTGGCATTTATTTTTTGAAGATTGTGTCTATCAAACCTTTGAGTCCAATTTTCTTTTTTACATTTAGTTATTTATTGTATCTTCATTAAAAAATGAACTAACAATAAGTTTTTCAAATCTTTTATCTAAAATTTTTTTCAATTATTATTCTTTTTTTTTTTTGGATCTCAGTTTTTACCAAAGGCACATTTAGGTCTTTATGGATATTCGAATTTTTTGTATACCAGGGGGCAATTGTGATGATTCGTAGCAATTTGCTTTGGCGTCTCTGAATTCTGTCTACATTTGAAGCTACATGTATTCCATAACACCATATAGGTTTTATGATTGAGTTGTAAAGCAAGAGTTTGCAATCTAAACTTAGCTTAGAGTTTCTAACAATGAGCTAATTAATTTCGATCAATTTCAATTTCATTTGAGTCGATTTTGCATTTATATGAAATTTCCATGTAAGGCGACGATCGAGGTGTATACCAAGGTTGTTGTGGTATTGTTTGATTATTTATATAAATAGGAGAGCATGATTCTCTACGCAATGTAAAAGCTATGTGTGTGCATTTCTGCTCATTAACTTTTATCATCCATTAAAGCAACCAGTTTTCTAATTCAGATATATGATATTGTCGGTAGCGAGATGCTTCTTGAGGGTTTTCATGAATGCTTAGAATAGCAGTATCATCAGCATATGTAGATGTGTAAGTACGATTGTTTGTTGGTATATCAGATGTGTATATTAAGTATAAGAAGGGTCTCAGGATGCTTCCTTGAGGTACTCCTGCTTCAATAGGTTGTGCGGAGCTTAAGAAATCTCCTTCTTTAAGCTTAAATGTTGGACCAGTTAAGTAGCTCTCCAATAGCTAATGTATATTTATGGGTAAATTTAGTTTCAACTTGTATATTAAACCATCATGCCACACTTTATCAAAAGCTTGAGAAATGTCAATAAAAAGAGTGGAACAATATTGTTTTGATGATATTTTTCTTCTTGTTCCAAATTGATGATTTGGAATACAATTGTTTTCACTTAAAATCGGGTATAACTTGTTCATGAGCATATTCTCAAATAGGTTCGATTTATTTGATAATAGGCTGATGGTTCTATTTGATTCTACTTTTGTGTAATCTTTTCCCGGCTTTGGTATCATGGTAACCAGTGAAACCTTCCATTCTGGTGGATAATATTGAAGGCGTAGCTCCATAAGCATCTTATTACTGATTTTGTTAATACCAGGTGCTTTTTTAGAGTTTAAATCAATAATAGCCTTTTCGATCTCTCGAATCACAAAACGTAGGGGTACAGCTTTTCCTGACTGGTGTGTGACTGGTGGTAAGTCTATTGATTCATTTGATGGTTTTGAGGTAAATATTTTTTTCAAATGATTAGCAAATAGATTGCCTTTTTCAGTGTCATTTCTTGCCCAACCACCACTTAAGTTTCGCAAGAGGGGCTTAAATAAGACAGGTCTTTTAAGATTTTTAGTGGCTCGCTATAGTGAGTAATCTGAGCAGAGTTGCGTCAAGACTTTTTAAGTACTTATTAAGTGATTCAATTTTCCGATATTCCAGGAGCTCTCTAAGTCTTTTTATGCAATCTTTTAGCTTAGATTTGAGTTGGGGCGATCTGTGCAATTGCCGCTCTCTTTCAGTTAAGAGCCGTTCGACATCTGCAGAATAAATTCTGTTATGTATACCTAGTTAAACGGTGAGTTTTTGCAGCAAGTTGGGCAGCCAGTTTAAGATCATTATTCAAACTCAATTTTCGATGACTCGTTCTAGCATTTCGACTGGTCAAACAATACTAGACAAAAATAGCATGACACGACTCACACGTGATGTGCCAAAAAAAGGCTATTGAAAAAAGTTTCTCTACTTGAATCGCCCTTTAGTTTGGAAGGGAAAAACACCAAAAATGTAAATAAATAGTGAGAAAACATTGAGGCGGCCTGGAAAGCTATACCCATTTCACTATACAGGCATTTGGTCGAAAGTATGACAAATACATGTCTTCATGTGATAACAAATAAGGGGTATCCGACAATATATTAAAGGTGAATTTATAATTATTTGACGAAATTTGGAAAATTATTAGGAATAATGAAACTGTGGTGAATGTTTTAATTATTTGTCCAATGCCATCAACATTTTTTAAAAGCAGCTAGGATTAGAATTAAGTAGTAAAAAAATGTAGTTATCTTTTCATAAATGAAAAATTAATTGTTGAGTTTTATTTGTATAGAACCAAAAACTTTTTGTTAACGATGTTTCAAACGAAATGGACTTGGTTCTGCTCTTAGTCACGTATGAGCTGGAAATGTTCCTTTTATATTTATTAGCGTTTTTTGAATCATATATGTTTTCTAGATAGAAATTTTTTTAACGTCTTTTTTTAAATAGAAGTAAAAATGCATCAAGAGTAATTTGCGAAGTTTCCAACATACATACATATGTCCTTGTTTTTTTTTTTCATTCGCTCCACGAGTTCAAGTTTAAAAACTGTGTTATAATCTGCTAAAAAATCAATAAACTCATAAAAAGAATTCTTAATCATATTATAAACTGTGCAATTCAAAACAAAGTGTTGATTACATTGTTTTAATTATAAAAACAAAATTAACTTTTTACATGAAATCTTTTGTTTGCATATTTGTTTTCCGTTTTGCTCTATATTCTGTTTATTTAATACTGTGTAGAACATCTATATTAATTTTGCTATAAAGTATGTACAACCCTGAATTGTGTTGCGATACCTATGCGCCACCTATACGTGACACAAGCTGAAAATTTTTTCCGTTAACTTTGAATTTTAAAGACTGTAAACGAAAAAGTTTTTACATTTCCCACATCAAACAAAACTTACGCTTTATTAATTTACACTATTTGCGAATCAAAATATAAATGTGTAATTAAAAACTGTTCAATATCTGATGATGATGAGAGGATGATTAGTTGCTGGCTATGTCATGGACTTTGTCATTATAAATGCAGTGGACTAAAAACACTTGTCGCTGAAGCTGTTTAGAGCATTAAAGTCTTAAAATGGTGCTGCAGTGATTGTCAAAACATTGATGTCGAAATTTTCCGCTTTTTTCAAACCACTAAAAACACTTTGTTCAACCTAAAATATAAATTGGCTACGTTATCCAGTGAACTCGATGCTTATGGAAATTTGTTTGAAGAGTTCAAAAAACTCAAAAGCTTTCAAACACCTGAGTTATCGCCAAAACGTCGTAAATCGGCTAGAAATAAAAATAAACCTAGCAACGAACTTGTAATTCCACCGAATCAGCCTGAAACTGTATTGGCTGTTCCAGTTGGCTGTTCTAGTGTTCCCGACCCAGATTCTCCTAAGCCGTTAACTGTTATCCCTTCCAATAGATACTTATATATTTGTTTCACGTTTGACATGGAATACAAGCACTGAAGATGTTGAATACTATTTAAATACTAAACTAAGTGGTTACACTAATATTAAATTTGTTATAAACAAATTTTCATATTCCCAACCTAGAAGTATAACTTCTTTTAAAATAGCTGTTCCCCCGCATATCTATGAACAGGTTGTTAACCCTAGTTTTTGGCCTGAAAATATTTTTCTTCGAGAATACTTATTTAAGGAAAACCCAAGGAGAATTAGTAACATTGCCAACTAGAAGCGCATCTGCTCCAAAAAACTGAATATAGCTAAAGATTGTATAAATATTATATACCAAAATGTTCGTGGCTTAAACACTAAATTCTCAACTCTTTTGGTTAATAGCTATAATTTTTTTGATGTCATTAATGTTACTGAAACATGGCTTAATGATGGTGTATTTAATGCGGAAATCCTTTGTGATAACTACGAAAGAAATATACAGATGTAATCGAAATATTCGTAGGGCAGTTGGTGTTCTGATTGCTGTAAATTGTTTATATCCATCTGAAGGCATTGTTACTGATTTAGGAGATATTGAAATTGTTGCTGTTGTTATTAAATTGAAGAATAAAAATATTTTTTTGACTTGCTCATATATTCATCCAGATTCTGATCACACTGTTTATCTTATTCATGCTCAAGCCATTGAATCAGTTGCCTTACGTGCTGATATTAATGACTCCGTAGTTGTTGTTGATGTTTTTAACCTGCCGTAAATCTCTTGGAAATTGACATCTGATCTTCCATATTTGATCCCGATGAAAAATTGAAGCTGGAATGATGAGTTTTTGAATAATATTTTGGGATTATCCTTATATCAAATGAATAATGTTTGCAATGGTTTTGGGAAACTACCTGATTTAGTATTTCTTAACGAGCCATTAAGTTTTCCGGAAGATCGATATCATCCCACTATTTCGATTATTTTGCCCATTCTATCCGAAAATAAGTTAAAGCCAGCTGCTATTGACGTTTTGCTTCAGAAGAACTGATTTAATTTTATTAGATAATCTTATTTGCAACACTTGTTGTAATAAAGTGTTGGACATTCCTATAAATAACGTCTCAGACATCGACCTAATAATTTCGCCTTTTACAAGAAAATCTATTTTGAAATTTGTGTTCCCAAACAACATGCATACACTCCTGTTGGACCACCTTCGAATAATAAACAATTATCACATCTTAAAAACTTTAAAAATAAACGTTATAAAAATATAAAAGAACTGGATCAGCCGTTGATTATGCAAGGTACTCTGTACTCTGATTCGCTAGGATTATAACATACTTATGGCCAGTTTTTAACTTAAAAATTAAAGTGTGTTTAAACTTAAGTTCTGTTTAAACACCAAATTAATTTTTACAGATCATATTTAAATACAACTTAAATCACTGACTACGTCCATTTAAATACAATTTAAGTTTTTCATACTACCATATGATTTCGACAGTTCTGCAAATTATGAAAATTACGCATTGAAGTTTTTTTATTATTTGATAAAAATATTCAACAAATAAACTCGCCGCAAATAAAAACATTGTGCTTATTATTATTAATATCAACTAAAACAGTGAATTTAGATGAAGAGGATATGAATGATGCAGCTTTTGTCCATTTAGTTTACAACAATTTGTGAACTAAATATGAAATCAGCTGTTAAATGAAGAAGTTGTTTATATTTTTTTGATATTTAATAGTGCTACCATACTTTTATCATAATTAAATACCAAACTTAATTTGAGACTGAAAAAATGAAACCGTATTTAAATACAAATTAAGTTTAAGAAAAAATTAACTAATTTCGTATTTAAATATCAAGTTAAAAACTGGCCATTAATCATTTCCTATATAAGAATTACTTATTGAAAACAACATGTTTTACGTGATCCTAAAGCTTTTTATTCATTCGTTAACTGTAAAAGAAAATCCAACGGTTACCCAGCTGTAATGAAATTTAATAATGAGAAATCCAGTAACTCTAATGTCATAAGTGATATGTTTGCAGACTTCTTTTTAACTACTTATTCCGATGCTGTGTATGATGTTAAAAGTAATTATCCATATGAGATTGCATCCAACCAAATTATATCTTTTCCAACACTTGATTTTAACTCTATCTTAATTAACCTGAAAAAATTAAAGTTGACATTTACTCATGGTCCTGATGGTGTTCCCGCTGGAATTTTAAATCACTGTGATGAGTCTTTCACTATATTATTCAACATTTCGTTAAAATTTGGCTATTTTTCCGAATTTTGGAAAAAATCTTATATTATACCTCTGCATAAATGTGGCAATAAATCTGATATTGCTAATTATATAATTACTGATATTCTATGCCATCAGACATCATCCTTATTATCACCTTGCCAACATGGTTTTAGAAAAGGCTGCTCGACTATAACTAATGTTATTCAGTTAACAACTGAAATTAATTCTGCATTTGAACATAAAAAGGAAACGGACGGTGTATATACGGACTTTAGCAAGGCGCACAGTGGGGGATCTGAAAAAAAAGTGGAAATAAATCTGTATCTTCTAAACGAATAGCTCGATTTTAATAAAATTTCCCATGGCTATAGAGGAGGTGTTGATTTTAAGTTTTGAATTTGGGCTTAATATTAATATTTTTTGGGAAAATATTTTTTATTTTTAAATCTATAATTAGGTTAATTTAGTAAAATAATCAGAAACAGAGCAATTTTTTGTAGATCTCGTCTAGTACATTCCATATATATAAAAATCTTTCAAATTGGATCGCAAACAAAAATTTGGCATCATTTTTAATTTCTGGTATACCCGAGGTGCCCCACTTTGGGGCATTGTGGCTCGGCCCCCCTATTGGTTGTTTAAGCCGAAATTCAAAATGATTTAATGATTTATACCAATTTGTTGATTTTGGTCTCAATTCTTGTATTATTAAATGTAAAATTATTTTCTTCCTCAATTGTTAACATTCTTTTCTTTTTATTTTCATATTTCTAATTTAAGTCAAAATTAGTTTCATTTGTTAATAGTCTGTAAGGATTTATATTCATAGACTAACAGCGTTATGCATAATAAAAAGTTGGTAACTGTTTGTAAACTGCGGTCAACAGATTTGACTTAGCAGTTTCTTGGCAAAATGTTTATTCATAAACAATTTGCAAACGTCTGTTAACTTTAAAAAAAATCTGAAAATGAATGATGCTACTACTAAAATTACTATTTTTGTTTATATCATCCCTGAGTTTGACATTTAAAGTTTGTTTTGCCTCCATAACAAAATAAAAATTTGCAAAGCGTTAAAAATATTTTATAGTTTAAAATGGGAGTGCCGGTATTAAATAAAATAAAAATATAAAAAACGAAGAGATTGGTAAATTGGCGACAGGATGAAAACAGCTAAACAGCTGTTTATAAAAAGATGGTCAGTATTTAGTAACACGCTGACAAGTGCTTAGCAGTTTTTTAACCATAGTTTGTTTGCACATTATAGTTAAACTCTATGCTAACTTCATGCAAATTTTTTAATGTGCATAACGCTGTAAATAAATAAATGTGTAAATAAAAGTTCAATTGACAAATCAAATCCCCAATTTTTGCATACAAAATTATTTTACCCGGGAACATAATGTTTTTCAAATTATGTTTGGTTATCCTTTTTATATTATTTGATTGAATATTTTTATGCAGTTTTCACGCGGTTTTCAATATTTAATAGAAGAAATACACATTGAAAGCTGGGCGTTGGTAATGCCACGCCTGTGCTTTATAGTCATATCGTTAATATAAGTCGCAAACACGCTAAGTCCACTTTTTTCCAAAATTGAGATTTTAATGCAAAATGGTAATACTATATACAAAATATTATTTTTGACAAGTCTACGAATATTAATATATTCAATTGTACTTGGTGTTTTCTGTTCTATTTTTTCTAAAGCCGTGAAAAGTGGAGATCTAAGAAGAAAAAAATATATACTTCGTGTCTTTTTAAAAAGCTAAATAAAATAAAATAAATATTTAAATTTTTTGTAATTTACAATAATTTTAGTGGGTATTTTTAAGGAATTGGTATGGATTCTTCCAAAAACTATGGAATTGAAGCAGACGACGGTGTTATGGGAGTTGTTCCATATGGGTTTAATACGGACACTGACGATTCTTTTGAATTCCGTATCAGAAAACCCATCTTGGAATTCAATTAGAAATAAAAAGCGAAGAGAATATGGTAACTGCTATTTTGAAAAAGACAATAAAGACAGTTATTGGAATTATGAAAAACAAAAATAAGCACGGTCCTTAAAGAAGAGGTGTAACTGTAAAGAAAATACTGCTTTTAAGTGCACAAAGATCGCTGAGGAAAATAGGAGAAAAATATTTGACGATTTTTGGAAAATTAGTTGGAGCGAAAAAAAACTGTATGTAAATACAATGATTCAAGTCCATCCAATTAAAAGGCCCAGAAATAGAAAAGAGGGAAATAAATCTAGAAGATGTCAAACACTTCAATATTATTCGAAAGTAGATAACAAAAATATAAGGGTTTGTAAAATATTTTTTTTTTTGAATACGTTGTGAATTGGTCGACAAACTATAACCAATTTGACGAATAAAACTCGAAATTCAATAATAAATGCTCCAAGAAGTTTTGGTTCTTCAGAAGAAAAAAAATGTCTTGATTTGTTTTTTGATTCTCTAACAGCAATGGAGTCGCACTACTGTCGTGCTGTTACTACAAAAAATATCTACAAACAGAATGGCGTTCTAAATTGCAATTATACCACTTTTATGTTAACGACTGGTGTGTTGGAAAAAACACAAAATCACTTTCCCTTACATCTTTCTATAATACATTTGAAGCAAACAATCAGGAAATTTATCTCAAGAAACTTATAACCTTCACCAAGAAAATAAAAAAGAACCTCGGCGTGAAAAGATCAAAGACAGTGACAATGAAACACACGTCTACACTGTCGACCTTCAGTCTGTATTAATGGCCCCAAAATCGGAAGTAAACAGCCTATATTACCGTACGAAACTTCAGGTTCATAATTTGGTTTTTTATAATCTAAAAAATAAAGAAGCGTTTTGGCAAGTATTTGGATTTATTTTATAGAAAGCAAAGTTCTTTGTGGAAACGATAATCCAAAAAAAATAATCTTTTATAGCAAAATAGAAATTGTGTTATGAGCAATGCCCTGCTCAATGTGGCTATCAAATATGGCATTGATATTATGCAAAAAATTCTTGAAATTGGCTATACACAAATGGAGGCAGTTCGCGTTCATTCTACAATAGAATAGAGCAATGAGAAAAATAGTAATTAACGTACCTTTAGAATACATAGATGTTTGTAAAGATGCTCGAAAAAACCGTAGACCATATGATGTTATGTATTTAGATCACAAACTTTTCAAAACATTTGATAACGTTCAATTTCTTAAGAGTATCAGACCTGGGCTTAATAAAGGCGATAGTAAAGTTACAGACATTAGAGCTATAACGCACACCCCAAGCAAAGAAATATATTTTAAAATTCGATTTTCTGATGTATGGAAAATATTACCGCAGAAAATTGATAATAAAATTTATACTATAGACTTTGAAAACTTGCAGCAACTTTATCAAGAAAGAAGAAAAATTACTGCAAGCAAGTATGGAGACTTACAATTTCTCAAATCAACCTTACCTAATGAACACCACAAATTTTACGATGATTTAATTCACCTTTGAATTTTTTCTACTTTAAGTTTTACAATAAGAATTAAAATGAGCTTAAAATGTATATATGTGCATAGTTATATTTTTGTATATTTTTGTATAGAAATGAAGTGAACTACGAATAGTCTTAAGTTTCTATTTTTTTTAAATAAAATTAGTATTGAAAATTAAATCAAACTTGTTTTCCACAATAAAACGAATAAGTTTAAAAAGCAAAAACGATAAGTCCAAAAAATGCGAATTTCTCTCCCAAGATGTGGGGAAATGGATTTTTGATCTAGGTTATTAAAAGAGAGCTATTTTAAAAAAATAATTGCGTTGAAAAAGTTTACAAATTTTAAAAACTGAAAAAGTTGCAATGTTTTTTGTGTTTCCAGTAAAATTCAAAAAAAAGGGACTTAACACATTTGCGAATTAGACTAACGATATATCATTTTTATTCATATTTATATTTAAAAATATTTTTTTATTATTATTCTGAAATACTGTCTTAAATTAAAACATGTTCCGTCTTGACTTTTTATATATTTTTTTCTTACTGTCACTTGACACGAAAAGTGAACGATATACAACAACAAGATGTTAAATACAACATAGAAGAAGCAGACAACAATAAAGTGCAAAGCTACAATAAAAGCACAACTTCATCACCATCAAAAACGGAAAATACAGACAATTCGGAACAAACATTGGATAAAATTGCCACTAATAACGATGTAGTTACACAAAATGGTAGTGCCGTTGCAAATAATGTAACGAAACTACCAGGTGGTGGAACAAGTTCAGTTACAAATACGGGTAGCAACTCAAACAATTCATTGGAACAACTTAAAATTGAATTGGAGAACATAACACATGCGCAAGCATTTGCATCAGCTATTGTGGCTTCTATTAACAATGATCACGTCTATCAACAACAGCAAACAGCGTCTCAGCCACATATTCAACAACATTTTAGTTTACAGCAAACTCAAGAAGAGGTATTTTATTAATGTGTAATGCAGTGTTATTTTGTATCTGTGTGTTGTACCATTTTAATATTTATTTTTTTATTTAATTTTTTATGTACGAGTAGTTATGTACATGTTATAAAAATATTCATTAAAGCGACTAACACCGTTCATGCTAACCTCCCCGAAATGAAGTTTGGTTAATTTATTCTTTGATCTGGATCCTTAGAAAAATTGGCCTCATAAATGGCTGAGTTGTTTTTTTACATATAGTATTTGCCAATACTTAGTTTTGTATATTAATATTGATTTTTTCATTTCATATGCAACACCTCGAAATATTGATCATAGACTCACAAAAGTAAATATGTACATATATTCTGGGTCTTTATTAAATTATAAAAGAATTTAGCTATGTCTGTCCGCCTGTCTGTCTTTCTGTTCGTCAGTCAAGTTTGATAATCAGTCAGTCAGTTAAATTTAAACAAAAAAATTATTATCGTAAAAAGCTACTATATTCTGTACAAAATATTCTAATTTTATTGTATCAGAAAAGGCTCAAAGTTTGATGTAAATATGTGGAATTTCAAATTAAACTTAAAACGATTATTTCTAAAACAAAAATCTTGAAAATGTAAATATTAATTAGCCAAACTTCATGCGACCGAAGTATATTGTTTCGTTTGTTAGTTTTATGCAAATATATACATACATATGTACATTAGGTTTGTATGGAGAAAAAATATGGTATCGATGTTCCCAACTAATATGAAAATTTGATTCATTTTAAGACTACGTTTCTCAATATTTGGTGAGCTGGATCAAAGGATAAAAATGTCCTTTTTAGAGGTTTTTTGATTTTTTTCACATTTCTTCCCGTTTTTTAAAATTCTATCTATTTGAATTTTTATTATTTTTTTAAACCTAAATTCTTCGCTATCTGACGATCTCTGTTAACTCAATTCGTTAATGTAATGGGTTAAAAATATCGTAAATTTTATAAGCTAAAAAACGGGAGAAACTATTTGGAATAAATTGCATGATGTTTATAATCAAGGAATTTTAACTATTTATTTAAGTAAATTCTATGAAAAAATAAAAAAAAAAAATAAAATTTTGTCTGAAATTTTGAAAATGTTTGAATTTAAAAATTTTTGTTTTAATTTTTAATAACCCATTGAATCAAATTTTCATATTAGTGTATATATATGTATGATTAAAATTTGTGAGTGTCTATAAAAATGTTCCTTATTATTTATTTTAATTACTAGCTGTACCCTGCGCGCGTTGGTACGATACTAATTAAAATAAATTTGAAAGAAAGACATTACACAAATATCCAATTCATTTTGAGTAATTTTATTGATTTTTCTTATTTTGAAAAAAGCAGGCGGACGAAAGAAGTATTCTTAGTCATACCGGAGTCTTAGTTATATTCCGTTAAATTATTAGTAAGATCGGTCTGGCCTTCCCGGTAGGCGTTGTCCTGCAAGAGATGGGGCGTGGAGTATGAATCTTAATTTTTACCTCACCTAGAGTAACATGTGTATTTGATTTGAAGTAAATATGTTAAATTCCGAGTAGAAGTAATTACACAATTTAAAAAAAATAGGTGTGGTCGAAAGAAATAAGAAGCTTTGGCACATACAATTTTTATTTTTACCTCGTCTTCAGTAAGATGTGTATACAAATTGTTTGAAGTTAATCTGTAAAAACCAATGCAGAAGAAATTAATCAATTTAAAAAGTGGGGGTTAGAGTAGGCGTGGTCGTACCAACTCAGAAACCTTCCCGGTCTCATGCACAACAACTTTACCGAAGATCATCACATGATCAGATGCATAGTTTAGGAGTCTATAAAGGACATACATACAAACCTTCATTTATATATATATATATAGATATAAAACCCTAGATATTTAATATTAATACTAATTTTGTATATGAGCTAAATATTTACTTTGTATGGGAGCTGACACGCACTGGTCCGATCACGCCCATTTTTCCCATGACTATTCACATTAACAAATAATCAACGTGCACACATTTCTAAGACTATGGCTATTATAGTACAAACTCTTGCTATCACAATAATCAATATATATGATGTTATTCAATTTATGTGGGAGCGGCCACGCCCACTTTAAATATATATAGCCGAAAACCTAATTTGGATTATAACCTTTCAAATAAAAACCCAAACCGGGGTTTTAGAGTCTATAGAGGACAAACATACAAACATTGTATTTTATATATATAAATAATACATTGGCACTTTTCGGATATATTTTATTTGAGCTATAAGAATGTGGTTAGATGACATATTATATTTGTGAGGACTTAGACATACATACTTATTATGTATGTTGTACGTCTGTATAAAGTTCCACTTATCCGGAAGTAAGTAGATGTATGTACATATTTTATATTGATAAAGTGTTGAAGGGCGGTTGGTTTCATATTATAATTTTGTGACATTCATTTATCATTTATAATATTTTTGTTTGTTTTTTACTTATACAGAAACTTCAATCAGTAGCAAATACGTCATGTCATTCATTGGGTCAAAGTACACCGACTGGTCCGTTGAGCTCTACCAGATCTTCTTCAGCATATAATTCCAGAAGAACTTCTCTTGACAATAGTGTCGGTAATGATTTGCAGAATTTAACAACTAATCTTATAGAAAGCAATGAATCAGTACAAGCTCAATATACAAATGTAGAAGGTGATGGTACAACTGAGAATACTCAAGTTTCTCAAAAGCTTTCGAAACAAAATAGTTTGGAAAAAACATTGCAATCAATTTCAACAGGTAGCGCTGATTCAACAACAAATAATTCCAATCAACGACAAGGAGGTCTTACGCAAAGTTCAATCGCAGATCTAGAGAAAAAATTAGCTGCCCTAAGGAATGCTGAAATACCAGATGAGGTTAATTTACTTATATTTGTTTATATATTTTTTATAGCTTCCCTAATTTTTTTTGGAAGAAAGTTTTTTATATAACTTTTCGTGTCCATCAAATGAATTTCCCAAAACTGTGCTTATGAGAAAGTCCGCAATTTTAAAAGGGGTAAAAACCGTACCTTCTTTGACCTAAACTACCCAAAAAAGCTCAGCAACTGGTTTGTATAGTTTTTTCTAAAGTTCTTGTAGCCATTTATTACAGGAGACCAATTAGATGAATCCGAAAAAACTTACTCATATCGAAAATTATTGAATTGTACTCATATCGAAAAAAAATTGTTGAATTGTACTGAAATTATGCTTTTTTCTGAACTTTTCCGTTTTTAGTATTTCATAGTTTGATATTTATTCCTAAAACAAATACACATACATAAAAAATATAATCGGACCTGTTCTGTAAACCGAATTCACATAATTTTTCTCGTTGTGAAACCGAGTAAACAAACCTAGTCGAAAGGAAATAGAATGTGTAATTATTTTAATAAATGACTACAAAAATAACAAGAAAACAAGTAAGAGTGCTATATGCCGAATCTTATATACCCTTCACCTTTGTTGCGGATGCAATTCTTATCATAATTTACAGAGTTTGTCTGATGTTCATAATAATCTTAAGTGTAATTTAACAAACAGAGTATAAAAAAGGGGAACAATTCGGTTAGTGACTTTGCTCAAAAAAAAAAAAAAAACTTCATCAAATAAGGCTTTTAGAAAAGATGCCAGCAAACAAAATTGTTATCGGTCACGCCTATTTTCGAGGGGGCGGGCCCGTAAAGTTGAAAATATATAGGCCTAAATCTCGGGAACTACTGGGTGTATGATAATTTGTAATACATTAAATAAAAGGTATTAAAGATACCTATCCAACGATATATATCATGATAATAAAATATGGACCGAATATGGGTTACATCCGAAAAGAATATTTTTTGACCCGAATTTATTTGTTTTTTTGGAAATCGTTATTATATGGCAGCTAAAACAAATTATGGGCCAATCTCCTTAAATTTTGAAACAGTTATTTTCATGCATATGAGGATATTTCACGTCGAATTTCAACATAATAAAGGTATATATAAGAGATATATTAGTATTAACGTGAATTTCGGGAGTGGACCTTATGTGGGGGATATAGTCAAATATGGACCGATATTCTCAAAATCCAGCAGGTTGATGTATGTAAATGATCCGTGTAAAATTTTGGATTGGTACCCTTATTTATAACAGATTTATGAGTATTAAAGTGATATTCGGAAGAGGACTTTATATGGGGCATACGGTTAAAAATAGACCGAAATTCACAAAATTTTGTGGGATGATTTTTGTATATATGTAAATGATCTGTGCAACGTTTTGAGTCGGTACCGACATTTATACAATATATATACGGATAAATGTCTTTTCCAGATGTGGTCCTTGTATGGGAGCGATGACCAATTCTGGGTCGACCACCATAAAATTTAGTAAAACAATTTATTTGCCTATAAATATTATTCATGTCAAATTTCAGCCGCTTAACATTATCTGTTTTATACGTATTTAAGTGAATTTTGGAAGTGGGCTATGGTCAAACATGGACCGAACTATAAAAAATATAATTTTGCGATTTATTTTGTATAAAACTTATTTTTGCTGAATTTTGTCTTGATATTCCAATTTTATAGGCATTTATGTATAATTGAGCAATATTTCGGGAAGATTTTTGTATGGGGGCTATGAGAAATCATGGTCCGATTCATACTATTTTCCGCACGCTTTCTTCTTTTATGATGAAACCAATGTATACCAAATTGTATGATATTATCTGCAATATATTTCATATTATTGCAAAATAGACAAAAATATCAAATTTTTATGGAGGTTGTCTCACATATTGGTCCATAACTCTGGTTGGCCTGAACCGATTTAGCTGATTTTAAATAGCAAACTTCTCGAAAGCATGTCTGACAGAATTTTTGAAGATTTGGATCCCGAAGATATCTGGGGACTTCAGATTTGATGAATTTTTTTTTTTTTTTGAGCAAAGCCACTAAAACCGAATTGTTCCCCTTTTTAAACCCTTCACCTTCATGGGAAGGGTATATATAAGTTTGTCATTCCGTTTGTAATTTGCACAATATAATTTTCCAACCCTATAAGGTATATATATTCTGGATACTTATAGATAGCGGAGTCGATTAAGCCATGTCCGTCTGTCTGTCTGGATGTTGAAATCAGTTTTTTTAAGTCCCCAGATATCTTCGGGATCCAAATCTTCAACAATTCTGTCAGACTCTTACTTGTTTTTTGTAGAATTGTAGCTTAACACAAACGCTCCGGGCATTTTCATATCTTTCTTTTTATTTCCAAATTGTGATTTTTTTAATCAACAGCTGACTTTGACGTTTAACTAAAAATTCGAACCTAATTTCGAATTATATCAATACGAGTAATTTGCAGAACACCAAAAAGCGATTTATTCTGTTTTAGAAATTTCTCGTTTTTAAAAACGATTCGATTTACAGAACAGGGTCGAATATATAATATTCGGCACAGCTGAATATACCCTGCAGGAAATGTCAATAGTGAAACTATACTAATTTACTATTGACACAGTCACCAGTACTAGTGACTTAGGATAGTATAATGTTAATTACTATAGATATTTAATATGTACGTGTCATTGAAAATCCACTACTGACATAGTTACTATTGACAAGGTAGTTCTTTTGGGACCACATTGTCTACAATTTGGTACTTCTCTGAAATAGAAAATAAAAATGCATTTTTTGCTAATTTTTGGACTTATATTAGAAAAAAAATTAAAATATTAAAATATATCTAATTAAAAATAAATTCGAAAACACCCAGAGTCTTTGGCGGGAATCGAACCCGCAACCCTCTGAATGATAGTCCGGCACACTATCGCCAAGTCTATCGGGCCTCACAATTGAAAAAAAAATAATTGTATAATAATAACCATTGTGACAATGCTGTTGACAATGTCACCAAGCCGTTACCAAAATAGTAGACAAATGTGGTGACTTGGAGACACTTGTCCCCAGGTTTCCTTCAGGGTATATAGCACTTTTACTTGTGTGCGGGTCGCATTAGTGTGATATTTGGTATAAACTTTTTTATATAATTATTTTGTTTATGGATAATTACGAAAATTTATTTAATTAAATTTTTAATATTTTCAAAGAATACTGAAAAAGTTAAATATTTATACTGAAAATGTTATATTTTATGTAAAAGACCATAAAACCATTTACCTAACAATTTAAATCTCCAGTTTACAAAAATACGTGAAATAAAAATCTTACTAACAAAATTTCTTTAATCTTGTTACTGTTTAACTTTTATTGGGTTAGATGAAAATTTTGATGGTATTTGGGTGGTCTACTCTTATCATTATTACTTTTGTGATATATTTCCGAATTCTCGGTCATTAGTTAACCATTGGTAAACTAAAATACTAACTATTGTTTAACTATTACTTGGTATTCTTATGGCAAACTAATCATTGCGAATAAAGAATTATTAGTTAAGCCTTTGCCATTAGCTAACTAAAGCCATTAGTCAGCTAGAGTTGATAATAAAGCAATGATTTAACAATTTTTAACCGATTTTTTAATCCAATTTGAGAAATATTTTAAATCATTTTTAAATTAAAATGCTGCTAGGTACGGCTAAATACTATCCGATTTGATCAAGTATCACAATAAATCGAACCGCACTTCACGAAATTCCCAAATATTTTTTTTATTTGCCGTTATCCTTACACATTTTTTTTACACACTTATACATATAGTCTAAAAATCCACCAACATCGTTAACGGCTAATAGCTCGACTATGTCAATTACTCAAAGTCAAGTTGAAGATGAGCAGCAACATGGTGGCGTACGCAAAATTTCACGCTTTTGCGTCAGTCGTGTTCAGGAGCAAAAATCTAGTGAAATTACAAGCAATAAAAAGTCAACAAATGGCATAGTAACGCCTCCAATGACTATTCCTCCTACTATAGATTTACAAGCAGTGAATAGTGGAAATACTAATGATACAAGTAGCTTAATTAATACGCCTACGGAGCAGTTACCTACAAATTTAAGTTGCTCGCAACAACCCCACCAACAACAATTCCAACAAGAGCCTGCTAACTCGAGCACTGTAGCTGCTATTGTTCTACCATTACCAACACAAATACAGCCATCAGTATTAGCTTTGCAACAATCAGCACAACCAACGGTTTTATATAGTTCTAATAACAACAATTCAACAGTTCAGATGCAGCAGCAACAACAACAACTTGTGCAACAGCAAGTTCAATCGACAACAGTAAAACAACAAATTCCAACTAATGGCACACAAGCACAAGCTTTAATGCCAAATTCACATTTGCAACAACCAAACTTACAGCAACCATTATCCCAAAACACGACTACATCACCAAATCAACAAAAAACATCAGCTTTAGTTCCAACAGAGGTGCCAAACCAAAATTTACAGCAACAACCCCAACAAACTTCCTCATTACCTTCACAACAGCTAATAGCTTCTCAGCAATCCATTATGCAGTCACTTCTTACTAATATGTCTCAGCAACAAACTCAACAAGTTTTTGTTAATCGTTCTTTACTTACACCAACATTACCACAAAATTCCACATCGTATATTATTCAACCGCCTTCGCAACAACATAATGCAGTTCATTCACAGCAATCGCAGATTCAAACCACCAATCAACAGCCAGTTTATATGCAGAGTGATGGTATGTAAATACGTTTTGTTATAAAGAAACTTTATGAAAACACTAACTCTTAACGAACTTTGTTACTACGAAATATGTAATTTCAAAGTCTTCAAGCGGTCTCCCTAAGCTAAAGGGAACTAGTTTTAATAACCTTTCAAGATTCTTCAGAAAATGTCTAACAACCGTGTGAACTTACAATTTTTGGCTTCCAACGTTATCAGAAAAAGCATTATCAGTAGACTTTTAGAACTAGTTTTAATAACCTTTCAAGTTTTAACTTATTTTTTCTAAAGCTATGTACAGACGGTTGTCAGAACTTAAAATATTGTCAGAAAAATCTTCAGAAAATGTCTAACAACCTTCACACGGTTGTCTTTTTGTCTTCTAACGTTACCAGAAAAAGCATCATCACTACAAAAATTTTGTCAGACATCTAAAGGTACGGTCATACTTTGTTTCAGCACGAATTTGTTGAACGTTGTTTACTCTTATAAAAGTTTTGCAGGATTAAACAGCATCAAATAAAATATAACTAAATATTTGTTGTGTCCAGTCCTCAAACAACGAAGTTTTTTAAATAAATACACGAGTTCAAACATATTTTATTTAGTGGTTACGTCTTTTTCGGCAAATATTTGCCAAGTGTGATCGTACCTTAACAATCATGTGAACATATTTTTTGCCATTGTAAGATTGTTGTAAGATAATTGTCAAATACTTTTAATTGTCAGATGGGCTAAGTTTGTGCAAAATCAACATTGTCAGAGAATTTATTTACATATATTAAAAAAAAATAAAATTGTTTTAATTGCACTTTTGTGTTCCATGACAATATTTAACATTTTTAAACACACACAGAATTCTGGCACTGCCTGACAACAATTTAAGAATTGTAGCCATAATTTGACAACCGTGTGAACTGAATATTTTTGTTAAGAAATAAATTTATTGTGTGCCAATAAAAGTGTAAGGTTTTCCTACAGTCGTCTGAACTGACAATTTATTTCTTACTAAAAAATTTTCAATGTTAGTACATTGCTAGCATATTGCCAGATCTGACAACATTGTATGATCAACTTCTGTACATAGCCTTAATATTACAAACAAATTATATGTAAAGTTAGATTTACACGATTGAAATTTTCTTCAAAATTGCTTTTCAAAATGCTTCAAACTCGTGTAAACAGCAAAAATTCTTCAAAATTTATTTATTTAATAACTTATTTCTATGATAAAAGAAGGAAGTGTGAGGAAAATAGTTAGAATCGGTCCATGACTTCTCATAGCCCCCATACAAATATCTTCCCGAAATATGGTTTAATGAAAAATAAATGCCTGTAAAATTGGAATATTAATACAAAATTCAGCAAAAATAAGTGTCATGTAAAAAGCAATCGCAAAACGAAATTATTTTTAGTTCGATAAATGTTTGAACCCCATATAAAGTCCACATCTCAAGTTCAGTTAAATACGTATAAATCTGGTAGAAATATACTAGGTTATTATTCGACACAAATAATTCTTATAGATATATAAATTGTTGTACTAAATTGTATGATTTAATTGGTCATAGCTCCTATTAAGAACCACATTCGAAAAAATAATTTATCTTTATATATCTTATAAATATAGGTCTCGACTCAAAACTGTACATAGATCATTTAAATATACACAAAAATCATACACAGAAATTTGTGAATTTCTAACCATATTCACCATATGAAGCGATCTTCCGAAAATTACTTCAATACACATATATCTCTTATAAATAACGGTACCGATCCACAATTTTACATATATGCCAAAATCAAACTGCTGAATTTTAAAAATATAGATCCATATTTGACCGAAATTCTCGTTAATACTAATATGTATCTTAAATGTACATATTTTCTAATTGCTCACAAAAACAAGTTAATTCTCAATAATCTATATATATATAAATGAAATGGTCCATGTATGTAATGACATCACGTGAGAACGGCTGGAGCGATTTAGCTGATTTTTTTTATTCGATTCGAAATTCTCAGGAGATGGTTTGTAAAAAAAGTTAAAAAATTCTTGGTCCAACTCGGAAGTTTTAAGTTTTTAATATATTGCCTCCTTTTCACTTCTCATTTTTCTTAATAAGTGACATTTTTTGAAGAAACTTGAATAACTGAAACTAAAACCTCCTTATCGCTTCTCATTTATTTTTAGTATGAGACAATTTTATGAAAACTCAAAGAACTATATTTTACTGCCTTATTTTCACTTCTCATTTATCTTAATAAGAAACATTTTTTGAAGAAACTTGAAGAACTGACGCCCAAGCCTCCTTTTCACTTCTCATTTTTAAGTATGAGAAAATTTTAGCAAAACTCAATGAACTAAATTTTTACTGCCTCCTTTTCAATTCTCATTTTTTTTTTAATAAGCGAAATTTGTTGGAGAAACTTGAAGAGCTAACACCAAAGTCTCCTTTTCACTTCTCATTTTTCTTAACAAGAGATTAGTTGTTAAAACCAGGGACCGTAACGTAACTGTTTTACTTTTATCAAAAAAATCAAGAAATAAGAGTTATTTTTGATTTTTATATTTTTAGATAGAAAATAAGAGTTATTTTTGATATTTATTATTTAAAATGAAAAATGAAAGTTATTTTTGATTTTTATATCAATAATAAAATCCTACGACAATAAATGACAGCGTCCGCAAAGCTTATTTTGAAATAGACAATTACAAAGAAAAGCGTTTCGATACTTCCGCTAATTTATTGGAATATTGGGAGAGCAAAAAATTTGTGTTTCCATGGCTTCGAAAATTAGCTTTATTTGTTAATTCTGTACCTGCCATTCAAGTCAGTGTAGAAAGGTCATTTTCAGCACTCAGATTAATATTGGGAGAGTTGAGATATAATTTATCTGAGGAACATTTAAAATCAATTATGATGGTAAAATTGAACACCTGAAAACGACCTCTTAACACTGACTTCTATGCATTCATGTTTTTATAGCTGATAATGGATAAGTCACATAATATATTATATTCATATAGAAATTTGAATGAAGCAACATATTATAATACATACGGCATCAACAAATAAATAAGAGTTTTGAATTGATTTTTATTATTGATATAAAGATATAAAAATCAAAAATAACTTTTATTTTTCATTTATAATAAGAAATATCAAAAATAACTCTTATTTTCTATCTAAAAATATAAGAACCAAAAATAACTTTTATTTTTCATTTAAAAATATAAAAATCAAAAATAACTCTTATTTTTGATTGTTAAAATAAAAATAAATTGATACAAAATTTTGTTATTTTTTCTTTTACTGAAATTTTTAATTCTTAATTTTTAATTCTATATTATTAGTAAATACCGAGCGAAGCCGGGGCGGTCAGCTAGTGTCTAATAAATATCAATAGCGAATTAACATTTTATGAAGATCAAAAATTGTAATTCAGATATCATACTAATATTAGTTATACGGCAATTATGCTACTGAATTTTGTAGCTGTCAGTCAATATTTGGCAATAGCTTCCAAATTAAGTCCAATTCCGAGTAATCAACCATACAATTCTTGTAAATAACGTTATGGAGATAAATTTCAACCAAATCACATTACTTGATACTGGTTTCCATAATTGGTCAGTTTCTACTATGCCACCCATATATCTCTTGTAACTAATGTTATTGAGATCAAATTCAAGCAAAAAAAGCCTTATAATCTTACTCTTTTTTTATACCCTGTTTCTTAACTTGTGGTGAATATGGAAAAATGGTCTTTTAATTTTATAAATTCTTAAGATTGTTATGAATATCAGACAAACTCTGTAAATTATGGTGAGTATTGGTAATTACATTAATTTTAAATGGTCAAAATTATATAAAATTTATAAACATTTTAAATAAATTATGTTGTTCGTAAAATTGTCTTTCAAACAATATATATAATGTTAAACTATTAGTATTAAAAAACACTGAATAAGGATATTCTATTCCTACAACAAGTGTAGTTTTGTATTTTTCATTATATTTAGGGTATTTAAGATTCGGCACAGCCGAATATTGTACTCTAACTTGTTTTATTTAATGTATAGAAAAACTATATGCTATATACTTAAAACTAGGATCTAACGACTAAATCTAATAGTGAACCATGGCATTTACTGAGAAAAATATATATTATTTTTTATTTTAGCTGTTGAAAATGCCATGCGTATGCAAATGCCTCAGGAAGAACCTGTATCCTTAGCAGCCACTCACCCTAATTTACTTCCAACAGTCATACAATCGGTAAGTAAACAAAAAAACAAAACAAAAATTGTAATAATAGTTTCAATTAGTCAATTAGTCAGTGTCTTGTAATAATTCAAATTTAAAGATTCCAATTATTTCAATTTATCATGCGATCTGAATCTTAAAGTTATGTTTAAGGACAGCATAGAAATGTGCTCAAACAAGTAAGAAAGTGTAATTGGTCAAACCTGTCATAAAATATCCTACACCGAGTAAATGAGCAAAAACTGTTTTTAGATATGGGCATTATATGGCGCTATTATAGACCGGTCATCTTAAAATGTAGTAGCATGACTTCTGTGCATATACAAATTATGTGAAAAAAATTTTATCCCGATATCAACACCTGCAAAATAATTTTCAGAAGAGGGTCTTATATGGGACCTATTATCAATTATACACCGAACCGCAAAAAAAAGTATCAAATATGATTTATTTTTGTATAAAACATAATTGTGGCGAAATTTGAGTGGTTACCTATAAAAATCAGATATTTATAAACAACAAAGTCATATTTCGGCAAGTCATTTGTATTGGGGCTGAGTGAAATTATAAACCGGTTTCAACCAATTTCAATACCAAATTTCCTTAGACCGAATATACATATATAAATGCACTTTGGGCACAAGGTTTACATGGGCAGTCAGCCAGACGACTCAAGAAGTGTATTTCATTTTCGGTCGAATATAGGTGCTGTAAATAGTAAGGAAATCAGATGCAATGAAGTATTTTCTACACCGTTCAACACCAAAGCACTTGATCGCTTCTTTCGACACTTGAAAAATGTGTTAAGTCCAATGGATATCACACTGAATTCTCATATCTAGAACGTCAAGAGCGTCTGATTCTTTAAGATTTACACCATCCATAAAACAGATGATGCAACATGATCTGTCGTGCGTTTGTATGTTAACATACAACATTGAGTCTTACGTGCGTTAAAAGCAGCTCTATTCGCACAACCCTATTCTGAGGTTGTCACAAGATCCTAGTTGAGTGTATCATTCATGTTTTGTCTCAGTTCCCCTATCTACAAAGGGTTTGGTCTATGGTTTAATGAGTATGAATGGCAAATGTTGCTATCATCTGCAAATGAATAGATAGGGTTGGAAGTTTGACTTAAAAGGTTATTCAGAAAGATAAGAAATAATGTAGGAGAAAGAACGGATCCTTGCGGTACCTCTGAATTAACCTTGAACTCGTCTGATGAGATCATATCTAGAACAGCACGTATAGTGTGATTTTTAAGAAAGCCGATATAAATCAAGAGAAGTCACCACTGACACCAAAAGCAATGAGATGCTATAAAAGAGCACCATGCCAGACTGTTGATGCCTTAGAAATATCCAGAGCTACCACATCGAAAACACGATGTATAAAACGATACCATTTTTCGATAGGAAGACTAGCAAGGTGCCCGTAAATTTTTGGACTCCAGATATTCCACAAGATGGTAATTTGCCTTCTTTCTATAACTTTAGAAAGTGCAAAGCAAATTACAATAATTTTTAGGGTTGGTAACCTCTCCATTTTTAGAAATCTGCGTTACATTAGCAATTTTTAAACATATTAGAAATTCACCGGCACAGTATAATGTGCTGAAAAGTTTAGCTAATGGACGACCTAGCGTCGAAGAACACCGCTTCAAGACCTGTGCTGGTATACCATCCGGCCTATGAGACTTATTTCTGCTAGAATCTGCTGAAACCCTTTTAACTGCGTTCGCACGAAAGTGGTTAATTGCTTTCCGGTAAGTTTGAATTATTTACAAGCATTAATACTTTTTATTCTATTAACGAATGACGAAAAAAAAAAAAAAAAAACAATGGGCAGTAAGAACTTAAGCTCGGTGGCGTTGCTCGTGTATAGATTTTTTATTTTTCTTTTACCAACAAAAATCATATTGTGCCACTATCTCCTCAGTACTATTAGATAAGACTAGTTCTTGTTGTACTGTATTGATTAAATAAATAAATAAATAAATTTTTCTCGCCTTGGCACTTCGGCACACGAAGATCTCGCTCTTTTGCGTAGCGAATCAGTTTTGACATTTTTGTTATTTCGCTAAATTGTGAATGCTTCCCCTCTGGATCTGATTGTAAATTTGCACTTCTGATTAAAACAATATATTTTTGGACTAAATCGAAATTTTCTTTGGTATACATTTTTTCATCCCCATCGTAATTATATTTTCGACATTGCATTGACATTATTGTCCAAGAAACACAGTCTCCAATTGAAGTGCCGAAAGAATTCGGTGAGCTCAAATTACCAAGAGGTGCAAAAACATCTACTTATCAGGGTGTGAAGCAGGGCTGCCAGAAATTTTCAGCAAAAAATCTTAATTTCGCCAAAAAAAAAAGTCTTATTTTTGAGGAAAATATCTTATTTTAGGAAATAAGTAGTTTTTTTATTATAAATAATAAAAACAATTCATATTTTATTTAACACTAACCAAAAAAATAACAACAAAAATTAATTTTCTTATACTAAATTGTACATTTTTTGAGATCGATTAGTTTAAAATTTTTTAAATGCAAACAAAGAAGATTTTTTTAATTAAACCTTACCTTCGTCTAGACAAAGCAAAAAATCTTTTTTTTGGGGAAAAAATTTTAAAATCTTTTTTCGGTTAAAAAATCATAAAAAATAAGGTAAAATCTTACTTCTGGCAGCGCTGGTGTGAAGTTAGAAAAAGGTCAAGGGTGTTGTGTTGGTACCCATCATCGCATTAAATATGCAAGTGAATGATCGATCCGCAAGATGATTGTGAGCCGCGAATAACTCAACTTATTGGCCTTCTGTAGCTGTATGGCTTTAAATGGTGAATCCAAGAGGAGTTGTGAACATTAACATCACCAGCAACACAAATTTCACTCCTAGGAACACTCGTAAGAATCTTTGGAATCGGAAAGGACATCAAAGCCAAATATAGGAGTATCCCTTCCCGTGTTTGGACTTCTATAGAGAAACCCAAAGTGCAAATAGTGTGATTTTTAACTTAACCCATAGACAGTTAAAGTCTGCATCATACGTACCTAATGATGGCTGGTACTGGACTACGACTTCATTGCGTATGTACATGGCAATGGCCCGATGAAAATTAAGAAAGTGACACCCAGGTATATGAAAATCTCGTGGATCAGCATTCTCGGATACCAGGATTTCGCATAAGGCGAAAACATCCTGCCGATTAAGACAAACGTGATTATACACGGAGAAAAATTCTCCCTGGACCATCATATGTTGCAGAAGTTGATTCGGAAACAACCAGTCATCACAATAGTTTATAAATTCAAATAAGTTTTTCTGATATAGTATTCTTAGTCATGTCGGAGTCTTAGTTACATCCCGTCAAAGTTTTAGTAAGATCGATCAAGCGACATGATCAAATTCATAGTTTACGATTCTATAAAGGACATACATACAAACATTTATTTTTTGAGATGGGGCAAGAAAGTGGGCGTGGTACGTAACTTTTTTATTTTTACCTCGCTTTCAGTAAGTTGTGTATAGAACTTGTTTGAAGTAAATCTGTAAAAAGCCATGCAAAAGCAATTAATCAATCCAAGCAATCAAACCAACTCAGAAACCTTCCCGGGTTCATGAACAACAACTTTGCCGAATATAATAACATGATCAGATGCATAGTTTGCGAGAATAGAATAGTAGAAATGAATTTCCAAAAAGTACCAATATAAGTGCACTGAAATTTGGCCCTTTTTACACCTTTATATTTGAGTCCTGAATAGCATGTTCTGGGTTCTTTTTTGTGTGGATGGAAGAATATTTTACCTTTTTTTTATTTTTAAATTGAATAAATAATATCAACTGTCCGTTTTTACCCCGTTTTTGTCCCTTTTTCGTCAACCGTGAAAAAATTATTTTCAAAAAAGTACCTATTAATTATCCGTAATACGTACTATTTAAAAATAATAGTTCATGGAATTTTTAGTAAGAAAATACATTTTGATAAAAAAGAACCAAAAAAGTATACAATTTTTAGGCCATAGGAATTCGAATTTAAAAAAAGTACAAAAAAATTTCTAGTCTTCATTGATCGGAGCCAGATACATTTAATATAGTATTTCTATGTTTATTTATGTAGGAGATATACATGTTAACAGAGCGTTTTACGGGGACTATTTTTACCCCATATGGTCACTTGAATTTCGAATTTCAAAAAAGTACCAGACACCTGTCGGCTCTTTTTTCGATTAAAGGCGGACGCATTTAAAATATTACTTCTACGTTTATTTGTTTTGGAGATATAGAAGTACTGGTTTTACCCGTTTTTGCCCCATTTGTCCCCCTTAACGACAAAATTTCCATAAGTCCCTTTTTGGTGGATCTACATGTTCGAAAAGGAACCCATTACTCGAATTGCCAGTTTCTAGCTTTAGCGGTTTGGACTGTGCGATGACTGGACAGGCAGTCAGTCACATTACTCTGTTATATATATAGTTAACAAATTTTTTACATTTATTTATTTATTGTAACTTCATTAAAAAATTAACTAACAATAAGTTTTTCAAATCTTATATCTGAAAATTTTTTCAATTATTATTCTTCCAGCCAGTGCCGGATGAAAATTGTTTTTCTGCATTTTTTTGGATCTCAGTTTTTACCAAAGGCACGTTTAGGTCTTTATGGATATTCGAATTTTTTGTATACCAGGGGGCAATTGTGATGATTCGTAGCAATTTGCTTTGGCGTCTTTGAATTCTGTCTACATTTGAAGCTAGATGTATTCCATAACACCATATAGGTTTTATGATTGAGTTGTAAAGCAAGAGTTTGCAATCTAAACTTAGCTTAGAGTTTCTAACAATGAGCTAATTAATTTGGATCAATTTCAATTTCATTTGAGTCAATTTTGCATTTATATGAAATTTCCATGTAAGGCGACGATCGAGGTGTATACCAGAGAACTTCACTTGTTGATTAAAAAACCGTTCAACAATAACAAAGTCACAAAAAGCTTGTCTTTTATTTGAAAATGATCAAACCTGCCCAAACACAATTTTGTGTTGTTCATTTTAAAGCAACCGAACAAATGCCTCTCTGTTGGTTCAGATGGGTTACACATCGGTTGACTCATAAAAATAATCTTCTTTAACATGGGAATGAATTAATTAATCAAACTTGTTCAAACTTTTATATACGTTGATCATTTTAAGGCAATCGAACCACTTGCAGGTTGAACACTGCCTTATTTTTATCATAGGTCGTTTCAAACTTGTCAACTCGTGTGCTTGCCTTTTCCACTCAACACACAAAATTTTGATTAACATTTAAGTACAAAAAGCAAGAAATCATCGTGTATGAATTCGTTCATTCCTATCAACAAAGGCAAGTTTTTTTATTTTAATTTACAGTCGTTTTTGATCTACATCAAAAGTAAAAACTTAACAATTTATTACATTTTTTTAACTATTAATTCATATCAGTAACAACTTAAAAATTTTATTCTTTTAATTTTAATTAATAATTAAATAATAAGGTTATTTTATATTAGCTTCAAAATTTTTAAAATAAGAATGTAGGAATAGTAAGCTATTTACAGATTTTGGTCCTAAACGGTTTCTTTTTTCTGTAATAACATTTCCAGCCAATGAAAATGCTCTTTCTGCTGCTGCACTGCTAGCAGGAATGGCATGAATTTGCACTGCAATTTTTGAAAGGTTTGGAAAAGACTTTTCACTTGATTTCCACCACCTGATTATATCAAATTCTTCACTCAGTATAACATTTTCCTTACAGTACAATTCTATTTCCTCTGCAGGAGAATTGGTAGTGCTTAAATTATGGTTTGGGATCAATTCAGAAAAAAAGAAATTAATATCTTTTTGGAATTGGGACGAAGTTGAAGGTTCTATGTCTTTTGAAACGCGACTACTCTCTACAAATGAAAATTGCGTTGTGGAATCGGGGGTAGATGGAATTTCTGTTATAGAATGTGATGATGTTGATGGCAGTGATAATGCGATGTTGTTAATTAACGAAATGCAAAAATGTTTAATTTCATGCAAGTCGGCATGTTGAAATTTGTTAGCAGGCGGATATAAAAAAAATGCTGTTTTATGCCATAAACTTATGTTTGCTAACCAAATTTTGTCGATATTGCTATTAATTTTTTGCTTTAAGGAAGCTATGGCACTTACATCTGTAGTCTTAGGAACACATAGTTTTTTGACTTTTTTAATAGACGGTATGACATAATATAAAGAGGGAGAGCTGCATAGTTGCAGTTTTTAAATATGGTATCAAAATCATCGCATAAGTCCACTAGTTCTTTAAGAGTTGAAATACTTATTAACAATAATCGCTGACTTTCTCCCTTCTCTTTTTATATTTGATTTATATGGTACCAGTTATCTACTATCGATTTAAACATGGTGAAATTTGAATTCCAGCGGGTGGGGCGTTCATTTTTTAATGATGTTGGGAGCTGGTGCTGTAGGTTGGCTTTTTTTAAATATTTTACAATTTTCTTGCAGGCCTCAACCAATTCTTTTAACTCCTCTGTTTCTTTAAAAGAGTGCTCTAAGACATTTGCAAACAAATGGCTGCTGCAATTAAGTCGTACATTATTTTCTAATGCTTTAATAACGTTCGATCCTCTATCCGTTATAAATTTTATGTCATCTATATTGTTAATGCCAAATTCCTCAAATAAACTGTGCAATTTGCTTCTAATATTATAACCTGTTGATCTTTCGAAATCCATCGATTTCAATTCCAAAATAATGTCATAAAATTTTAAATTTTTTTGGTAGTGGAAAGTTACTCCCAAAAAATTTCTGTGTACAAAATTATCTGTCCAAAGATCAATTGTTGCAGATGCGCCTCCGCTTTGAACAGCTTCAGATATTTCGTCCTTGATTTCTAATTTTTTTTTTCATCAGAGAGCTTCTGCGTAGTACGGGAAAGTGTTATCGCGTTAGGAAGCAAAGCGTCAACATCAACTTGTTCTCGCGCGCGGCGACAAGGCGTAAACGTTGTTGGAAATTTTACTCATGACAAAATTTTTACCGTCTGCCATATTTGCATGTGTATTTCGGCGTATGCAATTCAACTAAATTTGAACCATTAATCGGACATATGTTTCACAATAAAAAACAAACAAAAGACAAGCAAACAAAACAAAAGCAAATGTTTATCAATGTTAATTTGGTTATGTTGTTTGCATTGTTGGTATATCATATTGCTCAAGTCACACAGATGGTCGGTTCAAACATGTTGTATGATTTAATGAGAATAAGAACGTTTAGACACAATGAATTTACTGCAAACTTTTCTCTTGCCTGTGCATACTTGTTCATAAATGCTACTCATAATCTACTCATAATCAGAATTTGATGTGTACAGCAAAATGAATATGATTTTTAATCATCATTGAATTTTTCTTTATTCTTTAAAATGAACAAAAATGTTTGTGCTGAATAAAATCAAGAAAAATCGTGATTTTGAAGTTCTCTGGTGTATACCAAGGTAGTTAACTTCGGGTTGTTGTGGTATTGTTTGATTATTTATATAAATAGGAGAGCATGATTCTCTACGCAATGTAAAAGCTATGTGTGTGCATTTCTGCTCATTAACTTTTATCATCCATTAAAGCAGTGATGCCCAAGGTAGTAGTATTGGTGAGAGTGACAAAATAACACTGGAAGAAAACAATTTGATATTCATTTTATTTAGTCGTCAGCGAGATTGCGATGAAAACACATGTGTTGTCATTTTTTTCTGTTTCTTAATTTAACAAAAGGGAAATATAAAATTAATGTATGTACATATTTTACTAATACTCTTGATGAATGAATTGATAGATATGTACATATATATATAATACATACATATATAATTTATATGTGTGGACATCTGGATAGTTAGATATATATACATATTTCGAAATAAAAAGATTCTTCGAAGTGTTTATAAATTTTCCCTCAGTTAATCATTGTCCTATTTGCAATTAAAAAGTAATGAAATCTTCCATGTTGATACTCTTATTGCAATTACGCAGTAAAAGTATATTTCTCAAACTAGAATAATTCAGCTTATTGCGTGTTTTTTGAGCAAATATAATTCAGTCTCGATGACGATTAAAATGTAATCATTAAATATATTTCCTTTTTGATTTCCCTTGTTTGGTCCAAAAATATTTTAATAATATTAATTTTCTATTATCTTGAATCATAAGTTCTGTAAGTGTATTTTGTCTCTCCCACTCAACATGCTGATTTCCTATTGGTTGATTGACGATCAAACAAAAGAGCGTAAGTATACGTGTGAGTTCAATTTGCTGATATCAGCCACTACTGGGCATCTATGCATTAAAGCAACCAGTTTTCTAATTCAGATATATGATATTGTCGGTAGCGAGATGCTTCTTGAGGGTTTTCATGAATGCTTAGAATAGCAGTATCATCAGCATATGTAGATGTGTAAGTACGATTGTTTGTTGGTATATCAGATGTGTATATTAAGTATAAGAAGGGTCCCAGGATGCTTCCTTGAGGTACTCCTGCTTCAATAGGTTGTGCGGAGCTTAAGAAATCTCCTTCTTTAAGCTTAAATGTTGGACCAGTTAAGTAGCTTTCCAATAGCTAATGTGTATTTACGGGTAAATTTAGTTTCATCTTGTATATTAGACCATTTATTTATTTATTTTTATTTATTTATTTTTTGTCTATCGATATTATACCTTACAGAAATTTACAAAAATTTTAAAATTAACAAACTTAAAACATATAAACCAGAACACTATGAGTTTAAATACATTATTAAATAAAGTTTTATAAGACTGGGATCTAACGAAAAGTCAAGAAATCTATATAACTGATTAAATGTGTTGCACATATGTCTTACTGGATCAGCATCAGCATAGTTTGATCTCAAAAATCTTATTGACAATGGATAAAAATTGCTGGTAGGACTTTGTGGAACGTTGAACAGAATTTCATTTATTAGATTATTAGAGCATGTAACACCATTAATAACATTTAAAATAAATGATACATTCACCATAACTCAAACATAAACATAAACATAAACATAAACATAAACATAAACATAAACATAAACATAAACATAAACATAAACATAAACATAAACATAAACATAAACATAAACATAAACATAAACATAAACATAAACATAAACATAAACATAAACATAAACATAAACATAAACATAAACATAAACATAAACATAAACATAAACATAAACATAAACATAAACATAAACATAAACATAAACATAAACATAAACATAAACATAAACATAAACATAAACATAAACATAAACATAAACATAAACATAAACATAAACATAAACACAAACATAAACATAAACATAAACATAAACATAAACATAAACATAAACATAAACATAAACATAAACATAAACATAAACATAAACATAAACATAAACATAAACATAAACATAAACATAAACATAAACATAAACATAAACATAAACATAAACATAAACATAAACATAAACATAAACATAAACATAAACATAAACATAAACATAAACATAAACATAAACATAAACATAAACATAAACATAAACATAAACATAAACATAAACATAAACATAAACATAAACATAAACATAAACATAAACATAAACATAAACATAAACATAAACATAAACATAAACATAAACATAAACATAAACATAAACATAAACATAAACATAAACATAAACATAAACATAAACATAAACATAAACATAAACATAAACATAAACATAAACATAAACATAAACATAAACATAAACATAAACATAAAAGTTAAGGATTTCCTAAACGCTTTATTAAAAAATATATTAAGGCGCTCCAACTGCGCCTATTAATTTATACACGTTAAGGATTTAAACACAATAAAACTTAGTTTTATTAATTATATTTATTACAATTTAATTAGATTTAATATGATTATATTTATTACAATTTAATTAGATTTAATATTATATCGACCGGAATCTTCGAGCGCGCAACCAAGACTAACTTCATGTCCATTACCTTCGTTCCCAAGTCAACCAGCATGATCACGTTACCTGTGCAAACAGCCAGACGCTGATACAGCAAAAGTGCATTCCCATGGTATTTGACACCCTTAGCTAGGCATTTATTTGTTACGCGTGCGAACATTGCGAAATCAGGTTTATGCTGACTCTGCCGAATGTGTTTTACCGGCAGTGTCGACAGCGTGTTTAACTCCTCCCTCTCTAAAAGTCTGCGTCCCGCAGATCTCAGGGCTTACAACAGGCAATATCACAGGAAGATTCAATTTTCTCGTTTGTCGGTACCAAATCCATCCAATGCAGATGGCCATAAAACCAATTGTTAGCATGCTGATTCCAAACGAATGGCCAAATTTAGTATTTAATTGTTCAAGACGATCGATGTTGTGGAGGTTGACTTCATGAACATACTTGACGTCCAGTAAAAGGTCGTCGTGGGTAATGTTCACTAGTACTGGTGGCAGGGCCTGGGTTTTCGCAGTAGAAGAGCTCGAGTAGGTTATATTTCTGATTGATATGGATTCATTCCCCAGTTGCAAAAGGTAGGTACCATTTAGCGTCCTAGTTTCGTTGTTTAGTTTTATCGCACCCACAAAGTTGGTGACATATATCACGTCGTTCGTGATAACCTCAACGATCTCCTCTTGACTCATCTTGTACTTACATTTGGCTGAGCCGCCCTTCAAGATTCGAGGAAGACAATCGTTTTCGTTCAACTTAGTTGTAGAGGATCTCTGACAGACTGTGGAGTTGTTAATCGAAAGGCAATCACCTTTTACTCCATAAGTTTCGAATTCATTCACCAGAACTTTAGTAAATTCCAAATCTATTTGTTTCCCTTTGCTTATAATGGCTCTCGTTAGAAGTATATTATATGCATTTTTTCCTAGTTTTGGCATTGACAGAATATACAGTAAAACCGAACCGTTCGTGTATATTGATGGTGTTCCATACTCTATAGCTTCTATTACATTGCCGTAAGGGAGTGTTTCCACCTCATCGATGATTTTGTTTATTTCTGTGTGATCCAGCAAATTAGTATTAATAATATTATTCTTTGCCAGCTGGCATGCTCGTATAATTTCATTGACTTCGTCCTTCAAGATTATTATCTGATTCATTGTGGTTTGTTCAATTAAGCTATAGTCTTTTCCGCTTGTAACGTTGTTCAACCTGGCGATTATTTCATTAATTTTTTGTGCAGCCTTGTTTGTTGCCTGTTGAAGTTCTGCATTTATCCTATACTGCTCATTGTTATTCGAGATTATATTTTCATTGCTCTTAAGAAGTTTATTCCAATCCATAGCGTCAGGACTTCCGGCTACCCATTTCCAAGCAGACCCAATCCAGTCAATTGATCGAGGAGCACGCTTCCTAATGTTCGTTAGTTCGCTAAGGCGTTCCTGTACTTGTAGCAAGTGATGCAAAATAAATTCTTTATTCTTACTCGATGGAACATAGTTTTGGACAATGGAAGATATGTCGCTAGTTGCTGTTCTATATTCGTCCAGATTTATAACATGCACCAACTTAAAGTTTCCATCGATCAACCATCCCCTACCAACTTTTACCGATACCACTGGTGTTTCATATTGGTAGATCTGCACCCCGTACGTGGATGAGATGAGACGAAATGCTATCAAAATTATTATTACAAAGAACATGACTGGAAAATTCTGAAAAAAATGTTATTTATGAGGTTTTATGTATTGTTATCTTTTCTTTTTATCATATTTTCCTTATTTTTTATATAGAATTATTTTTATTCTACTTTCCTTAAGTCTAAGTGTTAGTATTTTTTCTTTTTATTGTATATATATTTTTTTATTTTTATATAAAATTCTTTTTGTTTGCCGATTTCGGCTAAATGCTTTTACTTTCTGTATTTTGTTATTTTAATGATAGAACTTTTTTTTTTTTTTTTTTTTTTTTTTTTTTTTTTTTTTTTTTTTATTAATTATATTTATATTAAGGCATAAAAGGAAGAAATAGTTGCACCTAGGTTAAGTTTATTGCAATGTGTCACCTGCCCAGCGCGAAAAGGAAACCCAATACACTGCTTCTACGGGGACTCATTTCTATGCCCCGTTAGGTTTTTAATGTGTTCCTTGTGAATCTTTCTTCCGCTCCTTGTTAGCACTGTAACCCTATTGTCTCTTTCGACTATTTCTTTTCTAAATAGAGCTTTGTTCTTACCCTTGATTGTCTTGATTGCTACATAAATTTTATCCCCCCTCCTGTACTTTTTAGGGCTCTGTCTTTTCTTATTCACCCTCGCATTGCGGGCTGACATATTTCTTTTCAACAGGTGCCTTAAATCCCTATTTACCTTTCTTTGTTCAACCAACAGTTTTTCGTAGTTTGCTCCGACAATTCTATTAAAGAACAAATCACGGGGTCTTTTTTTGGTGACTGAGTGGATGGTATTGTTATACCTATCCACACAAATTTCAATCAGTTCCTTCACGGTCAGGTCTGGATACTCTATCCTTAAACACCTGTAGATTTCGAGTATCGTTGAGTGCACTCTCTCAACCTGACCATTGACTTCACTTCTTTGCGCAGGTGTGAGATACAACTGTATTCCCAGAGACCTTATAAAAGTTTCTGTCAGAGGACTTATGAAGCTGCGTTCATTATCTGTGACAAGGATTCTTGGCGCCGTAAAGAAGTGAAGTACTTTAATTAGCTTCTTTCTTACCTGTACTAATGACTTATCTCCTAAACTAAAAAACTTAGCAAACTTTGTGAATTTATCTATGCATGTAATAAACTTCTGTCCCTGGATTTCCATGATATCCATATGGAGGATTTCGCATGGATACCTGGGAGAGGGAGTTTCTTGGTGATGTGGTTGTGGAGGCTTCCTATCATACTTGCAACGGTTGCAAACATCACAACGGCCTACGTATTTCTTTACAGCAGCGTTCATTTGA
The DNA here is from genome assembly GCA_950370525.1 of Bellardia bayeri. NCBI lineage: Eukaryota > Metazoa > Arthropoda > Insecta > Diptera > Calliphoridae > Bellardia > Bellardia bayeri. Next base: position 1,253,817 of record OX493269.1, on the reverse strand, counting down.
GGAAAGTAAAATTGATCTAAAATTTGTTCTTTGTTTTCCCTATAATTACGATGTGCTCTTTTGTGTTCAGTGTCAATAATCTCGAACTGACGTTCCTTCGATGTGATGTCTGTTACCATCTTCTGCGCAATTCTAATTTTATATTTTGTGAAATGGTCTATATAAATTTCTTGCATAAGCCCTAATAGGTTTTCAGGAATTTTTATTCCGTTAAGGATGTTGGGCTGAAGTCTTTCTTTTAAAGCAGAGGTAAGTGTACCTTCATTCCATTGTTCTGAGGATACGAAATGCCGAGTATACCCACGGTGTGGTTCCTCGACTGCCGTTAGATCCATACCTGTCTTAATTATAATTTGGTTCCTAAAGACGTTAATGGGAGCTTCCACATGAGGTATTAAATCTGTGGAATCGCAATCGGCACTGTGAACTGTAGCGTCTGATGAAAGGTCTTCATACTCATGCCCTTCTGAGGCAGTTGCGGTATCACTCGCCACACTCGCGTTTCCTTCAGAAGCGGTTTGGGTATCATCTGAGTCTCCAAATCTACCCTCGCTAGCTGTATCTGTTAGGGAATTATATAGATGGTTTGATATAGTTTTCAACCTGGAGAGAGCATCCGCCACATAGTTTGATTTACCAGGTTTATAAATCAACTCGTGATTATACTCTTCAATCCGGGCTTTCCATCTTTTCAGCTTATGATTGAAATTCCTGTTGCCTAATGCAAATGTTAGTGGTTGATGGTCGGTATAAATTCTAACTTTCCTTGCCCCATATAGATAGTTTCTAAGATTATCAAGGGCCCATATGATGGCCAGCATCTCTTTTTCATTAGTAGCATAGTTTTCCTCTGTCTTGTTGAGGGATCGAGAAATATAAGCTATAGGCTTGTCTTTCCCGATTTCGCCTTGTGACAGTACAGCTCCTAATGCAAAGTTGGAAGCATCGGTAGTGAGGTTAAATGGCCTATCGAAATCTGGAAAGCACAGTACTTCGGCTGTTGTCAGCATAGACTTCAATGAATTGAATGCTTTAAGGGCCTCGCCTTGTATGGTAATAGGTACCTTTTTTGACTGATTGGCTTTAACTTGGGCATGCTCTCCCCTTGTTAAGTTTGTGAGCGGCTTTGCTACCTTTGCGTAATCACGGATAAATCTTCTATAGTAAGAAGTCATTCCTAAAAAACTTTTCAACTCCTTGAGATTTGTGGGCGGCAAAAGGTTTCTAATAGATTCCACCTTAGTGGGGTCTGGTTTAATCCCCTCAGATCCTATAATGTATCCAAGAAATTCTACCTGTGTCTTCATAAAATGCGTTTTTTCTAGATTAACCTTCAGATTGGCCTCGTGAATTCGTGCAAATATGGTGTCTATATTCCTCAGATGATCTTCGACATCCCTCCCAATTACAATGATATCATCAATGTACACATAGCAAATTTTTCCTATGTATTCGCGCAGGACGTCGTCTATCATCCTCTGAAATATTGCGGGTGCATTTTTTAAGCCAAAAGGCAATCTTAAATATTCATATTTGCCGTTCATGGTAGAAAAAGCGGTTTTAGGGATATCTTTCGGTTTCATTGCTATTTGATGAAACCCTGACGTAAGGTCAATGGTTGTAAAAAATTTTGCTTTTCCTAGGCTGGCTAGAGTGGAAGTTATATCAGGAATGGGATAAGTATCAGAGATGGTTACCGCGTTCAGGCGCTTAAAATCAACAACCATACGATACTGTTTTTCGCCATTTGGTTTTGGTTTTTTAGGGACAACCCAAATAGGGGAGTTATAGGGGCTCTTTGAAGGTCTTATGACGCCTTCGGAGAGTAATTCTTGAATCTGCCTTTCTACCTCCTCTCTCATGCAGACAGGGTACGGATAACTTTTCGTGTAGATTGGTTCATCCGTACTGGTTCTTATCTCTGCTTGGACATTGGTGGATGCTAACTCACTACCGTCCAAAGGACCGAAAAGCGACTTGTATTTTTCAATAATGTTTTTTATTCTATTTTTTATTTCAGGGGCGTATTCTTCATCTAAAATATAGTTTAGTTCAACCGACATTTTTTCTTTCAATGGGATTTGAATATTCTTGGTTAAAATTAAAATGTTTTCCTTTCTGTCAACTACAGCACCTAACTCCTTAAGGGTATCATCGCCTATTATTCCGTCAAACATTCTCAATTCTGGCAAGATATAGAAGGATATGGGTTTATTTATTCCTACCGATTTAAAAAATTGTCCCATAACCTTTCTTTCTATGTTTACGTTTCCCCCTACTGATCGGACGATTATTGGCTTATCGAGCTTCGTACTGCCCATGGCTAGTGATGAATTGCAAAAGTTTTTATTTGAGCCCGTATCGATAAGAAAACATAAAACACCACCCCCTTTTTTCTGGTATTCTATATAGGGTAAGCTTGAGGGCTTTCCCCCATAAAATTTAGTTCCCCTATATTCTCTTCAACATAGGGGTCCTCTTCGGGGACTTCCTCCGATTCATGGATGTTATCTTCATGAGTTTCTATATGATAGAGACGGGGATGTTTAGTGAAGGAATTGGGATCCGACGTAGTCCGTTTTTCAGCCATTCTCGGATTGTTGATGTAATTAACACGACGTGACTGAATCGTTCTGTCGACTTCCATCGGTTCGTGCTTAATGGCAGGATACCTAGGTGGCAGCGGTGGTCTCCTTTGGGGGTTGTAGTCACTGCTCCGTATGTTCGGGGAATTGTAATTAGGCTGCCAGTTTCTAGGACGGAAGTTTTGTTGTTGCCAATGCGTACCTGAGCGCACAGGGAAGGGTTTAAGCACCCTTGGGGGCATTGGCCGGTTGCCAATATCCATGGTCATTGAATCCGCTGCTTTACTAGCTATCTTGGGGGACATAATATTATTCCTCATTGTGAAATTTTGTAGTTCAAGACAAGCGGAGTACGCCTCGGGCAAAGTCCTGGGCCTTTGAATAATTATCATGCGAGAAAGATCTGGTTTCAGTCCTCGAACAAACACATCTAAAGATCTGTTACGATACGTTTCTACAAGAGCCCTAACCGTTTCCTCACCATAAGACTCTGTTTTTATCTTATTTACAATAAGGGATAATTGAAGGTTTACGGTGGAGTAAAACTCCTCAACAGTCGCGGAACCCTGCGATAGCTGATTCAATTGGTGCTCTAGAGTTTGTGTATCACGCTTATCTGCGTAATGAAGCGACAAAACCCTTTTCATTTCATCCCAGTTACTATCAAAGACGTTGTAGGAGACGAGAGCCGTGTCAGCAGCACCCACGATTTTTTGACGGATACTTTGAACTATCGCCCTGTAAATGGGTTTTTGCCTAACTATTTCAAAATCTTTTAATATTGTTTCTACAGAGTGAACCCAAGAAATATATTGAGTGGGGTTACCGTCAAAAGATCGTAACTCCTTTACACTATCGGGAAGACGGCTTATGTCCCTTAAGTCATCCTCCGTTTGTGGTCGCTGGAGGGGTCTTTCAACCTCCAACCTTGAATTTATCAAAGGGCTCTGGCTCTCTTCAAGTCGTTCTAGTCTGTTTCTAACTTGTCCTATAGCATTGTTGCTGAGAGTAGCCTCAATGCTTCCTATTCTGTTTTCCACTGACTTAATTTGTTCCATAAACCGGTTAATTGCACCAGTTAAATTGGTAACTGTCACTCTTAATTCTTCCATAATGTAAATATTGCTAACAAGGAAAAAAAAGAAAAATTCACTTACTTGTAAAGAAAATGTCCTCTTTGGAATGCTTGTCCGTTTTTGGATATTTCCCAGCTGCACAGGAAACACTTACACTTCACTTGTTTTCGTTCAACCACTAGGCAAACTTCTTACTTTCACTTTTTTATTTTTCACAATTTTCAAGATTCCAAAATTTTGCATTTATTTCTTACTATTATTACTTTTTCTTTGCAATATATATATATTTATTTTTTTATTACTACTCAGTTTTTTAATTTCTTTTTTATCATATAGCCTTTTATCTATTATTATTCATTTATCTTGAGTCCTGGTTGTGCGACGCGACGCGGACATTTAGAAAATCCTTTTTATTTTAGTTATTATTTTCTTTTTTAATTATTTGCCCTCACGAAAGGTCCGTATTCTTCCTCTTTGGTTATTCGCTTTGATTATCGCGGATACCTACTAGGGTACGGGTTGCTTTACGTTCACTCTGGTATCCTTCTGTGATAATTTTTGTTAGTAAGGATCACCAGGAGTACCAGTTTAATGAAGGAGGGTATACCGTTTAAGGTTTTAATAAATTATGTTATTATTAGTGCTGGAGGGTCCCGTAGGATTCGCAGAACTATTACTATTTATTTAATAACTTTATTAAATTATTTTAAGGACCTTTTTTTCAGGTCCCTGCTCGGGCGCCAGTTAAGGATTTCCTAAACGCTTTATTAAAAAATATATTAAGGCGCTCCAACTGCGCCTATTAATTTATACACGTTAAGGATTTAAACACAATAAAACTTAGTTTTATTAATTATATTTATTACAATTTAATTAGATTTAATATGATTATATTTATTACAATTTAATTAGATTTAATATTATATCGACCGGAATCTTCGAGCGCGCAACCAAGACTAACTTCATGTCCATTACCTTCGTTCCCAAGTCAACCAGCATGATCACGTTACCTGTGCAAACAGCCAGACGCTGATACAGCAAAAGTGCATTCCCATGGTATTTGACACCCTTAGCTAGGCATTTATTTGTTACGCGTGCGAACATTGCGAAATCAGGTTTATGCTGACTCTGCCGAATGTGTTTTACCGGCAGTGTCGACAGCGTGTTTAACTTGCATAA
>OX493269.1:939375-1248777 GCA_950370525.1 Bellardia bayeri | reverse complement strand
AAACATAAACATAAACATAAACATAAACATAAACATAAACATAAACATAAACATAAACATAAACATAAACATAAACATAAACATAAAACATAAACATAAACATAAACATAAACATAAACATAAACATAAACATAACATAAACATAAACATAAACATAAACATAAACATAAACATAAACATAAACATAAACATAAACATAAACATAAACATAAACATAAACATAAACATAAACATAAACATAAACATAAACATAAACATAAACATAAACATAAACATAAACATAAACATAAACATAAACATAAACATAAACATAAACATAAACATAAACATAAACATAAACATAAACATAAACATAAACATAAACATAAACATAAACATAAACATAAACATAAACATAAACATAAACATAAACATAAACATAAACATAAACATAAACATAAACATAAACATAAACATAAACATAAACATAAACATAAACATAAACATAAACATAAACATAAACATAAACATAAACATAAACATAAACATAAACATAAACATAAACATAAACATAAACATAAACATAAACATAAACATAAACATAAACATAAACATAAACATAAACATAAACATAAACATAAACATAAACATAAACATAAACATAAACATAAACATAAACATAAACATAAACATAAACATAAACATAAACATAAACATAAACATAAACATAAACATAAACATAAACATAAACATAAACATAAACATAAACATAAACATAAACATAAACATAAACATAAACATAAACATAAACATAAACATAAACATAAACATAAACATAAACATAAACATAAACATAAACATAAACATAAACATAAACATAAACATAAACATAAACATAAACATAAACATAAACATAAACATAAACATAAACATAAACATAAACATAAACATAAACATAAACATAAACATAAACATAAACATAAACATAAACATAAACATAAACATAAACATAAACATAAACATAAACATAAACATAAACATAAACATAAACATAAACATAAACATAAACATAAACATAAACATAAACATAAACATAAACATAAACATAAACATAAACATAAACATAAACATAAACATAAACATAAACATAAACATAAACATAAACATAAACATAAACATAAACATAAACATAAACATAAACATAAACATAAACATAAACATAAACATAAACATAAACATAAACATAAACATAAACATAAACATAAACATAAACATAAACATAAACATAAACATAAACATAAACATAAACATAAACATAAACATAAACATAAACATAAACATAAACATAAACATAAACATAAACATAAACATAAACATAAACATAAACATAAACATAAACATAAACATAAACATAAACATAAACATAAACATAAACATAAACATAAACATAAACATAAACATAAACATAAACATAAACATAAACATAAACATAAACATAAACATAAACATAAACATAAACATAAACATAAACATAAACATAAACATAAACATAAACATAAACATAAACATAAACATAAACATAAACATAAACATAAACATAAACATAAACATAAACATAAACATAAACATAAACATAAACATAAACATAAACATAAACATAAACATAAACATAAACATAAACATAAACATAAACATAAACATAAACATAAACATAAACATAAACATAAACATAAACATAAACATAAACATAAACATAAACATAAACATAAACATAAACATAAACATAAACATAAACATAAACATAAACATAAACATAAACATAAACATAAACATAAACATAAACATAAACATAAACATAAACATAAACATAAACATAAACATAAACATAAACATAAACATAAACATAAACATAAACATAAACATAAACATAAACATAAACATAAACATAAACATAAACATAAACATAAACATAAACATAAACATAAACATAAACATAAACATAAACATAAACATAAACATAAACATAAACATAAACATAAACATAAACATAAACATAAACATAAACATAAACATAAACATAAACATAAACATAAACATAAACATAAACATAAACATAAACATAAACATAAACATAAACATAAACATAAACATAAACATAAACATAAACATAAACATAAACATAAACATAAACATAAACATAAACATAAACATAAACATAAACATAAACATAAACATAAACATAAACATAAACATAAACATAAACATAAACATAAACATAAACATAAACATAAACATAAACATAAACATAAACATAAACATAAACATAAACATAAACATAAACATAAACATAAACATAAACATAAACATAAACATAAACATAAACATAAACATAAACATAAACATAAACATAAACATAAACATAAACATAAACATAAACATAAACATAAACATAAACATAAACATAAACATAAACATAAACATAAACATAAACATAAACATAAACATAAACATAAACATAAACATAAACATAAACATAAACATAAACATAAACATAAACATAAACATAAACATAAACATAAACATAAACATAAACATAAACATAAACATAAACATAAACATAAACATAAACATAAACATAAACATAAACATAAACATAAACATAAACATAAACATAAACATAAACATAAACATAAACATAAACATAAACATAAACATAAACATAAACATAAACATAAACATAAACATAAACATAAACATAAACATAAACATAAACATAAACATAAACATAAACATAAACATAAACATAAACATAAACATAAACATAAACATAAACATAAACATAAACATAAACATAAACATAAACATAAACATAAACATAAACATAAACATAAACATAAACATAAACATAAACATAAACATAAACATAAACATAAACATAAACATAAACATAAACATAAACATAAACATAAACATAAACATAAACATAAACATAAACATAAACATAAACATAAACATAAACATAAACATAAACATAAACATAAACATAAACATAAACATAAACATAAACATAAACATAAACATAAACATAAACATAAACATAAACATAAACATAAACATAAACATAAACATAAACATAAACATAAACATAAACATAAACATAAACATAAACATAAACATAAACATAAACATAAACATAAACATAAACATAAACATAAACATAAACATAAACATAAACATAAACATAAACATAAACATAAACATAAACATAAACATAAACATAAACATAAACATAAACATAAACATAAACATAAACATAAACATAAACATAAACATAAACATAAACATAAACATAAACATAAACATAAACATAAACATAAACATAAACATAAACATAAACATAAACATAAACATAAACATAAACATAAACATAAACATAAACATAAACATAAACATAAACATAAACATAAACATAAACATAAACATAAACATAAACATAAACATAAACATAAACATAAACATAAACATAAACATAAACATAAACATAAACATAAACATAAACATAAACATAAACATAAACATAAACATAAACATAAACATAAACATAAACATAAACATAAACATAAACATAAACATAAACATAAACATAAACATAAACATAAACATAAACATAAACATAAACATAAACATAAACATAAACATAAACATAAACATAAACATAAACATAAACATAAACATAAACATAAACATAAACATAAACATAAACATAAACATAAACATAAACATAAACATAAACATAAACATAAACATAAACATAAACATAAACATAAACATAAACATAAACATAAACATAAACATAAACATAAACATAAACATAAACATAAACATAAACATAAACATAAACATAAACATAAACATAAACATAAACATAAACATAAACATAAACATAAACATAAACATAAACATAAACATAAACATAAACATAAACATAAACATAAACATAAACATAAACATAAACATAAACATAAACATAAACATAAACATAAACATAAACATAAACATAAACATAAACATAAACATAAACATAAACATAAACATAAACATAAACATAAACATAAACATAAACATAAACATAAACATAAACATAAACATAAACATAAACATAAACATAAACATAAACATAAACATAAACATAAACATAAACATAAACATAAACATAAACATAAACATAAACATAAACATAAACATAAACATAAACATAAACATAAACATAAACATAAACATAAACATAAACATAAACATAAACATAAACATAAACATAAACATAAACATAAACATAAACATAAACATAAACATAAACATAAACATAAACATAAACATAAACATAAACATAAACATAAACATAAACATAAACATAAACATAAACATAAACATAAACATAAACATAAACATAAACATAAACATAAACATAAACATAAACATAAACATAAACATAAACATAAACATAAACATAAACATAAACATAAACATAAACATAAACATAAACATAAACATAAACATAAACATAAACATAAACATAAACATAAACATAAACATAAACATAAACATAAACATAAACATAAACATAAACATAAACATAAACATAAACATAAACATAAACATAAACATAAACATAAACATAAACATAAACATAAACATAAACATAAACATAAACATAAACATAAACATAAACATAAACATAAACATAAACATAAACATAAACATAAACATAAACATAAACATAAACATAAACATAAACATAAACATAAACATAAACATAAACATAAACATAAACATAAACATAAACATAAACATAAACATAAACATAAACATAAACATAAACATAAACATAAACATAAACATAAACATAAACATAAACATAAACATAAACATAAACATAAACATAAACATAAACATAAACATAAACATAAACATAAACATAAACATAAACATAAACATAAACATAAACATAAACATAAACATAAACATAAACATAAACATAAACATAAACATAAACATAAACATAAACATAAACATAAACATAAACATAAACATAAACATAAACATAAACATAAACATAAACATAAACATAAACATAAACATAAACATAAACATAAACATAAACATAAACATAAACATAAACATAAACATAAACATAAACATAAACATAAACATAAACATAAACATAAACATAAACATAAACATAAACATAAACATAAACATAAACATAAACATAAACATAAACATAAACATAAACATAAACATAAACATAAACATAAACATAAACATAAACATAAACATAAACATAAACATAAACATAAACATAAACATAAACATAAACATAAACATAAACATAAACATAAACATAAACATAAACATAAACATAAACATAAACATAAACATAAACATAAACATAAACATAAACATAAACATAAACATAAACATAAACATAAACATAAACATAAACATAAACATAAACATAAACATAAACATAAACATAAACATAAACATAAACATAAACATAAACATAAACATAAACATAAACATAAACATAAACATAAACATAAACATAAACATAAACATAAACATAAACATAAACATAAACATAAACATAAACATAAACATAAACATAAACATAAACATAAACATAAACATAAACATAAACATAAACATAAACATAAACATAAACATAAACATAAACATAAACATAAACATAAACATAAACATAAACATAAACATAAACATAAACATAAACATAAACATAAACATAAACATAAACATAAACATAAACATAAACATAAACATAAACATAAACATAAACATAAACATAAACATAAACATAAACATAAACATAAACATAAACATAAACATAAACATAAACATAAACATAAACATAAACATAAACATAAACATAAACATAAACATAAACATAAACATAAACATAAACATAAACATAAACATAAACATAAACATAAACATAAACATAAACATAAACATAAACATAAACATAAACATAAACATAAACATAAACATAAACATAAACATAAACATAAACATAAACATAAACATAAACATAAACATAAACATAAACATAAACATAAACATAAACATAAACATAAACATAAACATAAACATAAACATAAACATAAACATAAACATAAACATAAACATAAACATAAACATAAACATAAACATAAACATAAACATAAACATAAACATAAACATAAACATAAACATAAACATAAACATAAACATAAACATAAACATAAACATAAACATAAACATAAACATAAACATAAACATAAACATAAACATAAACATAAACATAAACATAAACATAAACATAAACATAAACATAAACATAAACATAAACATAAACATAAACATAAACATAAACATAAACATAAACATAAACATAAACATAAACATAAACATAAACATAAACATAAACATAAACATAAACATAAACATAAACATAAACATAAACATAAACATAAACATAAACATAAACATAAACATAAACATAAACATAAACATAAACATAAACATAAACATAAACATAAACATAAACATAAACATAAACATAAACATAAACATAAACATAAACATAAACATAAACATAAACATAAACATAAACATAAACATAAACATAAACATAAACATAAACATAAACATAAACATAAACATAAACATAAACATAAACATAAACATAAACATAAACATAAACATAAACATAAACATAAACATAAACATAAACATAAACATAAACATAAACATAAACATAAACATAAACATAAACATAAACATAAACATAAACATAAACATAAACATAAACATAAACATAAACATAAACATAAACATAAACATAAACATAAACATAAACATAAACATAAACATAAACATAAACATAAACATAAACATAAACATAAACATAAACATAAACATAAACATAAACATAAACATAAACATAAACATAAACATAAACATAAACATAAACATAAACATAAACATAAACATAAACATAAACATAAACATAAACATAAACATAAACATAAACATAAACATAAACATAAACATAAACATAAACATAAACATAAACATAAACATAAACATAAACATAAACATAAACATAAACATAAACATAAACATAAACATAAACATAAACATAAACATAAACATAAACATAAACATAAACATAAACATAAACATAAACATAAACATAAACATAAACATAAACATAAACATAAACATAAACATAAACATAAACATAAACATAAACATAAACATAAACATAAACATAAACATAAACATAAACATAAACATAAACATAAACATAAACATAAACATAAACATAAACATAAACATAAACATAAACATAAACATAAACATAAACATAAACATAAACATAAACATAAACATAAACATAAACATAAACATAAACATAAACATAAACATAAACATAAACATAAACATAAACATAAACATAAACATAAACATAAACATAAACATAAACATAAACATAAACATAAACATAAACATAAACATAAACATAAACATAAACATAAACATAAACATAAACATAAACATAAACATAAACATAAACATAAACATAAACATAAACATAAACATAAACATAAACATAAACATAAACATAAACATAAACATAAACATAAACATAAACATAAACATAAACATAAACATAAACATAAACATAAACATAAACATAAACATAAACATAAACATAAACATAAACATAAACATAAACATAAACATAAACATAAACATAAACATAAACATAAACATAAACATAAACATAAACATAAACATAAACATAAACATAAACATAAACATAAACATAAACATAAACATAAACATAAACATAAACATAAACATAAACATAAACATAAACATAAACATAAACATAAACATAAACATAAACATAAACATAAACATAAACATAAACATAAACATAAACATAAACATAAACATAAACATAAACATAAACATAAACATAAACATAAACATAAACATAAACATAAACATAAACATAAACATAAACATAAACATAAACATAAACATAAACATAAACATAAACATAAACATAAACATAAACATAAACATAAACATAAACATAAACATAAACATAAACATAAACATAAACATAAACATAAACATAAACATAAACATAAACATAAACATAAACATAAACATAAACATAAACATAAACATAAACATAAACATAAACATAAACATAAACATAAACATAAACATAAACATAAACATAAACATAAACATAAACATAAACATAAACATAAACATAAACATAAACATAAACATAAACATAAACATAAACATAAACATAAACATAAACATAAACATAAACATAAACATAAACATAAACATAAACATAAACATAAACATAAACATAAACATAAACATAAACATAAACATAAACATAAACATAAACATAAACATAAACATAAACATAAACATAAACATAAACATAAACATAAACATAAACATAAACATAAACATAAACATAAACATAAACATAAACATAAACATAAACATAAACATAAACATAAACATAAACATAAACATAAACATAAACATAAACATAAACATAAACATAAACATAAACATAAACATAAACATAAACATAAACATAAACATAAACATAAACATAAACATAAACATAAACATAAACATAAACATAAACATAAACATAAACATAAACATAAACATAAACATAAACATAAACATAAACATAAACATAAACATAAACATAAACATAAACATAAACATAAACATAAACATAAACATAAACATAAACATAAACATAAACATAAACATAAACATAAACATAAACATAAACATAAACATAAACATAAACATAAACATAAACATAAACATAAACATAAACATAAACATAAACATAAACATAAACATAAACATAAACATAAACATAAACATAAACATAAACATAAACATAAACATAAACATAAACATAAACATAAACATAAACATAAACATAAACATAAACATAAACATAAACATAAACATAAACATAAACATAAACATAAACATAAACATAAACATAAACATAAACATAAACATAAACATAAACATAAACATAAACATAAACATAAACATAAACATAAACATAAACATAAACATAAACATAAACATAAACATAAACATAAACATAAACATAAACATAAACATAAACATAAACATAAACATAAACATAAACATAAACATAAACATAAACATAAACATAAACATAAACATAAACATAAACATAAACATAAACATAAACATAAACATAAACATAAACATAAACATAAACATAAACATAAACATAAACATAAACATAAACATAAACATAAACATAAACATAAACATAAACATAAACATAAACATAAACATAAACATAAACATAAACATAAACATAAACATAAACATAAACATAAACATAAACATAAACATAAACATAAACATAAACATAAACATAAACATAAACATAAACATAAACATAAACATAAACATAAACATAAACATAAACATAAACATAAACATAAACATAAACATAAACATAAACATAAACATAAACATAAACATAAACATAAACATAAACATAAACATAAACATAAACATAAACATAAACATAAACATAAACATAAACATAAACATAAACATAAACATAAACATAAACATAAACATAAACATAAACATAAACATAAACATAAACATAAACATAAACATAAACATAAACATAAACATAAACATAAACATAAACATAAACATAAACATAAACATAAACATAAACATAAACATAAACATAAACATAAACATAAACATAAACATAAACATAAACATAAACATAAACATAAACATAAACATAAACATAAACATAAACATAAACATAAACATAAACATAAACATAAACATAAACATAAACATAAACATAAACATAAACATAAACATAAACATAAACATAAACATAAACATAAACATAAACATAAACATAAACATAAACATAAACATAAACATAAACATAAACATAAACATAAACATAAACATAAACATAAACATAAACATAAACATAAACATAAACATAAACATAAACATAAACATAAACATAAACATAAACATAAACATAAACATAAACATAAACATAAACATAAACATAAACATAAACATAAACATAAACATAAACATAAACATAAACATAAACATAAACATAAACATAAACATAAACATAAACATAAACATAAACATAAACATAAACATAAACATAAACATAAACATAAACATAAACATAAACATAAACATAAACATAAACATAAACATAAACATAAACATAAACATAAACATAAACATAAACATAAACATAAACATAAACATAAACATAAACATAAACATAAACATAAACATAAACATAAACATAAACATAAACATAAACATAAACATAAACATAAACATAAACATAAACATAAACATAAACATAAACATAAACATAAACATAAACATAAACATAAACATAAACATAAACATAAACATAAACATAAACATAAACATAAACATAAACATAAACATAAACATAAACATAAACATAAACATAAACATAAACATAAACATAAACATAAACATAAACATAAACATAAACATAAACATAAACATAAACATAAACATAAACATAAACATAAACATAAACATAAACATAAACATAAACATAAACATAAACATAAACATAAACATAAACATAAACATAAACATAAACATAAACATAAACATAAACATAAACATAAACATAAACATAAACATAAACATAAACATAAACATAAACATAAACATAAACATAAACATAAACATAAACATAAACATAAACATAAACATAAACATAAACATAAACATAAACATAAACATAAACATAAACATAAACATAAACATAAACATAAACATAAACATAAACATAAACATAAACATAAACATAAACATAAACATAAACATAAACATAAACATAAACATAAACATAAACATAAACATAAACATAAACATAAACATAAACATAAACATAAACATAAACATAAACATAAACATAAACATAAACATAAACATAAACATAAACATAAACATAAACATAAACATAAACATAAACATAAACATAAACATAAACATAAACATAAACATAAACATAAACATAAACATAAACATAAACATAAACATAAACATAAACATAAACATAAACATAAACATAAACATAAACATAAACATAAACATAAACATAAACATAAACATAAACATAAACATAAACATAAACATAAACATAAACATAAACATAAACATAAACATAAACATAAACATAAACATAAACATAAACATAAACATAAACATAAACATAAACATAAACATAAACATAAACATAAACATAAACATAAACATAAACATAAACATAAACATAAACATAAACATAAACATAAACATAAACATAAACATAAACATAAACATAGACATAAACATAAACATGTTTTGTTGTAAAATAAGCTAAATATTAAATACATAAATATTACAAAATTTCGAAAAAGAATAAAACAAAAAAACAAAATATGAAATGAGTGTGTGTGCCCATTGCAATAAAGAGTTACCAACAAAACTCTCTTTACCATTTCTCTCCATGCTGACCTTTATCGGGTAAAGCCTACATGAGTATGCACAGTGAACGCAGAGCTGAGTGGAGATGCCAAAAATGTAAAGTAAGGAAAACATCTACCAGCAGCAACAACGCGTATCATGTTATCGTAGATGTAATCCCCAACAAAGATACAGACGTTTCTAGCAGTAAAACAGACAAAAACGAAATAAAAACAGTTATGCAAAATATCACAACAACAATTAACCAAAACAACCAAACAAATACAAACATTGAGGCTGCGCTCAACTCAATTACAAGCACTCTTACAAGCCTCACGATTCAAGTTAGAGAACTCTGCGAAATTAACAAAGAAAAGGGAAAACAAGACATGGACAAGAGAATCAACTATTTGGAACAACAGCTCTTAAATAAAAACATAGAGATTAAAAACATCCCAAATCCAAATCTTCTACCAAACGATGTTATCAAAACGATTGCTACATCGGTAAATATAGAAATAAATGATGCAGATATAGGGTTTTCTAATAGCTACTTGACAACTCTGAATTTAAATTGTGAACGCACTATTTCACTGATCATCTAATTGTTGCTTTCTTTTTTTTCAGTAAACTTAACATTTTCGTTATGGTAAAGTACACGAAGGAACAACGTTTGGAAATTATAAAAATGTACTACCGAAATTCGGAGTCGGTGACCGCAACTTTAAGAGCGTTAACTCCAATTTTCGGTCGTAATTATCGCCCTAGTAGACAAGCAATAACAAGTTTAGTGCAAAAATTTGAGTCTACATATTCATTGTGTGATGCTGTCGTGCCAGTGAGACAACGGCCTGGTCGAAGTTCCGAAAATATCGCTGCCGTTCAGGCGTCCGTAGCAAACGATTCAAATCAGTCGATTCCGCGGCGTTCTCAAGAACTGGGCATCCCCAAGACCACTTTATGGCGAATTTTGCGTAAGGATCTGGGTTTACACCCATACAAGATTAAGCTGACTCAAGAATTGAAGCCGATGGACCATTTGAGTCGACGTACGTTCTCCGATTGGGCTCTGGAGAAGATGCACCAAGATGATGAATTTCATCGCAAAATCATCTTCAGTGACGAAGCTCATTTTTGGCTCAATGGGTTCGTCAATAAGCAAAATATGCGTTATTGGTCTGCTGAAAATCCACATGTGCTTCACGAATCACCACTTCATCCACAAAAAATTACTGTTTGGTGCGCTTTGCATGCCGGCGGCGTCATTGGGCCATATTTTTTCGTCGACAATAACGATCGTCACGTTACTGTGAATGGCGATCGTTATCGCGCAATGATTAGCGATTATTTTTGGCCCGAATTGGAACACATGGACTTGGATGACATGTGGTTTCAACAAGACGGTGCCACAAGCCACACAGCACACGTTACAATCGATTTACTGAAGAGTAAGTTTGAGTTGTCAAGTCCTTATTGGAAAACCCTTTATTAGCAATGCATATATGAAAAAAAATCTCAAAAAATGATTGTCGAGTTCAACTCTTTAAATAAAACAAGTAAGAGTGCTATATTCGGCTGTGCCGAATCTTAAATACCCTCCACCTAAACGTAATAAGAAATACAAAAACTACACTGGTTATAGGACTAGAATATCCTTATTCTGTGTTTTCTATTCAGTCTTAGTGCAAATTTAATTATTATTTTATATATTGTTTGAAAGACAATTATACGACCACCATTTTTAATTGATTTAATTACCAATTCTTACCATAATTTACAGAGTGTGTCTGATGTTCATAATAATCTAGAGTGTAATTTAACAAACAGAGTATAAAAAAAGGGAACAATTCGATTTTAGTGACTTTGCTAAAAAAAAAAAAAAAAAAAAAAAAAAAACTTCATCAAATACGGCTTGTAGAGAAGATGCCAGCAAAAAAAATTTGTTGTCGGTCAAGCCTATTTTCGAGGGGGCGGGCCCGTAAAGTTGAAAATATATAGGCCTATATCTCGGGAACTACTGGGTGTATGATAATTTGTAATACATTAAATAAAAGGTATTAAAAATACCAACGATATATATATCATGATTATAAAATATGGACCGAATATGGGTTAAATCCGAAAAGAATATTTTTCGACCCGAATTTTTTTGTTTTTTTGGAAATTTTTATATGGCAGCTATGACAAATTATGGGCTGATCTTCTTAAATTTTGAAACAGTGATTCCCATGTATATGAGGATATTTCACGTCGAATTTCAACATAATAACGGCATTTATGTATAATTGAGCAATATTTCGGGAAGAAAAATTTCGTTTTGCGATTTATTTTTGTATAAAACTTATTTTTGCTGAATTTTGTCTTGATATTCCAAGTATAGGAATTATTATAGGCATTTATGTATAATTGAGCAATATTTCGGGAAGATTTTTGTATAGGGGCTATGAGAAATCATGGACCGATTCATACTATTTTCCGCACACTTTCTTCTATTATCATAAAAACAACGTATACAAAATTTCATGGCATTATCTCCAATATATTTCAAAATATTGCAATAAAATGGATAAAAAATATCAAATTTTTATGGAGGTTGTCTCACATATCGGTCCATAACTCTGGTTGGCCTAAACCGATTTTGCTGATTTTAAATAGCAAACTTCTCGAAAGCATGTCTGACAGAATTGTTGAAGATTTGGATCTCGAAGATATCTGCGGACTTCAGAAAACTTATTTCAACATCCAGACAGACAGAAAGACATGGCTTAATCGACTCCGCTATCTATAAGGATCCAGAATATATATACTTTATAGGGTCGTAAAATTATATTGTGGAAATTACAAACGGAATGACAAACTTATATATTCCCTTCTCATGAAGGTGAAGGGAACTAATGAGCAAAATCAAACGGCATAGAATAGAGCCGAAAACACTAACCGATAACACCAACAACAGCAACTACATATACATAAACGATCCTATTATGGTCAGCCAAAACAAAAGATAAGGAATCGAATTGGAAATTTGTGTGGGTTAGAAATGGAAATATCTTTGCAAAAATAAACGAAATTTCAAATCCAATTATCATAAATAAGACCTCTGGTATCGAATTGATAATTATTGCAATTTAAATTTTTGAATAAATAAACATTTTAATCAAACTTTTCTTCACAAAAAATTAATAAAGTTACAACTATTGAAAACTTTAATCAAATAGAAAAACAATTTTTAAGTTATCCCTCAACAATACTTTATATGAATATTCGTTCACTTCATCTAAACTTCATCCCCTTCTTAGCTTCCATAAACAGCATTATAAACAACATCAACTTTATTCTCCTTGTAGAGACAAACATTTCAGATGATGAACATAATATTTACAACATTGAAGGTTTCAACTCTCATTTTTTAAATAGAGAAGGTAGAGGCGGGGGAATAGCAGTATACGTCAGAGATAATACAATAAACACAAACATTGATATTAAACCAATCTCTTTCGAAGCGATTAATGTAAATGATAAAAACAAAACATACTCTCTTATCACAATATATAGACCGCCAAACAACAACATAAAAGAGTTCATAATAGAACTCGACAAAATACTATACACAACATGGTGAAACTAAATACAAGGTGACAGCATAGCCCCAGCTGATTATTTTTTGCTCTGTTCATGGTGAAATTGAAAATGTCAAAAAGTTGTTTACAAATAGTCAAAGTTTATATAAAAACGTTACAAAATTATTTTGTTTTTGAAAAATTGAGTTTTTTCGCCGTTTTATCTGCGTAAAATAGCTTAAAAGTGTTAAAAAACCTATATTATATTAAATAGTGTGTTTGTTTTTTGAGTTGTTTTACTAAAAGTGTAAGTTTTTTTCTGTAAGATAAATGTTAAGATTCCTCTTTAAAAGTGATTTTTTTTTGCTGCAGAAAAATGCGTTGTTGCATCTTATGCCGTAAAAAAGGAGTAGCTGGAAGTGGTACTTTCTTTAAGGTTCCTCAAGACCCAAGAAAAAGAGAACAGTGGAGTAAGTTATGCCAAAAGAATCTTACTCCAAGCAGCTTTATTTCCAGTAAAGCCAGTTCGAGAACACACTATAAATTTTTTTTTTATTATGTATATTTCCAATCTTTTATTTTAAAATTTGAATAAAAATAAAAACTTTTTTGGAGAAATAAGACTGCATTAATTTTAATTAAAACATTATTATTAGAGGGTTCCTTAATGGTGGGCAAACTGAAAATAGCCTTAACCACATTAAAGTTGACCTTTTTGAGAGACATGTTGTACGCGTAGCGGGAAGAATTAATTTCGGGTATATAGAAATCTGGATTTGATTTCTCCTGAAAACCTCTGGACAAAGAATCGACCACTTACGATAGGAAAACTAAAAAATAAAGTAGCCTGTATTAACAAAATTATACAAATCTGTTATTTAAATGGCCTCACTATTGGCATCATCAGGTAGGGGAGAAAAAGGTTGTGAATCTTCTTCATCACTGCTGGAAAAGTAATCACTTTCATCCTGTTTCAGAGGTAATTTCATAATTTTTATAGCAGCAGTCTTAATTGCCAATATATCAGCCAATTGTTCACCTTTCGAGCATACTGTTCGCGTGGCAAGAGGGAAACACAGATACGACTGTCTAGAATTTCCTCATTAATCAAAATGCCCCGAACAAAATCATCACGAGTTTCGAAATTGTTTAAGAAAATAAAATAAACAATTTTTCACTACTATTGCTTTCTGTTTTTATCCATGTTTGTATGTTTGTTTTCTTTATTTTATGCCAGATGTTTTTGACAGTAACGAAAGTATTACACAAACAAAAATGCCTGTTGTTCTTGCCTTGTTGTAATTGTTGTAGCAATGCTGTCACCTTGTATTTAATTTCACCATGATACACAATAAATAAAAAACGAGGTGTTATTATAATGGGAGATATCAATATCGATATTCTTACTCAAAACATCACAACAACAAAATATATGGATATGTTGGCATCGAATGGACTACAAGAGTAGATATAAACAAAAACACAAGTACTTGCATTGACCACTTGCATATACGAAACAACACAAACACACGCATCGATAATAAAAACAAGTATATCAGATCATTACTCTCTCTTTTGCTGTTCATGCCGACTGTTTGATTTATGCACGCATTAAGGTAGAATTAGCCGAACGTCTACGTCCCGTACTGTACTGTAACGAAACAGCTGATCCCGTTTTGTTATTTGAAATCAATGTAAATGCTTACTGAATATTAATATCACGTAGACAGAACGTCTAAACCTGTATAAAATAGAAATTCCTTAAGTTCTTACGTGACATTTGTACAGCTATGATGGGCTGTTTGTATGTTGAATTATATTGGGGTACATTCGCCCTATTTTTTGGTACTTTTCTTTAATAATAATGTTTGTGGAAATTGAGCAACACGTTTTATATAATAATAATAATCTGCATATATGAATATGTTTATATGTATATAATAAAAAAACAATCACATACAATATCAGCCCAATGATGGATAAATATTCCGCGGGAGTTTTTCCATTCTCCCATTTTATACCCTTCACCTTCATGAGAAGGGTATATATAAGTTTGTCATTCCGCTAGTAATTTCCACAATATAATTTTCCGACCCTATAAAGTATATATATTCTGGATCCTTATAGATAGCGGAGTCGATTAAGCCATGTCCGTCTGTCTGTCTGGATGTTGAAATCAGTTTTCTGAAGTCCGCAGATATCTTCGAGATCCAAGTCTTCAACAATTCTGTCAGACATGCTTTCGGGAAGTTTGCTATTTAGAATCAGCAGAATCGGTTTAGGCCAACCAGAGTTATGGACCAATATGTGAGACAACCTCCATAAAAATTTGATATTTTTTGTCCATTTTATTGCAATATTTTAAAATATATTGCAGATAATGCCATGAAATTTTGTATACGTTGTTTTTATGATAATAGAAGAAAGTGTGCGGAATATAGTATGGAGATTCAAATATTGATTTCTTAGTTGAAGTTATTTAAAAGTTATGATTGTAAAAATTGTCATACATTAGTTACACGTCCACTATCTGGTACATCAATAGACAATGTATTTAAAAATCTTTCTTCTGCGCTATTTATAAATGCAGTTGAATGTAAATTTTCTGATCACAATATGATCTCTTGTAAAATTAAAAAGAAAATACAAAATTGTGATTACGCAGAATTTGTGCAAAAAAAAATGTGACTACAACAAACTTAAAGAATGCTTCTTAAATAATAGTGCGAATTGTTTGGTTGGAAATCCGTCAATTGATGCGGCCAATTTGATAAAATGTTTGTCAAATGCAAATAAAAATTCTACGTCTGTTAAATCAGGAAAAAAACTATTAAAAGAACAAATAGCACCATGGATTAATGAAAATTTATGTAATCTAATTGTACTTAAAAAAAGAATTTTAAAACAAAGAAGAAGGAACCCAAATGATGCTAATGTACTGAACTGTCTAAAAAGAATAAGCAAAGTCATTAAGGTCGCCTATAAGGAATCTATGAACACGTATTATCATGATAACTTACACAACATTCAGCAAGACCCTAAAAAGTGTTGGAGATTTTTAAATGAAAGTCTAGGAAGAAATGTTAAAACTCAAATAAATTTAAAAAACTCGAATGGTGAATTGATTGTGGATAATCTAATAAAATGTGAATGTTTAAATAAATACTTTTTACAAATTCCCAAAACCATGAAAGAAGGAATTAATTACTCCTCCACTGATTCATGTAATGGACTCCGCACCTTAAGAGATTGTAATAAAACTTTTAATTTTAGAATCGCAACAAATGATGAAATATTTCAAATCATACATAACCTTTCAAACAGTAAATCCTCTGGTCATGACAACCTACGCCGAAAATATTTATAAAATTAAATCATGAAATCACTCCATTTTTATTACATATATTCAACAACGTCATTTCAACATCTGAATACCCAGATATTTTGAAGATATCAAAAATAGTGCCAATACCACAAACAGTAAATGCGCATAAAGAAGATATGTATAGACCTATTGCTTTATTACCTATAATGGATAAAATTTTTGAAAAACTAATTCATCAACAGTTTACGACATATCTGGATAAAAACAAGTTACTTCACGATTGCCAGTATGGATTTAGAAAGGGTAGCGGTACTGAAAATGCTGTAATTCATGTAGTAAATTCTATATCCCGAGGATTGGATGAAGGATATAATGCTGTTTGTGGTATTTTCTACGATCTTTCAAAAGCCCTTGATCTTGTTGATCATGATATAATTTTTGAAAAGCTTCAGTACTATGGAGTTCAAGGTGCCGATCTAAATCTGATTAAAAGTTATTTGAAGAACCGAAAGCAGTACGTTGAAATAAATAACAGTAAGAGTTGTCTTGGAAATGTTGAACACGGTGTAGGGAGTGTGTTGGGCCCACTTTTATTTACAATTTACATAAATGACATCAAAAACCTTGAGCTTTCTGGAAATCTTTATATGTATGCTGATGATATATCATTGTTCTATCCCTATAAACATTTTAAAAGCGTATATGGAAAGAGATGCCGCCCTAATTTTTGAATACATGAGGTTGAACAAATTAGTTCTTAATTCTTCTAAAACCAAAGTCATAAGATTTAAACCATACTTGAACATTAATGGGCCAAAGTTTAGTCTTTTCGTAAATGGAGAAGAAATTTTTGAAACATATTCAATAAAATATTTGGGTGTGACTTTGCAAAGCAATTTGTCATGGAATTTGCATATTGAAGATATTAAATCAAAAATATCTCCAGTAATTGGAATATTGTACAAATTTAAATACAAATTCAATGAAAGAACAAAACTTATTCTATATCAAGCATTAATTCAAAGCCATTTAAATTACTTAGTTTCTAGGTACGCCTATAAAAATAGTGTAGAATTACAATCTCTACAAAGAACACAAACTAAAGCACTCAAAAATGTTTATAACTTACCCATTAGGTACCCCACGTCAAATTTATATATGGAAGTAAGCAAAAATATTTTACCTATAAGAGGAATATATAAGAAACAATTACTTCTTTTCGTATTTAAATCGTTACATAACATTGGCCATAATACAATAAAATTCACGCGTAATCAAACAGCTATTAGTAACAGAAACAATTCAAATTTAAAACCTGCGAGATGCAGACTTGAAAAAACTAAGCAACGAATTGAATATATTGGCTGTGTGGAATATAACAATTTGCCACAAAACTTAACAAATTTTAATGAAATTTCAACTTTTAAATCTATTATTAAAAATTTTTTATTAAATAATTTAGAAATGCTTCTAATGTAATACATACTCTATTTATACATAATGTATAGACATTAACTTTTGTAAATACAATTCTATATATATATTTTTTTTTAGATTAAAACTATAATGTAAATATAAATATTTAATTTATTTTAAGTATAGTATGCCAACTCGCCTCAAAAATGTCGTTAAGACGCTGAGACAATCATACATTGTTAATATTTCTTGAATAAATAAATATTCTTCAAATTAAAAAAAAAAAAAAAATCGCCCCCATACAAAAACCTTCCCGAAATATTGCTCAATTATACATAAATGCCTATAAAATTGGAATATCAAGACAAAATTCAGCAAAAATAAGTTTTACACAAAAACAAATCGCAAAACGAAATTTTTTTTAGTTCGGTCCATGTTTGACCATAGCCCCCTTATAAAGTCCACTTCCAAAATTCACTTAAATGCGTATAAAACAGATATAAATAATGTTAAACGACTAAAACTTGGCATGAAGAATCTTTATAGGCAAATAAATTATTGTACTAAATTTTATGGTGGTCGGCCCAGAATTGGTCATAGCTCCCGTACAAGGACCACATCTGAAAAGGAAATTTATTCCTATATATATTGTATAAATATCGGTACCGACTCAAAACTTTGCACATATCATTTACATATATACAAAAATCATCCCACAAAATTTTCTGAATTTCGGTCTATTTTTAACCGTATGTCCCATATAAAGCCCTCTTCCGAAAATCATTTCAATACTCATAAATCTCTTATAAATAAGGGTACCAATCCAAAATTTTACACGAATCATTTACATACATGCGTAAATCAAACCGCAGGATTTTGAGAATATCGGTCCATATTTGACTATGTCCCACTTCCGAAATCCACGTTATCCTCATATGTGAAATATCCTCATATGCATGAAAATCTCTGTTCCAAAATTTAAGAAGATCGGGCCATAATTTGTTATAGCTGCCATATAAGAACCATTTCCAAAAAACAAATAAATTCGGGTAAAAAAATATTGTTTTCGGATTTAACCCATATATATCGTTGGAGAGGTATTTTAATGCCTTTTATTTAATGTATTACAAATTTTTAGACACCCAGTAGTTCCTAAGATATTGGCCTATATATTTTCAACTTAATGAGCCCGCCCCCTCGAAAATAGGCGCGACCGCCAACAAATTTTTTTTGCTGGCATCGCCTCTAAAAGCCCTATTTGATGAATTTTTTTTTTTTTTTTGAGCAAAGTCACTAAAACCGAATTGTTTCCCTTTTTATACCCTTCACCTTCATGAGAAGGGTATATATAAGTTTGTCATTCCGTTTGTAATTTCCAAAATATAATTTTGTGACCCTATAAAGTATATATATTCTGGATCCTTGTAGATAGCGGAGTCGAGTAAGCCATGTCCGTCTGTCTGTCTGTCTGGATGTTGAAATCAATTTTTTGAAGTCCTGATCTTCAATAATTCTTTCAGACATGCTTTTGAGAAGTTTGCTATTTAAAATAAGCAAAACCCGTACACAAATAAGGGAGATATGAGCAAAACTCCGAGACAACCTCTGAAAATTTCATCAAAAAAACTAAGTGAAGTAATATTGTTACAGTTAATTTTCTCATAAATAGATGGCGCTGATCAAACAAAGTATTTAAGTGTGTTCTTAAACCATAATATGAGCAAAAATCCGAGACAACCTCTGAAAATTTGATCAAAAAAACTAAGTGTATTAATATTGTGACAACTAATTTTTTTCATAAACAGATGGCGCTGATTGCTACAAATAATTAATTTTTTTTTAATTGTGTTTGTGTACATTTACATAAATAAAGACTCGTTATATTTTCTTCAAAGTACATAGGCTTTTATTTTGCCACCGTTTTTAAAAGGTAAAAAACGTAACAATATAATATATATATGTATGTATATAATATAATTATGTACCCACAACAAAGGTGAAGGGTATATAAGATTCGGCATAGCCGAATATAGCACTCGAACTTGTTTATACTCTGTTTGTTAAATTACACTCAAGATTATTATGAACATCAGACAAACTCTGTAAATTATGGTAAGAATTGCACCCACAACAAAGGTGAATGGTATATAAGATTCAGCATAGCCGAATATAGCACTCTTACTTGTTTATTTTTAAATTGATAAATAATATCAAATGTCCGTTTTTACCCCGTACTGTCCCTTTTTTGTCACCCGTCAAAAAATAATTTTAAAAAAAGTACCTTTTAATTATCCGTAATACGTTCTACATATTTGAAAATAATAGTTCATGGAATTTTTAGTGAGAAAATACATTTTGATAAAAAAGTATCAAAAAAGAATACAATTTTTAGGCCATAGGAATTCGAATTTCAAAAAAGTTCCAAAAAGATTTCTAGTCTTAATTGATCTGAGCCAGAAGCATTCTATGTTTATTTATGTAGGAGATATACATGTTAACGGAGCGTTCTACGGGGACTATTTTTACCCCTTATGGTCACTTGAATTTTGAATTTCAAAAAAGTACCAGACACCTGTCGGCTCTTTTTTCGATTAAAGGCGGACGCATTTAAAATATTATTTCCAAGTTTATTTGTTTTGGAGATATAGAGGTACTGGCTTTACCCGTTTTTACCCCCACATGTCCCCTTTAACGACCAAATTTCCAAAAATCCCTTCTTAGTGGATCTACATGGAATCTACAAAGGAACCCATTACCCGAATTTCAAGTTTCTAGCTTTAGCGGTGTGGGCTGTGCGATGATGAATGAATCAGTCAGTCAGTGAGTGACGTTACTCTTTTATATACATATGTATATAGATATAGATTAATAAAAAATAGTGTAAGGTAATGAGTATTATTTTATTTTTCCTTTTTATTATTTTTTTCTGCTGATAATGGGAATGGGAAATTATTACGAAATATATTTAGAGAATAATTGTCTAGACGTCTACTTCAAATTTACTAAGCTTTTCTTAAATACATGCATGCCTATCTGCCTCATTTTAAAGTATTTGAAACAGACTTCAAAAGCATAATCAATACTTTTTTGCAACAATATTCAAATTGTGCTTTAAAAATTGGAATAGACACATATCTGTCAGCATAAGTGATTATAGTACGGACTTAAAATACACAATTTATGCTGTGTCGCAACTAGATTTAGAAATTATAGAAGAAATTCTCAATAATGCTAGGACTTATACAATAGAAAGTGTACCAAAAACTAATCTGACTATTTAAAAATACAAAAAAAATTATATATATATATATAAATATATACCCCCTTATTCATAACACTTGTCAAAGGTTTATAACAGGCTCATAAAGCAAATTTTGTATGGACATTTGCTTTATAAGCCTGTTATAAACCCTTGATAAGTTTTTATGAATTAGACTGATAGTATATACCAAAACATTAACAGTCTAATTCATAAAAACTTATCAAGTGTTTATAACAGGCTTATAAAGCAAATATCCATACAAAATTTGCTTTATAAGCCTGTTATAAACCTTTGACAAGTTTTATGAATTAGGGGGTAAGAAAACAAATATACCGTTGGGAATTTGTGGCCAATATGGCAACTCTTTTATAACAATGTGAACGACGCTACTTATATTCTGTATTCTTTTTTTCATTTTGTCATTCCTTCTTGAATAATAATAACGTTTTATTTTGTACTTGCGAATTAATCATTAACCCGGGGTTTACACATGCAAGTGCAAGTTCGAAAAAGTCAATACATTCACACTTTTTACTAACACAATCACACATGCAGCACTTGCAGGTCACTTACAAGTGAATTTAGCTGGACAGTGATTTTTAGAGACTTTCAGCAATAAAGTGACAGAAAGGTAAACAGAGTTGCCAAATAAATAAATTCCGAATAAATGTAATGGATTGTGGTAAAATAATTAATAAACTTATTTTATGTATATTTGTAAAAAAAAATATATATTTTTTTTAAATATGGAAAAAGAAGTGTATTGATGTCATTTTAGAGCATTAAATAATAATTAAAATAATAATAATAAATTGTAATAATTATTTCCCTACAATTATACTCATGTGAAGGCCATGGCAACTCTTGGTAAACAAATACAAACTTTGTGCGTCATTTGTTAATTTAAACTAGTTTTTTGAAGCTTACGCTTTGACAACATTTTGAAAATGAACTTCCATTGTCCTGTGTAAACAGTAACGCTACTTGCAAATGATTCGAGTTTTTCGAATAAGTTTTCGTATATAATACGTACACAGCACTCGCATGCAAGTACTTTTTTTTTATTCAAGATATTTATTTTATATTAAAAGTATATGCCTCAGCGCCACTAGGACATTATAGAGGCAAGCTAGCAACTATTTTTACAAAATTTTTACATATTCATTGATTTTGAATTAAATTATATAAAAAATGAGATCATTCTAACTTAATGGCATTTATAGCAGAAGCAGTTCCTAATTTTCATATAAATATTCTTTTAATCTCTTTTTATAAATTGAGATTGTTTCAGTCTCTTTAACAAATTGTGGTAATTTGTTATATTCCACACTACCCAAGTATTGAATTCGCTGTTTTGCAGTTTCTAAGCGACATCTTACTACACTGACATCATTACGGTGTCTTGTATTGAAATTATGATGACCGGTTTCCAATCGGATACTGTGATATCCTATGTTATGCAATACTTTATAAATATAAATTAGTAACTGCAATCTATGAAGGTCGAAAATAGGCATAATACCTTTAGCAATGTTTTTATATAAGTCTAAAGTAGGGTATGATCTGGGAAGGTTATATATCAGCTTCAATGCCTTATTTTGGAATACTTGCAAAGATTTTATATCGGAGTTCCTTTTATGTTCATATATAAGTAAAAGGTAATTAAGATGGCTTTGAATTAAAGATTGATTGATAAGCAGCTTTGTATGTCTATCGAGTTTGTTTCTCATCTTATATAAATATCCAATGGCCGATAAAAAATTTACGTTTTAGTTGATCTATATGCTACTTCCAGGATAGGTTGTTCTGTATATGGATTCCAAGGTATTTAATGACAGAAACTTCTTGCAGTTCTTTTCCATCAACAAAAATTACACAATTTTGTTCAATACGATTTGACTGCGCTTTAAACCGAATGAACTTTGTTTTAGTACCATTCAGTACCAGTTTGTTAAGTCGTGCGTATTCAGATATAAACATCGCATCTCTTTCGGCATATGTTTTTAGTACTAGTTCATTCTTATATGGGTATAATAAACATAGGTCATCAGCGTACAAAAATATTCTCCAAGGTATAATTTGAATAACAACGGTCCCAAAACACTACCTTGAGGCACACCACACACAACATCTTGTATTGAACTTTGACTTGTATTTATTTTAACATATTGTTTTCTGTTTTCGAGGTAGCTCTTAAATAATTGCAACTCTTGGCTACGAATACCATAAAAAGGTAATTTTTCACATAAAATGACATGGTCTACAAGATCAAATGCTTTTGAAAAATCGTAAAAAATACCTCCAACACCAGAAAACCCTCTGTCTAGTCCATCGCACACATAATTCACGACATTGATTACTGCTTCCTCGGTACCACAGCCTTTTTTTAAATCCGTATTGATTTTCATACAACATATTATTATCTTCCAAGTACGTGGATAGCAGTGAGAATAATATTTTTTCGTATATTTTGTCAAGAGTAGACAGTAAAGCTATAGGTCTGTATTGTTGAAACAAGTTTGCATTTGGTACCTTTGGTATAGGAAAAATTTTGTGATTTTTTAAAGAATCAGGATATATTGAAGTGTTTATAATGTTATTAAAAATGTTTACGAAACATGGACTCAATTCTTCAACGCATTCAATGAAAACTATTGGCAATATGTCATCACTTCCATCACTCTTGCTCTTCTCAAACTTTGTTATTATATCATACATTTCTTCTGTTGTTGTATTCTTGAATTTGAACGTACGGTTGTGATATTGAAGTGTTCGAAGTGAATTACAATTCTCGTTTTGATATACTTCAATTTGCCGCCTGAGGTCCGAAACCGAATCCAAGAAATATTTATTAAGAGCATCTGCTTTTATCTCATCACTTATAATGTGCTCGCCTTCCTCATTTTTCAACAATATCTCTGATTTAACATTTTTTCCAATTATCGTATTCAGAAATTTCCAACATTTTTTCGGCTGTAGCTTGAATTCTCTTAAATTGTCCTCATAGTAGTTTTTTAGTGATTCCTTGCATGCGTTTTTAATTATTCTGCTGATTCTTTTTAACTTGGCGTCTGTGTCAGGGTTTCTTCTCTTTCTTCTAGTTTTGAGCAATGTGGTTTTGTATTCGATGAGCTTTTGCAGATTTCCATTGATCCATGGAGTTATTTCATATTTAGTTAGTTTTTTTCTTCTTGACTCTATTGTAGCATATCTTACTGCATTTGATATACACGACAATACTTCTCTTGCATGTGTAAAGGCAGGGTAATAAAGAACTGTTTTTACTTTTAAATTAAACCGAATATTAATCAGGTTATGGGCCCAGGACAAAGTCCATGATAGAAGTGTACCTCGGGAAGAAAAGGAAAAATTATTAAATTGCAGTATTTTTGTTCTTTGAAAGAAGAAAAAAAAAAAAGAAAACGTTAATAAAGATGGCGTCATTGTACCAAATCGACAAGCTTGACGACACAAACTACAATAGCTGGCATATTCAAATGCGTAGTGTACTCATCCATAGCGGCTGGTGGAAGGTTGTGAATGGCGAAGTTAAAAAGGAATCTGTAGTAGATGATGCTGGAAGAACGAAATGGGAAGAAGACGATCAACGTGCACTAGCTACAATTACTTTAAGCGTTAAGCCATCGCAGCTAAGTATTTTTAAAAACTGTGCAACTTCTCATGAGGCTTGGAAAAAGTTGGAGGAAACTTATAAGCCCAGACGCCCAATACAGAAGGTTGCAGTATATAAACGTCTTTTGAATCTGACAATGGATAAGGGTGCTAGTGGTAGTCGGCATGTGGGTATGTTTGCAGAAATGGCGGACAAGCTTGCTGAGGCTGGTTTACCTCTTAATGAGGAACTTCTGACAATAATGCTGTTGTCCAGTCTACCAAGTGACTTCGAGCATTTTGTCATCGCCATGGAAACACGAGATACATTACCAAGTTTATCAACGGTGAAACAAAAGTTGTTAGAAGAAGGCGAAAGACACAAAGAAAAATCCGAACGAGAAGCAGCATCGATTAATACACAGCAGGCGTTTTTGATGAATTCTCAGAAATGTAAAAACACAAGAGACAATAAACAAGGCAAAAACAAGTTCAAGGGCAAATGCTACAACTGTGGTATAACGGGGCATTTTGCAAGCAAATGCACAAAACCTAAAAAGGAACGTACCCAACTTTTGCACACGTATATACACACATTTACAAATAAAGCAGCAGCGTGGTGTGTTTACAGCGGCGCAACTGCACACATGTGCTGTAATAAAGAAATATTTGAGAGGTTTCAAGAACATACGGAAAACATTTCGTTGGCGGGCCAACACCAAATATTAGCACAAGGAAAAGGTGATGTGCAGATTCAAAACAATAATTGTCTTCAAATTAAATTCCAAGAAGTTTTATATTCTCCAGAATTGCAGATGAATTTTTTGTCTGTCAGTCGTGTCGTGGAAAAGGGGTTGAGGGTTATTTTTGATCCATCTGGTGCTACTATTCAGCGTTCTGATGGTGCAATAATATTAAAGGCTGTAAAACAGGGTAATCTATTTATAGCATACGGTAAAGGAGACCAACTTTTTGCGGCAACATCGTCAACTCAGGTTTGGCATGATAGGTTCGGCCATGTTAACTTCAAGTCTTTACAGTTTTTGTCAAATAATCCAATGGTGGCCGGCATGCAATTAAAGGGTGATGAATCAACACATTGCAAGACATGCATGATATGTAAAATCCATGTTGGCACATTTCCGAAGGAATCTAGTACGCGATCGAAATACCTCTTGGAACTCATACATAGCGACGTGTGTGGTCCCTTTAATGTCAGCTCTTTAGGTGGCTCCAGGTGACTAAGGCTTACCGCTTATATGATGAAGATACTAAAAAAAATAATAGAGCGTCGTGATGTCCTTTTTGACGAGAGTTGCTTCGTGAAACCAAAAACCCGTTAAGAAACAACAAGAACAGGTGATGATTCATAATTGATGTGTCAGAACAAAATGTACCAAAGGTGAACAATGAAATTCGGTCTGATGAAGAACCTGTGTCTAATGACGGTGATTATGATGAAGAAATGATTTCTAACGACTCTGATTTTGCTGGTTTTGAAACAGCTGATGAAGCTGAATCGAACGAAGAAAGTTCTATTCAGGAGGAGAATGTTGGCACTAATAAAAGGGGTAGACCAAAAGTGATTAGAACTGGCAAACCAGGCAGACCAAGAAAACGTTTAGAATTGTACAATATTGTCGAGGAAAGTATTCCAACCACAGTAGAGAAGGCTCTACACAGTGCAAACAGTACCAATTGGCGGAATGCCATGCAATCGGAGATGACATCGTTGCAGAACAATGAAACTTGGACTTTAGTAGACTTGCCGAATAATGCCAGGGTGATTAATTCAAAGTGCGTATTTCCTTTAACGATTGAACGATTTAAAGCCCGACTTGTGGCAAAAGGCTGTAACCAAAAATTTGGCATAGACTACGGTGACACGTTTTCCCCTATAGTCAGGTATTCTACAATTCGTATGGTGTTAGCTTTGGCAGTGTATTGGAAAATGCATTTGCATCAGATTGACGTGAGTTCAGCGTACTTAAACAGTGAGGTGCAACACGAGATATATATGCGACAACCTGAATTGTTTGTTGAATCAGAACATCCGAACAGAGTTCTTAAAATCCGTAAAGCAATATATGGCTGGAAACAATCAGGCAAAGAGTGGTTTGATAGGCTCAGGTGTGTACTTATATATGATGTCATTTAAAGGCGAATTGGTGTTACTGGCTGTGTACGTAGATGACATTCTCATCGGTTGCAAGAACGCAGCGATAGTTTCTGAAGTGAAAAAATTATTAGCACAAAGGTTCCCAGTTACTGACAAGGGCAAGCTACACTACTATCTTGGTATAGAAGTAGAACGTGAAGGGGATGTTGGCGCGATAACTATATCACAGTCCCAATACATTCGTGAATTACTTAATGAATACGCGATTGAAAATTGCAAGCCTGTGTCAACGCCACTGGAGGCCAACTACCAGGTAACATGTGATAAGGAAGATTGGAAAGAAATTAATCAGCAGGATTATCAGTCTGCAATAGGCGCCCTTATGTACCTTGCCTGATATCCATCATTCTGTTGCGAAGAAACTCTAGTCCGCATGTCGAGCATATGCAGGTAGTCAAACGTATTTTGCGCTACCTCCGTGGTACTATTGAGAGGAAAATCGTTTACCAGGATGGATAAAACTTAGTGACTGGTTTTGTTGACGCAGACTGGGGTGAAAATGCTTTAGACCGAAAATCGTACACCGGTTTTATATTCTACATGAACGATTGTCCAGTTTCATGGGGGTCCCGGAAACAATCGTGTGTTGCTCTGAGCTCAACAGAGGCGGAATACATGGCAATGTCCGACGCGGCAAAAGAGGCGATATTTTTGAGAAAATTACTTATGAAAATTGGATACTTAACGGACGAATCTGTCATCCTAAATATCGACAATCAAGGTGCGGAAAAATTGGCAACTAACCCAGTGTATCATAAACGCACTAAGCATATCGGCATTCGATTCCATCATGTGCGTGAGCTAGTGAAGAGAGGAGAGATAGTCTTGAATTATTGCCCAACTCAACATATGATAGCGGATATACTGACTAAAAATCTTTCGAAGAATAAGCAGTTGGATTTTGTTCAACTGATGAAATTGGCATAAAAAATTTTATCTTTTGTTTTGTAAAGCACCATTCACATTGAGGAGGAGTGTTAGGAATTTCTTTTATAACAATGTGAACGACGCTACTTATATTCTGTATTCTTCTTTTTCATTTTGTCATTCCTTCTTGAATGATAACGTTTTATTTTGTACTTGCGAATTAATCATTAATAAAGAACTGTTTTTACTTTTAAATTAAACCGAATATTAAACATATACATATCTTATCAAAAATATATAAACCTAATAAAATTCAAAGCGTCTATTAAGGCCTTTAGTTAGGCCTTTACGTTGGGCACCATTTATGTTTACGCGTTTAAATATAGGGTTAATAACCATTTGCTCTTTCCTAGCTGGGTAAAATCATTTATGCCACCTAACTTTATTTTTAATAGGAACTTAGAAACGGAATATTAGAATTGAATTTGTTTGTTACTCTAAGCAGCGCGTTTTCCATTTTAATTTTTTTCTTGAAATTATTTTTCTCCTTTTTCCAAAAAGTGCTCAAACATTTTGTGCAAATTCTATTTAAATAAAAATTCTTTATTTGGCCCAATTTAAGAATGTCAGAAATTATTTTTTTTTTCTTTTTTGTGAACGACCTATTTTTGTGTACAAATTCCAGTTTTAATTCATATAGTTCCAATTGAATTTTTGGTAATCTATATATTTTGAACAGCTGATCATTTTACAGTAATTTAAAGGTTACAATCTTCGATTTTGCAGAAAGCTGAATAAACTGAAAAATATGAATGCACATATTTTTCAAAATTATCTTGTATTTCTCAACTATAGTAGTTTTAAATATTTTCCTTTAATTTTTTACAAGATTAAATAATTCCTTGCCTAGGTATTGAGATTTATTTTCCAATTTGCCGTTTTTATTTCTTTTCAAACTGAATTTTGATTTTCCACGTCGATTTCTAATTATTTTGGGAGATTCTGAGATAAAGGAATTATAATTATAAAAAAAATATTATATCAAAGCTGACTTAAACGATAATTGGTATCCAGTAACTTCACTTCATGCGCTTGAAGTATATAGTAGGTATGAGTTAAAGTCTAATTGGATTCAGTTTAAGCAATCATATGACAGGTTTTTGATAGATGCAAAAAAGAAAGGTGATAACGAAAATCCTCTAGACCTTAAATATGTCAAAATTAAATATAATAATACTTATACCACATACTGCAATTGCTTAACAAAACTGTCGGAATTGTCCGATGCAATTCGCCATCCTGTGACTTTATCTACCGATATTCCGTCGAGGGCGGAAAGCGTTTCTTTGAGAGATGATATATTTTCTAATAATAAGAGATACCTTCGGTGGTGATTAGAATACTTTTCCCACCTTTCGAGATATATTTGTTTGCAGTTGTAGCAAATTCCAGGGCTAGTAACATCAAAAAATAATTTTATCTGACACAGAAAACAAAAGGTGAAGCCTTTTATACACCAAGGTTTCGATTTAGCTTGGAGAGATTTGTGCACACGACACGAAAATCGGAGAATTGTTTTTAATGGTCAATTGAAAATCCTTTTTATCTTCAGACCGTTATTTTCGAGCAACTCCTGCACAGCCACTATAAAGCTTTACAATATCGACGTTAAAAATTGGGATCCAATTTATGTTTTCCTTCCATCAAGTCGTCTTCCTGAAAACACATTGACTTTGTGGGATCAACAGCTTATGGACAAAACGGCTATTACTAAGTGAACCGAATTAGCCGAATTTCGTTGTAGAACTTTAGAAACTGTTTCCAAGATTCGAAGTTCAGAAAACTATCCTACTCCAAAATTTTTGTATATAAATTACAATCAGAGAGTTAATGAAATCATGCGTGAATTGTTATTCCATGATTTCTAGTTCTGAAATAATTTCAACTCCTGATCGACTTATATATGTCAAAAAAAAAACGGCGTATCGTAACGATTTAAAACTCTTTCTTCTAGACAGGAGAAATCCAAATCCAGTAACACTCTAAACCTTAATCCGTTTCTAGATTCAGAAGTACTATTATGTTCCTGTGGAAGGCTTGAATTATCTCCAGAGCTTTTATACAATAAAAATTTCCAATTATTATTCCATATAATTCCTAATATGCACGGCTCTTGGTAACGTTCATTCATGAAATTACCATGCATGGCGGAAACCAACTAGTAGTGGATTCCGAAGGCCAAGAATCTAATCAAGACGACCATAAATAATCGCAGCCCATGCGTTATATATAAAAAATTATGTCAGAGGGAGATAATGGCCGATCGTTACCGAAATGTCTAGGCCTTTTACCTATACAGATTTAGATTTTGCTAGTCCTTTTTATGTCAAGAGTTATAAGGGTCGAGGTTGTCCAATGCCAAAGGGACATATGTGTGTATTTGAGAATCCCATTTGAAATCCATGGCCCATTTCTCCAATCTCTACTGATCCTACTGATCTTTATACATTAACTCCAGGGCATTTCCTCATAAGATCTCCAATCCTAGCTCCGGTTGATCCCCAGATTAACGACTCCGCCATATCTATTACGAATAGTTGGCAAAAGTTACAGGCGATCCATCAAAAGTTCTGCCTTCGAAACAAAAACGAATACCTTAAGGAACTCCACAAGAGAGTAAAGTGGCAACGACCAGAACCAAATCTCCAAGAAGGCACACTACAAATGTTATAGATGTTGATAAACTAAATTTCACTTTTTCAAATATTCCTAAACCACCGGTTCAACTTGACTTCTACAACCAAAACTCTTCTCGAATTTCCGCAAACAAGTTTGGATTTCAATGCTTCACCATTTGCGATACTGTTGAAGGGTTCCGAGCTGCAAAATCCAATGCAGTTGGTCTTGACGACATTCATCCACGCTTTTTAAAACTAATTTTACCATATATAATACATTATATAAACCACATATTCAACTCTATTGTTACTACTAGCACCAATCTGGTTTCAGGCGAGGCCATAGCTGCACTACAGCCTTATCTGCAGTAAGTGAAAATATTCGAAAAAGCCACTCAAAGGCCTTCGATACGGTAGATCACCAAATGCTGATCATGAAACTATTAAGATTGTTCAACTTTTCCGACACTGCATCGAAACTTGTTGCGTCATATCTTTGTGACAGATGGCAAGTTGTAGCAAACAATGGAACTGTATCCAGCCCTTTGTCTATGCCCAGAGGCGTTCCTCAGGGGTCGATACTTGGTCCGCTTCTATACTCGATGTATGCCAATGACCTTCCCTCTCAGATCAAGTACTCAAACATGCATATGTATGCCGATGATGTCCAGCTAGACATTGACTGCTCCAAAACATCGGTGAGACATAT
Source organism: Bellardia bayeri (assembly GCA_950370525.1). Lineage (NCBI taxonomy): Eukaryota > Metazoa > Arthropoda > Insecta > Diptera > Calliphoridae > Bellardia > Bellardia bayeri. Next base: position 1,215,520 of record OX493269.1, on the reverse strand, counting down.
AGTTGGAAATCTTAACTACTATGCCTAAATTCAAAAAAATCGAAATACCTTATCATTTCCAAGAAGAGCATGAAAATCGTTGATGACGTGGGTATATATCTTGGTGGAAACAAAATTAAGGTGGTAAACTCGGCTAGAAATCTGGGTGTTGTTTTCAATAGTACACTTACATGGTCTGACCACATTAACCAAACGTGCGGCGGAGTATATGGTATGCTCAGAAGTATGGTATAGTCAACCGTTCACACCACCGAAAATAAGGATGATGACAGCTAGGACATACATAATACCAAAACTTACTTATTCCTCTGAAATTTTCGCCGGATGTAATGCTAATGCATAAAGGTTTTACATTAAAAAGTTTTACATTAAAATGTCTAATCTTCCTGTTATTTTATTATATTTTTATTTTATTTTTATTATTTTATTTTATTTGTTATCTTTTTATTTTTTTTCCTGCATTTTTTGTTAAATATTAAATTTCATTAGATTAGTAAATTTAGTTTCAACAAATGTTATTTTACCACTTTTACCACTATTATATCTGATAACTCATCTGATTCTAGAGCTGTTATTCATAAGATTTTTATATATTGTTGCTTTAGAAAGTCAATTATTTATAATAAATACAAATACAAATTGGTCTAAATGTCTAAGCTGCTGTTTCCGGATTTTCACTTTTTAACATTTTCCTTCTTGTCTTTTATACAGCCGAACAGCGAGGTAACAAAATTTTCCATTTTTCAATTAGATAAAGTTTTCCTTTTTATACCCTTCACCTTCATGAGAATGGTATATATAAGTTTGTCATTCCGTTTGTAATTTCCACAATATAATTTTACGACCCTATAAAGTATATATATTCCGGATCCTTATAGATAGCGGAGTCGATTAAGCCATGTCCGTCTGTCTGTCTGGATGTTGAAATCAGTTTTGTGAAGTCCCCGGATATCCTCGAGATCCAAATCTTCAATAATTCTGTCAGACATGCTTTCGAGAAGTTTGCTATTTAAAATCAGCAAAATTGGTTTAGGCCAACCAGAGTTATGGACCAATATGTGAGACAACCTCCATAAAAATTTCATATTTTTTGTCCATTTTATTGCAATATTTTAAAATATATTGCAGATAATGCTATGAAATTTTGTATACGTTGTTTTTATGAAGAAAGTGTGCGGCAAATAGTATGAATCGGTCCATGGTTTCTCATAGCCCCCATACAAAAAACTTCCCGAAATATTGCTCAATTATACATAAATGCCTATAAAATTGGAATATCAAGACAAAATTCAGCAAAGATAAGTTATATGCAAAAATAAATCGCAAAACGAAATTTTTTTTAGTTCAGTCCATGTTTGACCATAGCCCCCATATAAAGTCCACTTCCAAAATTCACTTAAATGCGTATAAAACAGATATAAATAATGTTAAACGACTAAAACTTGACATGAAGAATCTTTATAGCCAAACAAATTCTTGTGGTGGTCGGCCCAGAATTGGTCATCGCTCCCATACAAGGACCACATCTGAAAAAGACATTTATCCCTATATATATTGTATAAATGTCGGTACCGATCATTTATATATATACAAAAATCATCCCACAAAATTTTGTGAATTTCGGTCTATTTTTAACCGTCTGCCCCATATAAAGTCCTCTTCCGAAAATTACTTTAATACTCATAAATCTCTTATAAATAAGGGTATTAATCCAAAATTTTACACGGATCATTTACATCCATGCCTAAATCAACTATGACTATGTACCCCATATAAGGTCCACTTCCGAAATCCACTCTAATACTAATATATATCTTAAATATACCGTTATTATGTTTAAATTCGACGTGAAATATCCTCATATGCATAAAAATCACTGTTCCAAAATTTAAGAAGATCGGCCCAGAATTTGTCATAGCTGCATTATAAAAATTTTCAAAAAAACAAATAAATTCGGGTCAAAAAATATTCTTTTCGGTCATTTCATATTCATATTCGGTCAATCTTTTATAATCACGATATATATCGTTGGAAAGGTATTTTTAATACCTCTTATTTAATGTATTACAAATTATCATACACCCAGTAATTCCCGAGATATAGGCCTATATATTTTCAACTTTTTTTTTTGAGCAAAGTCACTAAAACCGAATTGTTCCCCTTTTTTATACTCTGTTTGTTAAATTACACTCAAGATTATTATTAACATCAGACAAACTCTGTAAATCATGGTAAGAATTGGTAATTAAATCAATTAAAAATTGTGAAATTAGATAAAATTTCAAAATATTTAACATAAATTATGTTGGTCGTAAAATTGTCTTTCAAACAATATATAAAATAATAATTAAATTTGCACTAAGACTGAATAGAAAACACAGAATAAGGATATTCTAGTCCTATAACCAGTGTAGTTTTTGTATTTCTTATTACGTTTAGGTGGAGGGTATTCAAGATTCGGCACAACCGAATACAGCACTCTTGCTTGTTCCTAATACAAAAGTTCTAATTCTTGTTGTATAACTTTGTCAAATTTTCAACCAGCATTCTACTCCTCACCTCAACAATAATAATATTAATAAGAGTAATAATAATAATGGCCTAGGGGGCTGTAATTTTCTCCAAATATATTTGTTCGTCCATGCGACATTTAAAACACCATAGGTCCTAAACGAAGACACCTGGAAAATTGGCAGAAATAGTTACTTCTAACATGTAACCTGGTTAGGACTAGTATTTACTAGTACGTAATCCCCGGTTAATTACCTCGTCAAGAATGTACAAGATTTTTGGGTAATTATGCGAGGAAGGTATTAAAACGAATGCGTTTAATTACCTCATAAAAGGCAATTAGAAAAATTCGTTAAATACCTTTAAAAAGGCAATTATCCGAACATATGTGCATATGTATGTATGTATCTAATTATTTAAATGATGTACATACATACGAGTACATATGGATGTGCTTACAAACAGAAAAATTTAAACATGTTTTTTATTGAGAGATTCTATTAAAGGAAAAATAATTCAAATGTACATATAAAAAGGTAAAACAGCATAGAAATGCAATTTAACAAACAAAAAAAGGTAACAAAAATACATACATACTATAATAAATTAAAAAATAAAATCATATTCATAAAGGTATGTAATATAACAAATGTTTGTACTATAAAAAATTAAAAGCTATATGTACATACATACACAGAAAAAAAATCATGTTTTTTTCAATTAAACCTTTAATTGATTTTAAAATAATTTTCGATTAAATTTTTAATTGATTCAATTACTTTTTCTGATATTTTCAATTTCAATTTTCAATTAAATCTCACTATCATTTTGTTTACAGGTCCGATTTCAATCAAATTTTTAATTGATTCCACAAATATTTTAATTGAAACTCATTTTTATTTTTTTCTGTGTACGTACATATGTATGTATGTGTATGCTTATTTAAAATATTCTGTTATTTTTTTTGCGACATATTGCATATTTCGTTTTTAAAAATTGTTGTTTCAAAATTTTCGATTTCGTCTGTTTCATGATTTCGATATTTGTAATACCGACGTAAAATGTCAATGGCTATCAACACTTCTTTAAAACTAGGAGTCATGGGCTCTTCTGCTACAAAAACTTCATCTTCAGATAAATTTTCAGCATTTTCATCCAACAATTCCTCAAGAATTTGGTCATCTGTCAGTAACCCATAGCATTGTAGATTCTCATCACAAGTAACATATTCATCAAAATTGTATGATGCCATGGATACATCATTTATTTATAGTTTCATGAACTTCATCGACTAATTGTTTGTGAACCGAAAGTCCCGCCTTTTTTCATTAAAATTAATTTTAAAGAAAATGTTTAATGTAACTTTATAGTTATTTACCTTACAAAAACAATTTATTATTGTGTCTTCTTTGACAAGCCACCAAGCTCGTTTAACGTAGTATAAAGCATCTAAAATTGTTATTGATTTTAAAAATTCTTGCAGTTTTCGACCTTTCTCAATTGAAATTATTTGCTTTCTAATCATAATCTGCCGATAATATGACTTAAAGGAATGAATAATGCCTTGGTCGTGAGGCTGAATCAGTGCTGTTGTATTTGGTGGTAGAAATTGGAAATTTATATTTTGTAACTCAGCCGTGATTTTGTGACATGAGGCATTGTCCACAAACAAAACAATTTTTCTATTTTGTTTAAACATTTCTTTGTCAATTTGCTGTAAAATAGACATCCACAAAGAATTTGTCATCCATGCATTTTGATTGGAGAAGTATGGTACTGGAAGATTTTTATTTCCTTTGAAGCAACGTGGGTTTCGAAATTTACCAATTGCAAACACTTTTTTCTTTGTCCCCACACAGTTGCAGAAAAATAAAAGTGTTACATGTTGCTTTTGAGATTTGTTACCTTTAACTGGGTCTCCTTTTCGAGCTAACGTTCCATTTGGCAAAACTTTGTAAAAAAGTCCACTTTAATCAGCATTAAATATATTTTCCGGACTATAGTTTTGAAGAATTAAGGAAAAATTGATATTTTTCAGAAAATTTCGGGCACCTTCACTGTCATTTTCATTACTTTCTCCGTGGTTTTTTTTTTTTTTTTGTGAATTTACTATTTTCTCTCCTCTGCCACCTCCACAACCAACCACTGTTTGGTTCAAAATCCGAATTAAGTTCAATTGCAAATTCCTTTGCTTTGTTCATTATTATTTGGCTAGAATTGACAGCATTACTCTGGCGTAACTGGTTAAACCATATCGTAAGGGCTTTTTCTATATCTGCATGACTTGATTTTCGGTAGCGCTTTAATCCTACGTTCTTGTTTGTCTCTGCGATTTCACGAATTTTTGCCTCATTTCTCATGGTTCTGTTAATTGTTGAAATGTTGCATGTATATTCTACGGCCAATTGATGTTTTGACTTTTCCTTTTTTGCACTAAGGATATTAGCAAAAGTTTCTGCGTTATCGTCAAAGCTGTATTCCGTGGAGCCATTTCACTTTCACTTTTCTTTAATAATCTTTTTTTTACAAGAATGTTTCAACAGAATGTTATAAAATATGCACACATGTGTTTAATAAACAAGTGCCTACACAAACTTAATTGCATTTATTCGTAGCTGCAGGGTTGTAATAATTTTTTTTCGGGATGAAATATTTAAGTTAATTACACGAATTAAATAAACATCTAAAATTATTGGTTATTAATGCTCACTCCAATAATATTTATTTGACGTTACAGAAAATGTATAGTTGCTGACAATAATTTTTTGCTAAAAATATATACATATGAGGAAATTCAAATATATTATAGTATCCATTCTAAAAATTTATTTAATTCGTATTTCAAAATAAAAAAACATTTACACGTTTCAGTAGATCATAAAACATTTTAAAATTATAATATTTACCTATTAAAGTTATGCAAATTTATTTCATATCTGTAGTCACAACTTACAGATTCCATCCAACATAAAATAGACTCGAAAGATTTTGCACATTTTAGCCTATAAATGTTTGTGGTAATCTGTTGTGAAAAATCACTGTTTCCAATTAATAAATGAATTTGAAAAGCAATTCAAACTGGCCAAAAACAACTTTTTTAATGTTGTTTGACTTTATTGTAAAACATTTATTTAAATGGTAACAAACATTATTTGTGAAAATTAATAAAATTGGTTTATTCAGTTTGAGATGAATTGAATACATATTTATCGTTAAGCAATTAGACAAATAAACAGGAAATTTGAAACTAAACTTTACTGTATTATGTTAGGTAATTAATTAATCGCCATATATAAAAATAATTCTTACATCGCCACACATTTGTTGGTAGATGTAAGCTTTTTTAAGATAATTCCATAATTTTAAACAAAAAAGAGTAATAACAATTGCAATTTTATTTTCACCACTGTTGTTGTCCATATACAGAACTTATTATCTTAGATACAAACAATTTTTTTTTTTGAATTTGTTTGTACTTTACGGTTATTGGGGATTTTCAGAATTTTATTTGTTTTTATTTTTTGCTTTCATCCAATAATAATTTTATAAAAAGTGTTTTTTTTTTACATTTAATTCTGCTTTAAAGGATATAAAACATAATCTGGACTCTTTGGTAAACCAGCTGTGCAATTTACGATTGGGTACAAATCAACATCAACGATTATTACTTTTAAGACAACGTCAGCTGATTGAAGAAGATGAATTGCGATTGAAGCATTATGTCGAATATGAGAAGTTTCAAAAGGCCATGCGTCAATGTAAGTGTCACTTCATGACTTAACTCCCATAAAAAACAAATAGATTATTAAATAAATTATGTAAATTATTGTTCTTGTATTTTATCTTTATCATTTAGCTAATGACGTACCAACGCAACAGCCGCTTTTGTATATACAGCCATCTGGTGTAGGCCAACAAGGTTTTAATTATTTTACTGGCAGTTTTATACCTAACACTGGACAATCGGCTCACAATCAACAACAAATCGGTAATACTAACTCGCAAACAGCTGCTATGTCAGCTGCAGCGCAAGGGTATACTGTTATGTTTAATCCTCAGCTGACCATGCAAAGTCAATCGCAGCATACCGCCACTTTGCAACAGCAACTGCAGGCTCCTCCTATACAATTTCAAACAAGTTTACTTTTACAACAAAGTTCCGCAGATTCTACACATAACCAACAGTTAGTTAATCACAATTCAACTGGAACAGACGCTAATAGTAAGTAATGTTAATAATATAATATAATACTTATATTTAGTATCAATTTTGAGCGAAACCGGGACATTTTTCGAAAAAAGTACTAAAATCTGGAACATTCAAACTTAAAACCGGGCCATTTTTTATGCGAAAAAAACTTTATTATTCAAGTTAAATTTAGACAATTATAATGTTATAAGTAATTTAAATCTAATTTTCTGTCGCTTTTTGTTTAAAATCGTATTTATCTTGTGATGAAATTTGCTTCAGCAATGTTGGGGATTCTTTAAAAAAATTTTAAAATTCAAAGCATTCGTACTTAAATTATATTTGAGAAATAACATATGTTTCAAAGTATCTAGCTTGAGTTGCGATTTTTCTTTTGTCCATAAATTTGCAATAAACGAAAATATACGCTCTACACTTGAAGATGTTGCTGGCAAACAAAATATAAATTCAATGATTCGCGCGAAGCGAGTGTACGGTACATTGTTACTATGAAAATGTTTGAAACATTCCACCCAACGTTGATGTGGTTTAGTAGAACGTGGCTTAGTATGAGGATTATTTTTATTCCATTTGCTAATTTTCTCTGGGGTAATAAATTTCAATATGTAACCAAACTCGTCAAACAAGTCTACATTGTTATCTTCTGGTTTTAACCAATTCTTTTCAACCATTAATTTGATCGTTTCCAATTCGGTGCAGCAGCGAGTCCGGCCCAATCGAAAATGAGCACATCTTCAAATTGTACTTTCCACTGCTCAAGATAATCAATACACGTTTGATAAAATGGAATAGCAATTTGCATCACATCTTTTTGATCTAATAAGTCGTCATTTGCGTTGTTGATATCATCGACTTCTTGTAGAACGGCTGGCGATAAGTATTTTGCATCCACTCTTGTTTTCATTTCATTTGACTGCATCAAATCATCTAAAACGTGTGTCATTTCAATTGCAGACACTTCATCACAAATTTAAAAAAAAATAGCTTAGAATTTTAGAAAACTTTAATTATTAGTTTACCTGATCGCAAAGAAATATCAGCCACAGTTTTTAGCGTTGGTCTTTGAAAAAATGCCTCAGCACTCTTGGGCTGTTTGGTGTTTCCAGAAAATAAGCTTTTAATCCATCATACACTCTCAAGATTGTTTTAACACACGTGAACATCTCCAAAAATCGTGTTTTTCCATATCCAAGGATTTTTTGATATTCGACATCAGCGGATTGACAAAATTCTTTCAAATTTGCGACGCTAACAGTGAAACGATAAAAATGAGAGTAAATTTTCACTAGAATTGTTTTCACATCGAACGGCATTCCATTGCAGCCACATGCCAAACAATTATGACAAATATGCGCTGCACATCCGATTCAAGGCAAATTCATGTTCAATTGTGATTTGATTTGATTTTGTAATAAACGCTGTTTTTGCCACCTCGATTTTTGCCACCAAAATTAGTATTCGTATTGTCGGCACAGAAAGAAACCATTTTTACTGCGATGTTGAGCTTTTCAAGCGTATTTTTCAGTAGTTGAACAATGATATCAGATGTTTCTCCTTCTTCGGCGGTTAAATTCAGTATTTTCGTTTTTATACCTTCCAATGGTGCAAAATAACGAACCAAAACAGGAAACATTTTAATGTGGCCGTGGTTCGATGCGTCAGTAATTATACTAACATAAATGGCATTATTCATTTTTCGAGCAATTGTTTTTCAATAAATGGTGAGAAAACATTTGTGATGATTGCCTCGCATTTTGTTCGCGCACACTGGTACTTGCTTAATCCAAAGCAATTTCAAAATATTTTCGATGAACAATCTGCCGAACGAAAATTTTCGTTTTCATCAATTAAAGTGTAGGCCCACACTCCCTCACGAGCTGCTGTTTCGAAATTATCTTGGCTTGGTTTGACTGTCGGTCAATTATTTGCTAGACAACGCAGCGATTTTTTTTTTTTTTTGTTTTAGCCTTTATTTATTTATTTATTGAATCTTCATATAATGAAATGACTATAAGTATTAAAATCTTAATACTAAAAAGAAAATAATAAGCCCAGCCAGTGCTAGACAAAAATTTATGATACTAAAAAAATTTCACATCAACTGATCCAGTCATCTATTTTGCGCTTGAGTTAAAGCAAGGGTATCCCTCCTTCTCAACCGATTATGGCCACTAAAGTTAAGGATGTCTCGTGCAAGTGGGTTTGGGTGGTGTTCAAGTTTGCTGACATACTTTGACGCGTGTTTTGTAAATTCAACTTTTACTAATGGCACGCATAGATCTTTGTGAATTCGAGAATTTTTAACATACCATGGAGCTGCAGTAATTATACGTAGAATTTTATTTTGACCCCTTTGAATTTTTTCAATGTTTGATGCTGAGGCAGTACCCCATAATTGAATTCCATAGCACCAGATTGGCTTTAGAATTGCATTGTACAACAATAGTTTGCAGTCCAACTTTAGTGAAGAATTTCTGCCAATTAGCCAATTAAGTTGCACTGCTTTTAATCTCATATGTGTAAGTTTCGCTTCAATATGAGACTACCAAGTTAAACGGCGGTCGAGGTGAATGCCGAGGTATTTGACTTCATTATGTTGAGGAATAATTTGATTATTTATTTTGATGAACGAGCAAGTTTCTTTTCGCAATGTGAAAGTGATATGAATACATTTCTGTTCATTAACCCTGATTTTCCAAAGCTCTAGCCAATTCTCTAGTTTATAAACATAATTTTGCAAATTCTGTGATGCTACTTGGTGGTCCTTATGAACGCTGATAAAGGCTGTATCGTCTGCGAAAGTTGACGTGTGGATTTTGGGGTCTGACGGCATGTCGGAGGCATAAATCAAATATAAAGTAGGACCCAGTATGCTACCCTGTGGCACACCTGTTTCAATTGGCTGAGCGGGGCTTAAAAAATTGCCTTCTTTGATTTTAAATTTGCGACCGTATAAATAGCTTTCCATAAGTTTATGGGTGTTAGCAGGCAGAGTTAATTTTATTTTGTGCATTAAACCGTCATGCCAAACTTTGTCGAACGCTTGGGACACATCAATGAAAAGGGCGGAGCAGTATTTTTTGTCTTCAAACGACCCTCTTATCACATTTACCAATCTGTGTGTTTGTTCGATGGTGCTGTGTTTAGCTCTGAAGCCGAATTGATGATTAGGAATGCATTCAGTGTCGTTCAGAATTGGAATCAACTTAGTCATTAACAATTTTTCGAACAGTTTAGAAATTGTCGGCAGTAGGCTAATTGGCCTATATGACTCTACTTTGGTGTGATCCTTCCCTGACTTAGGAATCATAGTGATCATAGACACCTTCCAATCTGCAGGATAGTATTCTAGGCGTAAAATAGCGTTGAAGATAAAGAGGATAATTCTTCTAGCTATACGAGGTAACTCCACAAGCATTTTATTGCTGATTTTATCCATACCTGGAGCCTTTCTAAGGTTCAGAGTACCAATAGCGCTTTGGACATCACCAAAGTTTAGTCTTAGAGGTACAGGAGGTCTAATAACGAGTGGTGGCAAATCAGATACGTTATTTGAGTTGTTTTTAGTAAACACATTTCTTAAATGGTTAACAAATAATGTCCCTTTCTCGGAATCATTTCTAGCCCAGTCACCAGTCGGATTTCGCAAAGGAGGTTTTCCTCTCACTGGTCTTTTTAAACCTCTTGCCGCCCTCCATAACGAGTAGTCAGATTGTGGGGTACTATCAAGACCCTCCAAGTAGGATCTAAGTGAAGCCGTTCTTTGGGTTTCTAAGAAATGTCTTAGTATATCTCTGCATACCCGTAGCCTAGCTTTCAGTTCAGGAGACCTGTGAAGTTGCCACTCTCTTCTCATTCTTCTTTTTTCTGATAGGAGATGTTCGAGTTCAGATAAATAAGTTCTGTTTGTCCTATTTCTACATTCAACGTGATAAGTGGAAGCGTGATGCACAGCTCGTCGAAGGTCGTCGGTAAAGTTGCCAATCGACTCATCGATATCGTCGGTAGTTCTCAACACAATATTTTCCGTGCAATGAGAACTTAAATACTTTTTGTATTTTATCCAGCTTACTCGGGTCTTAGTCATGTTTCTAAATGGAGAGCTACACACTTGAGGGAAATGCATTGAAATGATAGTAGGAGAGTGATCTGAGGACAAGTCTAATGAAGGATCCACTTGCATCCATTCTACAGGGATATTTTTCACTACTCCAAAGTCAATAACATCGGGAATCTTCCGTCGGTCCGTCGGCCAGTAGGTGGGATGTCCGCTTGAGAGTACATCTAAGCCCATTTGAGCAATGGTGTTGAAGAGTACACGACCCTTTGGGGTTACCAGACGTGAACCCCAAAATGTGTGTTTGGCGTTAAAGTCGCCAGCAACTAAAAATCTAGCTCCAAGGGAATTAAAGAAGTTATGATATTGGTGTTCTTTTATTGAGAATCGAGGCGGAGAATAAATCGATGATAAAACAAATTTGTATTGACAGAATTCAATGCAAATGTTTGTTGCTTGGAGGTAATCCTCACTTATGTTATTCATTAGATAATGTTTTATTCTGTTCTTTATAAGAATTGCCGAACCTCCAACAACGCAGCGATGACACCCTTTTTGTGTTTATCACTTTTGATATGAGCTTCTTCCACTGTGTGAAATTGAAAAATCCGACCCGCAAGTATTGCAAGGCAAATCACTGTCCGATTTGGTTTTCTTCAAAAACTTGAATTCCTCCTGCAGTTGCGAATTGAAGACGCAATAGCGTCTTCTTTTTTTATCCGAACCTTTCTCAACTGCTGACATATCGATTGAATAATATGGTGAAATAAAATGGACTCACGAAAACGTTTTGGAAAAGACAATACGTTGAACGTAGTTTTATTTTAATAAATTAGTGGTTGTTCACAGCTTAACTCAATATTACAAACTAATTTAGTTTCACTTGTGTCAGTGCGAAAAAATTGACCAAATAATTCACTCGAAAACGAATGTATGCAATGTACATACATAAAATCGAGTATTTGTGTTAGGATTTTTGCTTACACTGTCGTCGTCGCGTGGATTCACAGAATTCACTTGTTGCTGCTATTTATGAGGGTTTCATGAGAAGACAATAGTAGCAATAGTGTTTCATAGTAAACAATAATAAAGGGAATTAAAAAAAATAAATGAATTAAAATATTTGAATTTTTAAATAAAGGCAGATCACACTGAAACGGAATCGCGACTATATGCATAGACACATGATTTTAAAATGAATCGTTCAAAAGAATTAATTTCCATTAAAATGTGATGCGATTGTGCCAAATTTCAATGAAATAGACTGTTTTGTTGTTCAAGTCCACATATTTTTTATTAAATTGAATTCAAAATAAAAATCCGGTCCATCCGGGGGATGTCACCGGGCAATTGGTTCCAAAACCGTGCCATGTCCTCGATTTTCCCGACCAGTTGGTCGCACTACTTATACTTTTCGAAAGTAGAAAAGCTGATGTTAAAATTGAATGGATATTCCATAACATTTAAACTCTTTCCCTATGCTTTTGGAAAAATGTTGTAATTAAGTATTACTTTATTTATCTACATAGAACTTGTTTACAAGAGAACATAAAATGCTAACTCTGTTTAAATATACGCTACTAATATGTCTGGAGAATGTCATTTAAAAACAAGCAATATAGTATAGTCGGTCAAGCCCGACCATATAATACCCTACACCCAGTATATGTATAAAACAGTTTTTCAGAAATGGACATTATATGGGAGATATAACCTATTGTAGGTCGATCATCCAAAAATTTAGTGTCATGATGTCTGTGAATATATGTAAGTATTATATGTGTTGAACTTTATCTCGATATAAATACTTTTAAACGATTTACGGAGCCTAAAGAGAATTACGGAGAGGGTCTTATATGGGAGCTACGACTAATTATGGACTCCACAATGGTTGTGTAGGGTATAAACACACTTTAGTAAAAATTCTCTAACACAAAACAATTTTTAGATTTTGTGTTCTTTAATGTTCAGATTCGAATTTTTGTTCAAAAAGGATGCCTCACAATGTATACAGATTATATTTGTTTTTAGTTCTTAAGCCTAGTACTCTGTTCAAATTTGGGAAAAATATTGGGCAACATTAATTATTTCATACGGAAAATTTGACGTGTAGCCAATGTTGCCTATCACGCGAATTTACATAATTTGACGTTTTTTTTATTGAAAGTACGCCACGAAACTAAATAAGAGTTAAAATATTTAAAAATCTGTGCTGAACCGAAATAGTTAAATAAAAATGAATAAACAAATATTACTGGCCGCTTGTGCAGCACCACCACAAGTAATAGATATTGTTGTTGCGACAGAAGAGCTTTTGGAAGAAAATTCCACGTGAAACAATTGCTACTTTAATTATTTCGCTGTGAAAAAATAATGTTGCCAGATACATTTCATATGTTTTTCACAAAATGAACAGAGTACTACTTCTGCAACATTTTTTCATGAAACTTTCATGTGAATTTTTTTAACATGTATTTTGACAGCATTCCACTTGAAATTTTGAACAGAGTACTAGGCTTTATTTTAGATTTTATATGTGTAACGTTAAATAGTAAAACCAATCTTCAATCGTAAAATCAAATATCAAAAAGTAATTGGGACAATTTTTATTGAGTACATATATTAGTTCTGCACAAATTTCGGGAAAACCAAATTTATCTGTTTTTAAAAAAAACCCATTTTTATACCAAAAGTCACAAAAATGATTGAATCAAACAAAAAAAATTAAAAATCAAAACAAAAAATTATATTTAAATTTTTTATACAAAAAATCTCAAAAATAAAAATGATTGAATCAAACAAACACCCAGCAAAAAATTAAAAAAAAGTAATCGAGTTTGGAATTAAGCATTTTTAGCGAAACCACTTCCCTACTGGATTACCAACTTAATTATTTTAACAAGGCGTGAGACTAAAGTAATTAGTTATTTGGAATTGATTACTGTATTTGACTAGGAACTAGTTATTTTTTGACTAAAAGAAGTACTTTTTTTTTAAACAAAAAAGTAGTATTTTTTTTATAACTAGTTCCATAAGTACAGAAGGAAGTACTTCTGTTAAACAGAAAATAACCACTTCTTTAATTTTTAATGTAACTAGTTCCATTTTAAAAAAAACTAGAATTACTTCCTAGAGTAAATATAAGAATAAATTACAATTTTTATTTTAAGAAGTACGTTTATTTATTATAATGTATGTAATTCTTTATATATATAAATATATATAGAATTATATTTTGTTATCAATTAAATACTATCACAATTTCACATTTAAAGTATTAATCATATAAAAATATAAAAACTTACATTAACAGAAAAATAGTAAATCTTTCATTAAGTATTTTTCATTTCTACTTTAAAAGTATAAAAACGAATATAAAATTAAGATAAATTAAGACTTTACAAGAAAAAAATATATTATTTGTTTAATAAGAACTTTCTGATTCGTTTAAATTATCTTTTTTTCGTTTTAAACAATTTTTTTTTAAATGTTTATTTTTGCACACTTGATGGCTTTCAGCATTTCTCCTACAAATTCAAGCTCCGTATTTATATGAGAAGATCTTGCCACTAAAAATGGAAAAAACAATACATACTTATTATCAGTTACGAAAATAAATGATTTTGTTTGTTTGTTTGTAAATAATTTTTGGCAGGAAGCAACTGTAGGATGACATTCCTGAACCCAAGCTTTTAGCTTAGACTTAAAGTCTATGGTTCGAGGATTACAATTAGTTTCACAAATATTTCCTTCTAAATCACACACACTATTATTGTCCATTTGCTTTTCTTCTGATATTTTTGCCGAAAACATATTTTTTAATTTATATTTAATTTTCTTTTTATTTTTGTAATACTGAGACTTACTTGACATTTTCATTAATATACTTCTTTAAAAACTTCAATTTTATTATTATTATTAAAAACGCGTCTGCTTCTGCCGATTCACAACTTAAAATGAGTTATTTTTACCATGCACGTGTGATTTGTTTCAAAAACAATAACGGTACAGTTTTTTTTTTTGTTTTTACTCATACAAATCATTTCACGCTTTTTTTTTGTCACACTCAAGAAAAAATCAACTTGTTGTCAACTCGATTACGTTGTAAGAAAAATAGGATTAAAATTCAATTCCGGTTTTATTAAATGAAAGAGCAAAGAAACTCGCTTACTTTTTGGAAAATATAGTTTGTTTTTTGTAAACTACAAATTATTTCTTTCACTTTTATTTGTTGTTTTCACTTTTACAAATAAATGTTTGTTTGTGTTTTACAAAACTGGTCTACATTCTAAATGATAGAAATAAAATATGAAGTTATGATTATATTGCATTACGGTAATCGGGAAACGATTTATTCATTGTATTCAACCACCTTAAACTTAAAAAAATAGAAAATTAAATAATCTTTAAATAAAATTCGCTATTCAGAATAATTAGACAAATGTATAAAAAAATAAAAATATTTAAAATGCTTATAAAATTACATTAAAATAGTTTTTTGATTAAGGAAATAACTAAAATAAATTTATAAAAGAAATTTAAGAAAAATTTTGTTTGTAAATTTCAACTGATATGAAAAAAATATTTAGAAACTAGTTCTATTTTTAGTTTTATTGATTAAAATGTAAATAGTTACCTTTTTCTTTATAATAATAAGTAAATAACTTAGAAATTTAATCATTTTATTTTTTATAACTACTTATTTAGTAAAAATATTCAGGCATTATTTTATAATAAAAATAATTAGTTCAATAACTACTTCCTTTTTCTACTATTTAATGTAATGTGTTTGGTAATCGAGTAATGGAATTTGTCAACCAATAACGTAAGTCATTATATGGCAAGTTGTTCTTAAGGTAATCTCTAATTTTTTGCTGGGCAGTTTTCAAAATATGCAACATCTATAATGCCAAAACCAAAAAATTGCTGAATCAATCAAAAGGAAACGTTTTAAAATATGCAATGTTTTCATACAAAAAATTCTGAAAATGATTCATCCGACAAAAATAATTTCATGGTTTTTAATATTTGAAAACATTTTGTCCCCCAGTGTGTTTAAGGGTTAATTTATTTTTTTTGGCGCTGTTGTTGTAAATTTTGTACCTTAGAATATATTTTTCTCAAGTGCCATAAAAGTCGACTCCAAAATTTATAACATTTCGCTATCTTTCTATTAGAAATCCAAAATATAGCTAATTTTGACTTTCATGGTTTAGCGGTTAATGTTGTCCGTTTGAATAAAACTTTCGGAAAGTATTCAACAGTATCTGATATATATTATTCTGGATGGGTTTTATTTAAAACTCATAACATTAAAACAATTAAGCTTATTCACCAAAATATGGCAAAAAATAGTTTTTTCGGAAATCCGTCAAATTAAGATCGCGGGTACAGAAAACAACCAAAACAACCCGTTTTCATACAATTGCCAACAATTTGACAACAAAAACATAGTGTAACGTTATGCTATGAAGATAAAACCTCATGTCAAGTCATTATGTACATTGTACAAGTACATAAATGCGTATATATTTAAAGAAAAATATGATTGTGTTAGAATATTTTTCAAAATTTGTTAATTTTTTCTTAAATGTCTTATTCATGTGATCTGTAGCACGTTAATGGCTTGAGGAATACTTAACAACTTTAACATTATTTAACTGATTTTTTTTTGTTTTTATATTTATATATTACTAGCTAAACCCGGGTTAGAACGCAAAGAATTGTGATGAGAGAAAGTGGTGTTTCTTGAATCATATGTAAATTCAACAACCCAGGTTCGAATCCCAGCCAAGAAAATTATCAATAAAAATGTTAATAAAAAAAAATTTTTCAAGTTGTAAAATAATTCCTTCCAATTCCAAAAAAAATAATTTAATGAAAATTAAATTTAATGAACTCGAGCCCGACTAAATAAATATCAAAAAAATTAACAGTTCGAATAAAATATAATAAATTGTTGTAGACAGATTTTAATTATTTATGTCTTGTTTTGTTTGGAACTTTGTTTGCTAAACGTGCAGAAAAAATTAGAAGCACAGCTGCGTTTTCCAATTTTTTATGCCGTTTAAAAAAACAAAATTTTTGAAATTTTGCTAAAAAAAAACTATTTTTTTTGGTCAAAAAAAATTATGTTTCTACAACGACTGTGCATATTGGAAAAAGTTTAACCTTACTAAAGGAATTTCGGTTTTTTTAGTTTATTCAATAAACTAAACCGTTTTTGAGTTACGCGAATATATGTTGTGCAACCTCCTCCATTTTTGAAATAACGGTATATTTCGAAAACAAGAGCTAACCTAAAAAAACGGTTAGCACCACTGGATTCAGCGTACCCGAATTAGGTAAACTCGCCAGGTGCCCCGCTTGTCAATTTTTCCAACGATATGTTTAAAATATCGTTTTTAATAATAGTTATTCATTATATCTGTATGTTTGCAGTGTGTTTTAATAAATATGTACATATATATATATATATAAATTTAAGGACTTACATTATTTTATCCCTCGAAGAGAGTTGTAAATTGTCTTAAAGTTTTGTATGGTTGGTTGGTAATGTAACTGTTATTAGGTTAAAATCTTGTATTATATATAAATGTATATGTTTATACATCCATATAATTTTAAATTATTTAGTAAATGGTGACCAAATTTTAAAAAGGATTTATAAAATATCAAACAAAAATTATAAAAATGAATTTATAAATAACGAACAACTAATCAACAATTTTTTTTACAAATAAATTAGTAAAATTTAAATAAAAATGTTGTGTGGAAATATGATCAACCCAATATATGACAAATCAATTAGATGATATCTTCTATTAAAACAAATTTATAATTTTTTTAGCAATAAGATATGTAAATGACGAGTCTGTAGAGTTTGATAAATGAATTTGGATTTAGAATTAGGAATCTTTATTAAGTATTCTGATTTTAACTTTGAACTCGCTTTGTGGGAATTTAGTTTGATAATTCAGAAAAAACCAAGAGATTTTCAAATATAGTTGATTTTGTCGCCATCCGAAGCCAATTTTAAATACTTCTCTTGAGATTAGGACAACAGGAAAATTCTGTTTGCGATTTGATGATAATTCACTTCAAATTATATTTTTTTTTTTATATTTAGACTTTTCTAAATATAAATATTAACGATACGCTTGATAAACAAAAGAATTTAGAACAGACATCATATCATCTGTTGATTTGTATAGTACTTCTATTTCGCCTTTTGAATAAATATCTCGCACATGATGGTACTTAATTGCAATGTGTTTACTCCTTGGATGATAGACTGTATTCTTTACCAAACAGTGAGCACTTTGGTTGTCGTTAAAAACTGCCATCAGACCATTAAGTGGAAACTTCAACTCCGCTAAAAATCTTTCTTATGTACGATGCTTCTGTGGTTGCTGTCGAAATTGCTGCGTACTCTGCTTCAGTGCTGCTTAATGAAACCATATTTTGTTTTTTACGCCCCAGGAAAAAACGCACCCTGCACCTACAAAAACGTAACCAGAAAAAGATTTTCTATCACATGCGTCTCCTGCCCAATTTGCATCAACGTGACATTCCACAGGCTTACCCGTTTTGCTGTACCGAAGCTTGAAGTTTGATGTCTTTTTCAAATATCGTAAAATATGTGTATATGCCGCTTCATGTTCGCAATGAGGATCGTTATTTCTCTGCGCCAATTTAGTTACTGATAGAAGAATATCGGGTCTTGAAGATAGCGCCAAATACATCAAGATACCAATGGCTGACTGGTATTTCGTTTGGTCTATTTTTCTACAATTTTCATTCGAACAATTAACTTGATATCCCGGATCTAGTGGTGAGGCACCTTCTTTGTATTCCGCCATATTGAACTTTTCAAGTGTATCAGCAATATATTATTTTTGTGATAAAGTTATCGCTCCCAGATCTCCTTCTTGATCAAATTGATCCCGATAAAATGAGACAATTCTCCACCATCTACAACGCTATAGATTTCTTAATTTTCTTAAGTTCTTGCAATGATGAACTGCCGACAATCAAATCATCGACATACACAACGATTATATTGTAAACTCCATTATGTTGTGCAATGTAAATGCAAGGATCGCTTAAAGTAGGTTCAAAACCCAAATCCTTAAGAGCATTGTTAAGCTTAGAGTTCCATTCACGGCCACTCTGCTTTAAGCCGTATAAAGATTTTTTAAGCTTAAGTACCTTTCCGGGGTGATCTTCATCTTCAAAACACTGGGGTTGCTTAATAAAAACATCATCGTGCAAATCACCGTTAAGATATGCAGATGAAACGTCCATTTGATGAAGATAAATGTTATGATCTACAGCCAAGGCAATAACGAGCCTAATATTCGCATAACGTACTACTGGAGAGAAGATTTCATGATAATTTATGCCATACTTTTGGCTACAGCCTTTCGCTACTAATCTTCATTTTAATTTCTGCACCCTACCATTCTTATCCCTCTTTACAGCATACACCCATCTACACCCTATTGGCACCTGACCTTTTGGAAGTTCAGTTAGCTCCCAAATTTCGTTCTTTAAAAGAGAATTATACTCAATTTCCATTGACCTTAACCAATCCTCAGCATAAGGCCCATTCAAAGCTTCTTCAATGTTATTAGGAGTTTCAATTTGACAATTACCTAAAGCATGAAGTTCATTAAAAAGTTTCCTAGGTCTACCTCTGGAACCATCTCTTATTATTTTTGGTCTACCTCTTCCAATTCTCACAACTGGTGGATTATTTACATTTTCCTCGCAAGCGCCTTCATCTGCACATTCTTCTTGTTCCGGAATCAACATTTCGTTATAATCACTTAAGTTTTCTTCCTCATCGTTTTCTGCGGGTAATTGTTCATCCGGTGTTATATCATTATAAAATGTAAATATTTCGTTAGAATTGCTAGCATAAAACTCTTCCTCCAAAAATATAACATCTCTTGCAACTATTAACTATCGATCTGAATAACCTATATGAATAGCCTATATGCGTTGCTTTCCTCGCTGTACCCAATCATAACGTATTCTTTACCTTTTGGTGCAAACTTCTTATGAACTGTCTTGTCAAGGACCGAAATTCCTGAAGTGGTGAACCGTTGGATTATGCCCGTGCCAAACCTCCTATGGTGTTTTATCGAGAACACTTCTTGTTACTGTACGATTACGAATGTAAGCAGCTGTTCGAACCGCTTCAGCACAAAATTGTTCGGATATGCCAGAATCTACTAGCATGACCCGTGCCATTTCGACTAGTGTACGATTTGCACGTTCCGCGACACCAGTTTGCTGCTGTATGGGGTATAGTTAATTGTCTTTTTATGCCGTGTTCGCGCAAAAACTTTTCAAATTCCTTGCTGACATATTCCCCGCCGTTGTCAGATCTTAAACACTTTATTTGTTTGCCAGTTTGTTTTTCTACTTCGCAGAATATTTTTCAAAGTTACACTTGCACCAATAATTTCAATATCACCGCGACCGATCGCTTTTGCATACATGTTGTTGGGCAGAACTATTTTTTCTTCGTACTCTTGGTATGTTCCCTGCAGGAAATGTCAAGAGTAAAATTATACTGATTACCTATTGACGATGTCATCAGTACTACTGACCCATACTAATGCTATCTACTTTTGACATTTAACACAGGCTTGTCCTACGAAATCTACCAGTAGACTGTGTCAATACCGACTAAGTAGTTCTTGTGTGGAGAAAATGTCAGTAGTAAGATTGTACTGATTCACTATAGACGTTGTAGAAAATGGCAATAGTAAAATTATATACATATATATTTTAATTGAGTTCAAACAAATATAAATATTTATTTAAAATAATGTTTAAAGGTAAATTAAGGTACAAAATATTTCACAGTCTTTTTGAGGTAAATTTTTTATATAGAAAACATAAAAGGCACTTCATTTAGTTAAAAAAAATATATATACATTTATGAGCTCATTTCTTCGTGGCTGGCTAAACCCTTTACATAAATATGTGTATAGTTTAACACACATACATATATTAAGCAGAAGAATCGTCTTCGTTTAAAGTTTGTTCCTTATTTTTGGTTCTGGTGCGGCTTGATTGTTTAAAAAACTTTTTCTTTTGGCGCTGAAAAGCTGATCTTAGGGTTTTATCAGGGTCTTCACTGAAACTTGATATAGCATCTAAATATATATAAAAAATAAAATATATAAATATGTTTATAAAATTCGTATTTAAAATGTTATTTTTACCGATCATAGCCTTTAGAACATTGCCGAAGCTCCTTAATCCTGTTTTTCCGAATGATCCGTCCACATTAAAATCCATTATAATGCTTTGTCCAAGAACCAAATGCAAGTTGCGTTCAGCATTACCGGCGAGAATTGACTTGATTTGTCGTATCTATAAAATATAAATTAGATATTTTTTATTGTGTATCTACCAAAGTTGTTCCATGGGAAATTTTAATGGCTCAATTGTGGATGGCAATTCAATTTTATTAAGGTTGCAAGAAGTCACTAAAATTTACTTCATTATTTTTTTTGACAAATGACAACGCGACAATAGTTGTATTGCCTTCCATTACCGAGTCATAATACTTACGTATTGATCGCCTTGTGTAGCTAAAACTACGTTTAACTGCTGTAATTGTTCCTTAGTGTTAACGGGGAAAATCCCCATTATATTTTCGGCAACTACATTTTGAGCAGCAATGCGCTCCAGTAGAACTTTATGTTCTGCCAAAATATCAGTTAGGGTGTTGTATTGTTTTTGAGCAGCTTCTTTGTATGACTCAAATTTTATAGGCAATTCTTCACAACATTGAGACTTTGGAACAACTAAAAAAACCAAAATTCTTATCAGTTTAAATGTAAAATTTTTTTAATAAAAATTACCTTTCTGAGGAAAATATTTTAGTTTTGTTATGGATGGTTTGACGAGCTAGTCTGACATTTTTCTGGAAGGCAACTGTGTAGAATTGGTATTATTATGAAAGTAGTATTAACAGGTAAGCATAAAAATTTGTACTGAATATCCTTTAACAAAAACTTTTCCTTTTCGCCTACAAGAAGGTTTATTTTGAAAATGCCCAACTCACAAGAATCTAGCGGTTCTTTGAAGAAACTATCTAAGTCTAACAAGCGACGCGCTTCAACGTAAATATCGTCATCTTTTATAATAGCTTAAATTTTTACAGGAACATCTTGTTTTACTGCACAAACATTATTAGGTTCTTTGCAAGATATTAAACACTCATTAACGCATGCTTCTATTATGACATCTCCCTTGCACTTTAATGTTTTTGTTTTAATACCAAAAAAAATTTCGCGTTGCTCTTTTTGCACAATTTGTTGAAGAATTGACGATGGCTTTTTAACATATCTTTTTAAAATTTGAAGTTTATTTTCGAAATCATATGCGGAAAAAGATGCAAGAGGCCCATAGCTTTCTGCGCTTGATGCTACGTGCAATAGATTATGGACATTGAAGGAAACGCTGTCTGGACCAAAAACAATTGGCAAATTTTCTACGAACAATTCCAAGAGATCATTAGCAACAGTTATATTGCTGTATACATGTCGGGGATTGCAAAGCAATCTATAAGCGCAATGTAATAACAGAAATTCATAAAAAATATCATTGTGTACATTGTTTTGGAGTGCAATTAAACCAGTATATGCGAGAAATTGGTGAAATTCTGTCGCCTTCCAATTATGTATTTCATCTAATGGTCTAGGTTTTCGTGGAAACTCCTTTGGGGAAACTACTCTTAGTTTTACGAGCTCAGCAGAAATTTTAGATATATTTTCTTTTGAAGTTCGCATTTCTGTTTTATTTTTAATAATTCTTATTATCATTTTTCGTGTTACTCCAAGATCGATTAGATGCATACTGTCTAATGGAGTTTGCGATACCATATTAAAACCAATTTCCTCAAGAGGAGTTTTTTTGTCCTTAAATATATGGCAGTGGTGTTTTGGGTATTTTCTTGAAGAAAAGTCGGCGTCCGAAATTAAAGTGCCTCTAAAAGTACTATATGTAAGCACGTGTCCAATTTTTTTTGAAACTTGTGTGCACTTACTGCAACCATGTGAAGATGTATGACTTGGGATGCCACAAACGAAAGCTTTAGCCGGCGTGTCACATGTTAGACACCGGAATACAATTTCAATTTTTTTTCATTTATTATTAACCCATCTCTTAGCAAAATCGCTTTCTCAACAAAATCTCTGAAAAAGTCTTGTACACAATTGGGTTTTGCTATTCCCTACATAGATTCCTACAGGAAACGGCCTAATTTTCTCTTCTAAGTTAACAATTTTCAAAAGAATAGGCCATAGCTGCATTCGTGAGCTTTTGAATAATGGGATGCCATCAACGTTCAAATCCAATTTTACTTCGTTACAGTTTTTTAAAATGTTTTCAAATTTTTTTAACTGAGTTTGAATTCCAATGTGGCAATATCTCACAGGAAAACGTTTCTTATTTTAACTTTTTGTTTTTTACCCAATAAAGCTGACAATGATAACGGTACATCCAGTCCTTCCTCCTGTAAAATTTTAAGAAGCTTCTCCGTACATTTCCTTGAGGGATCCGTTTCACCAACTTTTTAATTTCTCACGCAACGACAATTTTGAGTTAGACACATCCTCAAAATAGTGCACAAAATCATTATCTGGAAAATTCTCACTTTCAAAAGAAATTGATGCATCATTATTAGGATCTACACATTCTGGAAAATTCTCACTTTCCACAGAAATTGATGCTTCTTCACAATTTCTATTTCTATACAAATTTTTTTGCTTCTTCACTAATCTTCTGGCATTTCTTTTGCTCATTATATGTACGTAACTATGTATACACTTATTTAAACAAAAATAATAAAATACTTAATAAGTTTTGTACTTTTTACTTGCCTTTTTTGTACCACTTTTTATTATTTTTTTAATTAAACCAGCTATTTAGCTTGCAGCCACAACTATATTAAAAAAAAAAAAACAAAATGAAAACATTAACAAAAGCAACAAGCCGATGTTATTTAATCGACGTCGCGCCGGCTTGTATAGAGAAATAGCGGCGGCGACTGAAAAAGCAGCTTAAAACAAATATTTGCAAATAATATTCGTCACCAAAAAGACACCATAATTGTTGACAAAAATATTGACATGGATACACTTAACCCCATGCTTCCTTCAGGGTTGTAAACAACTCACGCACACAACAAAAATGACTTGTGGCACCGCTATCGACACACCAATTATACACACTCATATCTTCATTTGAATTGTTCAAAGTCAACAACTGCGTCACAAAACAAGAGTTTTTTCCACTTTCTTTTTATTACACTTTGCGGCATTGTGCCCAATTTGACCACAGTTAAATTAGTTTCTGTTGTTTTCATTGTTTTTGGGTTTACTTTGATCAACACATCTGTTGTATTTCTTTACATTTTTTGTCTGCATTAATGTTTCGGCACCGTTACAATTGCTGCATACATTGTCGCTTTCCTTTTGTCGTGCTCCTTCTTCCATCAATTTAATTTTTAATGAACTAAATCACGGAAGGCTGTCTCTTGCATCGATTGCAACAACAAAATTCTCATAAGTTTTAGGAAGACTTGACAACAGCAATATAACCATTAATTCATCTGGCAAGCTGATTTCCACTTCAATCAAACTCTCCATTGTAGTCATAAAGTCGTTCATGTGGTCCACTATTGTTTGTGTTTCACTCATCTTCATTTGTAGTAGCCTTTTAAACAACATAATTTTTCTGGCTGGACCTTTTGGTTGATGAATATCTTTTAATTTATTCCACGCAGCAGCAGCTGTTGTGCACGACTTTACATGATTTAGTTGCGCTGGTCGGACACATAATAATATTGAAGCCAAGGCTTTTTCATCCTTGTTATCAAACACAATACCTCCAGGAATAGAGTCCGGTTTAACTTCTCTTCCACATGTCACCGACCACAAATCACTGTGAACTAAAACACTTTTCATTTGCACTGACCAAGTGACATAATTGGAGTCATCCAATTTACCGATTTGCATTAAATTCATTTTTAAAAAATATTTAAACACTGTTCAATTGTCTTTTAACCACTTTAGAATATTTCTATTATCAATTATTCACAAAGAATGTTCTAATGTTTATCTTTCTATAAATTCACACACATAATTTAAAGACCTTTATTGGTTAAAGTAAAGTTAAAGACTCAAAGACAAAATCTAAAGCAGGAGGTCCACAACTCGCGTTTTGGCGTCAACGTGTTTTAAGCTTTCTAAACGTTTTAAGCGTCAGGCATTTCAAGTTACATGCGAAGATTTTTCGCGTCAAAAATTTTTTTTATATGTATGCACTTTTGGAGGTGATGCCGTATGCCCAGCTGACTTTTTTATATGAAATTTTTTATCGGTTTGACAAACTCATATAAAAAATGTTATTTCAACTGTCATTTTTTCTGGTTACATCATCTTTGAAATAAATTTGCTTTGCATTTGTCAAAGTCAGATGTGACGCGTGCACTGCGTTCAAAAGTAGAAAGTAAACGAACTTTTCGCGTTTCAAGCGTCAGCACGTCCAACGCTTTTGAGTGTGTAACTTAATTCATACAACTACATTGATTCTACTTTTTTGACAGTTGCTTAAAACGCGTAAAACGCGTAGACTCTTGGTGTGGACCTCCAGCTTAAAAATCAAATTCAAAAAGACACAAAATGTGGAAGTCAGTGTTGCATTGCAAGCGAGTTGCCATATTATATTATTCATATTGTATTGCAATATTTTCAACAATTTTTATATTCACAAAAATTTTCTATTTCAAAAATAACAAAGCCTACTAAAAAAAATAAAAAAAAATTAAACAAGTGTGCAATATTCGGCTGTGCCGAATCTTAAATACCATCCACATAAACTTAATAAGAAATACAAAAACTACACTGGTTATAGGACTAGAATATCTTTATTCTGTGTTTTATATTCAGTCTTAGTGCAAATTTTATTAGTATTTGATATATTGTTTGAAAGACAATTTTACGACCAACATAATATATAATATTTTAAAATTTTGTCTAATTTTCACCATTTTTAATTGATTTAATTACCAATTCTTAACATAATTTACAGAGTTTGTCTGATGTTCATAATAATCTTGAGTGTAATTTAACAAACAGAGTATAAAATAGGGGAACAAGTCGGTTTTAGTCACTGTTCAAAAAAAAAAAAAAATTCATCAAATAGGGCTTTTAGAAAAGATGCCAGCAAAAAAATATTTGTTGGCGGTCACGCATATTTTCGAGGGGCGGGCCCGTAAAGTTGAAAATATATAGGAATATATCTTGGGTACTACTGGGTGTGTGATAACTTGTAATACGATAAATAAAAAGTATTAAAAATACCTTTCCAACGATATATATCATGATTATTAAATATGGACCGAATATGGGTTAAATCCGAAAAGAATATTTTTTGGCCCGGGTTTGACCGAATATACTTTCTTACTTGTTTTTATTGCTTAAGTGATTTCCAAAAAAAAAACTACTTTTTGAGTTGTTATTCTTTTTCTGAAAAAAATGTTCATCAAAATGGCAACAACACGATTTTAAACACTGACCTGAACTTACCTATATCAACTAAAGAATAATGACTCAAAACTAAAACGCAACTTATGAAAACTGTTGATAGTCGAAAACAACGAAAACTCGAAATGTCGCTATTTGTATGAAAAAACTATGATCTGCTTTGCTCAAGCACTTGTAAACAACTAAAAATGTCTCCCTTTAATTGAGACTAACAGCCATCCCTAAATACCGGCGGCAAGCATTTTTTAACTGTCAAAATTTCTCATGCACATACATTTTGTATGGAGCATACCGAAACAACGCGACGGCAACGCTTTGCTATTGTAAAATTCGATTTTGACAAGGCATTTTACAGTAAAGTTAGTTGTCTAGCTGTTGCAATAAACTGGGTCGTTTTATTTATTTGTTTGATAACCCTGTTTTTATCCTTTTGACATAACGTTGCCGCTTTTGTTTAGGAATAGGGTATCAGCGTTAATGCTCAACGTAAAAAATCGTGGCGCTAAAGTAGTTATTCTAAAAACACAAAGAGATTCATAACGGTTTTTTCACGGAAGAGAAGACAAATCAAAGGGAGATTTTTACAGTGGCTAGCAGCGTTGTCAACTTGGTGCGTTTCGCACCATTTTTGGTGCTTTTTTAATTGTTTTGTACGAAAAATTCCTTAATTGGTGCGCAGTGCGCTTTTTTTAAAATTTCGGTGCGTTTTCTAATTTTTCCGAAAATGCGATGAAATCTTTAGCTTTACTAATTTTTAATTACAGTTTTGTAATAACTCATTATCATGAAATCTATACGAAGAAATAGACTGTATTTTAAATACGAAATTTAAATAGAAGTACTTAGAATAGAAAATAATTAAAAAAAGTAGAAATAAGCCCTTTTTACCAATTAGTACTTCAGTTCCGAATTGCATATTGTGAGTTGAATTTGGAGTGTTTAAATACTTATTTTATAATATACTAGCTGTACCCTGCGCGCGTTGCTACGCTACTAATTAAAATAAATTTGAAAGAAATACATTACACAAATATTCAATTCATTTTAAATAATTTTATTGATTTTACTCATTTTGAAAAAAAGTAGGCGGTCGAAAGAAGTATTCTAGTCATGCCGGAGTCTTAGTTATATTCCGTCAAATTTTTTGTAAGATCGGTCCAGAAGTCTATCCTTCCCGGCAGGCGTTGTCCTGCAAAAGATGGGGCGTGAAAGAGGGCGTATGAATCTTAATTTTTACCTCACCTAGAGTAACATATGTTTTCGATTTGAAGTAAATATGTTAAAATCCGAGTAGAATCAATTTAAAAAAGTAGGAGTGGTCGAAAGAAATAAGAAGCTTTAGCACATAACATTTTTATTTTTACCTCGTCATCAGTAAGATGTTTATACAATTTGCATGTGTAAAACCACATGCAAAAGCAATTAATAAATTAAAAAAGTGGGCGTTAGAGTAGGCGTGGTCGTACCAACTGAGAAACCTTCCCGGAATAATACACAACACGAAGATCAACACATGATCAAATACATAGTTTACGATTCTATAAAGGACATACATACAAACAGTATTTTTTGAGATGGGGTATGAAAGTGGGCGTGACACATAAAATTTTTATTTTTACTTCGCCTTCAATAAGATGTGGATATAATTTGTATGAAGTAAATCTGTAAAAATTCATGCAGAAGCAATTAATCAATTAAAAAAGTGGGCGTTAGATTAGGCGTGGCCAACTCAGAAACCTTCCCGGTGTCATGCACAACAACTTTGCCGAAGATCATGACATGATTAGATGCATAGTTTAGGAGTCTATAAAGGACATACATACAAACATTCATTTTTATACATGTATGTATATAGATTAATATTACTTTTGTATATGAGCTAAATATTCACTTTGTATGGGAGCTGCCACTCCCACTGGTCCGATCCCACCCTTTTTTTCTTCAATAGCTTTCAATAATACAATTAATTTACTTTCACTAACACCTTGGGTTAATTTATTAAAATGTATGTAATCTATGTAAAATTTAATTAAAATAAATTTAACTTCAATTTAATAATTTTTTTTTTGTTTGACTCCCAGGCATTTTTCACGAATAGAGGTTATGTATGAGTTGGTGTCGGGATACTTAACGCCGCCACACGTCGATTAAGCACATAACATAGGGTTATCGCGTTATTTTATTGAGTTACGGTGCAAAAACACAAAAAAACTAAATACGTATTGCGCCATCTGTCGGACGAACTTCTAACTACACAGAAACACTACTCACGGCCATAGTTGCCAGGCAAACAAGGGTTCAAATCGTCAAATCTTGAATAAAAAATCGTCAAAATGCAATTTTCAAAATCGTCAAAAAATAATAAACTAAAATAAAACCTTTCATCAATTCAATATTTTATTTATTTTTTAAATTAATTTTACATAAACAAAAAGTATAAAAAAAAACAAAAAAAAAAATGAAATATGTGATTGATAAAAGTTGAAAAAATATTTTAAATATCAATATTAAAATAAAAAAAGTAACAAATAACAAAACAAAACACAAAAATGTATGTAAAAGAAACACAAAAATAAGTAATAAATTACTTTTCAAAATATAGTTTTTAAAATCAATTTTTTAAGAAATTTTTATCAATGTTTCTTAAAAAATTTATATAATTTTTAATATAAAATAAACAAAACAATTTCTTCATAATAACAATGTAAAACATAAAAAATTCTACTTTTAAATACAAAATATCACCTTTTTACAACACTAAGCGTTTTAGAATTTTTCAATTATATTTCAAAATTTTCTATTTAATTTTATATTTAAAAAAAATTCAATTGATTTTCTGTAGTTTCTAGTTGGTTTTCAGAATATTCTTATCGTATTTCATAAAACTTAAGTTAAAAATATGTTTGAATTCTGAAATACAATTAAAAATTTCTCAAATGCAATTGAAAATTTCTGAAATACAATTTGAAAATTCTATAATATTATTGTAAATTTCTAAAATATAATTTTTGTTTTGTTTAAATTTACCTGAATAAATACTCGTTTGACATTTGCCGAAGAATGAGGTAAAACTAAAATTTTTTGTATAAATTTAGTTAGGATGGGAAACAAGAGATTTGAATCTTTTCTTTGAATTTCAGAAATGTGTTTCCAAAATTCCAATAAATCTTTTCTTTTTCCGAAACCAAATTATGGTTGTAGTGGCCGAAGTAGGAGTAGTTTCAGTTTGAAAAGGCAAAAAGGTCCCTAGAGACCTTCTCACTCATCATAGGGTTAATCGTTCATCTCTTTTTAAAAAGTTTTATATAGAATTTATGAAATTAAACAAATGTAAAATAAATTCCATAAACATTTTAAACAATAAAGAAATTTTAAACTTAGTACGTTTTCTTTTAAACGGCGCGTTTTTTCTCCATTTGGTGCGTTTTAAAACTTCAAAGTAGACAACGCTGTTGGGTAGATATGACCTCTGTGGTTTGGTTTTTTGAAAAAAGTGAAAATTTGAACATTTTGAGTTGTTAAGGCCCAACCATAATGTGCATAAACTAGCTTAAGCCAACTTAAGCAACTGTGCGAATACATGTAAAACGTATGTGACAAACCATAATGTACTTAATGAAACTTTTCGTTAAGTTTCGTCAAATGTCATTTGCTTAAGTAAAGTAGCAAACTGACACACTTTCCGTACGGAATCATCTGTTTTTTGATTTCATCAAAAAATAAAAAAAATTAGTATGCAAAATCAAGAAATAGATGATATTCCTCATATCTTATCACTTTTTTATTGTTTATTCAACAATTAGCAGTTTTTTCTGTTTGCAAATTTTCAATAAAATAAAACATCAAATAAACAAATACAGGGCTGTAATTTTTGGTACTTTTTAATTTAAAGTACTCGCAAAAACATAAAATACTGCACAAATATGCAACAAGGGTTACATGCATCTTAAGTTCATGTAAGTACATTATGGCCACTTAAAAGTCTTCTTAAGTTTACTTATGTATTTGACAGACTTATCATTCATTAAGTTAATGCTGCCAGATTCATAACATTAAGTATGTTAATTCATGATCGGGTTACACGTAACATAGGCTGACTTCATAAATGCAGTTTGCAATGCAACACTGCGAAGAAAATCGTTTACAAGGCAAAGTAATAGAATATTTCTGATTTAAGAAAGAAAACTTAAGCGAACAAAAAGCACTCGCACGAAATCGAGTCAATTTGGATTTCTCACTTTCTTTCACACTCGCTTACGTATGTCAATTTTGGTATCTTACGTCTTTAAAAATAGAAGCATTGTCATATCATAAATTTTGATATTTTTGTTACAAGTATCAAAAAATACTACGAAAATATTCTAAAGCGAATACAACTGCGTGTAAATATTATCAGCTGGTGCAAAGTGTCAATAAATAAAAAAGCGAGAAATTTAAAAGAAAATATTTGTAATTTTTTTGTGTGTTTCTTGTTTTGATTTTTTAAAATTGTTTAAATAGATAATATATAATATATAGATATAAATAAAAAAACAAACTTTAAGTGAAAAGTGGAAATCGCGTTCAAAAACGCCATATTTGTTTGATAAAGATGGATTTATCGGTGGCTGTTTACTTTTTAAATGAGATAAATAGCGATGATGAAACTGTTCCAGTAAATCGCAGAGAGGTAAGAGATAGGTTTAATGTTCTGGAGTTGCTTACTAACCCGTAAGTATATACATACATATGATATAATCCAAATCAAATAACTGAAAAAATATTATGTTAATAGATTTATTGCAAACTTTCGCGTTTCCAAAGACGTTTTTCTTTTGGAGAAATTTAAAAATCAAGAAGTTAAGTCTTTTAAAAGCACCAATATTCGACAGGACATTAAACTGGCAACATTTTCTAGCTACTGGGAGCTATCAGCAAACAGTTGGAAATGAAATGTGTTCGTCAACATCTACAGCAACTATATGCCGAATCGTAAAAGAGTGTCTTAATTTTTTTGAAAACTTCATATGTGCAGATTGGATAAAAATGGTTCGTACTGAAAACGAAAACAAAAGGGATTTTTTTTAATCCACTGGATTTCCTGCCATAATTGGATGTTGATGGAACCCATGTGAGAATAAAATCACCATGAGACCATCTGAAACACGTTTATTACAATAGAAAATGCTATTACAGTATAAATATCATGGTGGTAAGTTAACCAAAATATTTTGTTATTAAATATACTTACTTCGAATGTTATTCCTACATTTTTTTTTCGTGGACCAGCACTCAGGGGATGACCCCTACTTATGCAATGCATTGTGTTTGAACTAGGAAAATAGGTTATGGGAGGGAGGATAGAGGGAGTAGTGTTTGTGAACATTTGACTTGAATTTTCCTATATTGAAAGTGGCAGGGAATACTTCTGCTGGTAGTTTGTTCCACATACGGACAGTACGGCTAAAGAACGAATTTTTCCTGTAGTGTGTTGTGCGATCAACTGTCCAAGCGATCACAAATGGGTGAGCCCTGACTGAAGAACGTGTATTACGTAAAAAACTACGTGTTTCAGGAACAAATTCCCTGATTTCAGCAGACCACATTCCATTATAGTATCGATAGAACAGTGAAAAACAACCCACATTGCGACGATGCTCCAATAAATCAATAGAGTTGGATACCCTACTGTCACCGATAAGCATCTTCGCCCTCTCCTGTACGCGGTCGAGTAACTCCAAAATAGACTTCGAAGCACCGGCCCATACATGAGAGTTGCATTCCATTTTTGGTCGAATATAGGTGGTGTAAATAACGGGTGGTTAAATTTCAAGGGCCGACGTTGATTTTGAATAAAACACAAACTATTTAGAAAATTATTGTAATTTTATTTTATTATGATATATTGGTATTACTCAATTATGTATGGAACAAAAGATCGGCCAAATGGGCGCCGCGACCACGGCGGCACACCTCCATCCGATGGTCCAAATTTTCGATGACCCTGAGGCATAATGGAGGTTCTATGCCGTTAATGTGCCGAATTATCTCATCCTTTAGCTCTTGAATTGTTGCTGGCTTATGGACGTACACCTTTTCTTTCAAATAACCCCAAAGAAAAAAGTCCAACGGTGTCAAATCACATGATCTTGGCGGCCAATTGATATAGCCATTACGTGAGATAACACGGCCATTGAATTTGTTGCGCAAAAGAGCCATTGTTTCGTTAGCTGTGTGGCAAGTGGCACCGTCCTGCTGAAACCACATATCGTCCACATCCATATCTTCCAATTCGGGGCATAAAAAGTTCGTTATCATCTCACGATAGCGAACACCATTCACAGTAACTACCTGACCGGCCTCATTTTGGAAAAAATACTGCCCGATGATGCCGTCAGCCCATAAACCGCACCAAACAGTCACTCTTTGTGGGTGCATTGGTTTTTCGACAATCACTCTTGGATTCTCATTCGCCCAAATGCGGCAATTCTGTTTATTGACGAATCCACTGAGGTGAAAATGTGCCTCATCACTAAGATGATTTTCTTCCAAAATTGATCATCCACTGTTGCCATTTCTTGCCACCATTCTGCCCATTCACGACGTTTGGAATGGTCAAGAGGCTTTAGTTCTTGAGCCAATTGCACCTTGTAAGCGTGTAAATGCAAGTCTTTATGCATAATGTTCATCAACGACGAGCGTGAGAGGTGCAATTGTTGGGCACGACGACGAGTTGAGGTGGACGGCTCTTCAGCCACACTATTGCGAACAGCAGCAATATTTTCTGCAGTATGAGCTGTACGAGCATGCACTGGTGTTCTCACATCTTCTACAGACCCGGTTTGCTCGAATTTTTCCACGATTTTTGCGATTGTACGCACATTTGGACGATCAAATTGACCAAAAAAATCACGAAGTGCACGATATGCATTTTGATTTGAACGCCCATTTTCATAATAAGTCTGGATAACTAACACGTTGTTGGATTGTGTATCTCTCCATGGTTCAAATTGAGTAAGTCTAAAATAGAGAAATGTTAAATAAAATTCGGAAAAAAGCTTGGCGTTTAGGTGTGGTTCACATTCAAC
Organism: Bellardia bayeri; assembly: GCA_950370525.1. Taxonomy (NCBI): domain Eukaryota; kingdom Metazoa; phylum Arthropoda; class Insecta; order Diptera; family Calliphoridae; genus Bellardia; species Bellardia bayeri. Next base: position 1,182,100 of record OX493269.1, on the reverse strand, counting down.
ATCGGCCCTTACAATTTAACCAGATGGAGTGAAGTATTTTCTACACCGTTTTAAAAAACCAAGGCACTTGAGCGCTTCTTTCGACACTTGAAAAATGTGTTTGGTCCAGCGGACATCACACTGGATTCTCATGCCTAGAACGTCCAGAGCGTCTGATTCCTTAATATTTACACCGCCCATAAAAACAGATGAAGCAACATGATCTGTTGTGCGTTAATAAACAACACTGAGTCTTACGTTCGTTAAAATCGACTCTATTCGCACAACCCCATTCCGAGATTGTTTCAAGATCTCGGTTCAGCGTATCATTCATAATTTGTCTCATTTCCCCAATCTCCAAAGGGTTTGGTCTATGGTTAAATAAGTATGAATAGCAAATGTTGCTATCATCTGCATAAGAGTAGATAGGGTTTGAAGTTTGACAAAGAAGGTCATTTATAAAGATTAGAAATAAAGTGGGAGAAAGACATTTTTAGATATGTGCCAACAAAACATATATAACGTATGTTGATGCCAGACACCCTGGGGCCAACCATGACGCATTTGTATGGGAAGAAAGTGTAATAATCAAAAACTACGAAATGCGTATGAAAATGATCAAAGAAATACATGTATTCTTGGTAAGATGTTTGCATAGTTTTTGTAGTCATAATACATACATATGTATGTAGATATACTTATATTTTGAATTTCTCTGGGGATTTAATTTTTTGATTTATCTAGGTGATGCTGGTTACAAACTAAATCCATATCTAATGACGCCATTCAGAAATCCAGACAGTACTGAAGAAAGAAAGTACAACAAAAAACATGCTAGTGCACGCAACGTTGTTAAGCGTTGCTTTGGAGTACAACAAGTGTTCATTGCTAACACTTGAAGTGGAAGAGGAAACGAGTATTGATGTGCTAGATGTGTTTGGAAGGAAATAGACGCAAGTGCCATAAGAAGAAATATTGCCATAAATTTGTAAATATTTAAGTGCACTGAAATATTAAAAATTAAATAAAATTAATTTAATTTTGATTATTTATATTATTTGATTATTTTATTTTTATTTAATATAAAATGAAACCAATTTTGTTAAAAAAATAAGAGTGCTTAAAATTATAGTACCTAAAAATTATAAACTAATAAAAAACTATTTTTGTAAAAAAAAATCAGAATTCATTTTTAAAATTAATGCATTTTACATAATCACATAATAAAACAAGTAAGAGTGCTATATTCGGCTATGCCGAATCTTATATACCCTTCACCTTTGTTGTGGATGCAATTCTTACCATAATTTACAGAATTTGTCTGATGTTCATAATAATCTTGAGCGTAATTTAACAAACAGAGTATAAAAAAGGGGAACAATTCAGTTTTAGTAACTTTGCTCAAAAAAAAAAAAAACTTCATCAAATAGGGCTTTTAGAGGAGATGCCAGCAAAAAACTATTTGTTGGCGGTTACGCCTATTTTCGTGGGGGCGGGCCTATATCTCGGGAACTACTGGGTGTCTGATAATTTGTAATACATTAAATAAAAGGTATTAAAAATACCTTTCCAACGATATATAACATGATTATAAAATATGGACCAAATATGAGTTAAATCCGAAAATAATATTTTTTGACCCGAAGTTATTTGTTTTTTTTGAAATGTTCTTATATGGCAGATATGACAAATTATGGGCCGATCTTCTTAAATTTTGGAACAGTGATTTTTATGCATATGAGGATATTTCACGTCGAATTTCAACATAATAACGGTATATTTAAGATATATAGATATTAGTATTAACGTGGACTTCGCAAGTGGACCTTATATGGGGGACATAGTCAAATATGGACCGATATTCTCAAAATCCATCAGTTTGATTTAGGCATGTATGTAAATGATCCGTGTAAAATTTTGGATTGGTACCCTTATTTATAAGAGATTTATGAGTATTAAAGTGATTTTCGGAATTTAGTACAACAATTTATTTGCCTATAAAGATTATTCATGCCAAATTTTAGGCGTTTAACATTATTTGTATCTGTTTTATACATATTTAAGTGAGTTTTGGAAGTGGACTTTATATGGGGACTATGGTCAAACATTGACCGAACTAAGAAAAATTTATAGGCACTTATGTATAATTGAGCAATATTTCGGGAAGATTTTTGTATGGGGGCTATGAGAAATCATGGACCTATTCATTCTATTTTCCGCACACTTTCTTCCTTTATCATAAAAACAACGTATACAAAATTTCATGGTAATATCTGCAATATATTGCAAGAAAATGGACACAAAATATCAAATTTTTATGGAGGTTGTCTCACATATTGGTCCATAACTCTGGTTGGCATAAACCAATTTTGCTGATTTTAAATAGCAAACTTCTCGAAAGCATGTCTGACAGAATTGTTGAAGATTTGGAACCCGAAGATATCTGGGGACTTCAAAAAACTGATTTCAACATCCAGACCGACAGACAGAGAGACGGACATGGCTTAATCGGCTCCGCTATCTGTAAGGATCCAGAATATATATTCTTTATAGCGTCGGAAAATGATATTGTGGAAATTACAAATGGAATGACAAACTTAGATATACCCTTCTCATGAAGGTGAAGAGTATAAAAACAGCTTATAGCGGGTATTGAATATAAGCCGTCGATATAGTAAAAATTTAAACAATTTCTTCTTTGAGTTGGAAATTTTTTTTTTAGATACCCCACTTGCATCCCATTAAGTGACCACAAAGCTCTTAAAGGAAATGGTCTAAAGTTTATTTTGAGAAAAAATTAAAAAAAACTCCATTTTGAAAAAAAAATAACAAAATGGGGGAAAATGATACATGTGCCAAATATTGAAAAAATCTTATTCTTGAGTTAAAAAACAATTATTTTTGAGAGATATCCCACTCGCATCCCATTAAGCGACTATAAAGGCCTTAAAGTAAATTGTATAAGCTTTCTTTTGAGGAAAATTAAAAAAAAAATAATTTCAAAAAAAAAATTAAAACAAATATTTTTGGAATGATTGAAGAACTAGCTACCTAAAGTCCTTTGGACAATTTTTGCGAGTACCAATAGGTGAAAAGTTACACTCATTTTAAAAAAAAACCTGCATGACCAAAATATCCAACTTTGACCACCTCTAACTCCGGCAGTTCTTGCATGATAGAGAAAGATAGAGATTTTGGGTATGGCATACTATCCAATAGTACTAACCTTAGTGCAAATTTCATCCAAATCGGAATACATCGATTTTATACATATGTATGTATATCATATTCATTTTTTATACTTACCACTTGTTTTCCATTTGTATATATTTTTTTATCACTTATTTTTTATTTTATTTTTATTTAAATTCTTTTGCGAAAGCAAAAGTGAGTGATTTTGACATTTCATTCTCAATGTTGACAACACGTTCTTAGCAGAGAAATCGGATTTTATATGAAAGCACTTAACGTTTTCATGCGAGTTCTCGTTCTAGTCACTGTTCGCTTAGAACGTGCGTAGAGAATTCGAAATCAATGTTCTTTCACATAGAAAGCGAATGAAAATGTTCTTCCTTAAATCAGAAATAGGCCATAATATTTTATGGAAACACTGCTTTGTAAAATAATGCGGTAACATTTTAGTGCATTTATGAACGCTTTATTTGACATAAACGTTTTGTTTCTTGAATAAAATTTCAAGTTTATTCTTTTAAAGACCGTTTTCGAATTGGATGGCAAAAGAAATAAAAACATTACATTGATTAAAAATATTTCAAACAGAAGAAAGCATCGGCGTGTGGCGTTATTGAAAAGACTAGCTTGAAGAAGAAACACCCCTAAAACTTTAAATTTTTGTAAAACTATCGCAGATATGCAGGATGACGTGTTTTTTCTCATTTTCGGATGAATAAAAGTACATTTAAGGTAGTTATTGTCCAATGCCATAATTTTATATAATTAGGTTGTAGGCTTTTTTATTCTTTTGTATCTCCCCATTATATTTACAAAACATCTTGTCGTTTCGTCTCTTGAAAATTGAGAAAGATTTTCAACATCTTTAATTTCGCGCATTATATGTACAATATGTAGAAACTAAATGTTAAATCACATAAACGTTTACAACATAGATATAACGTTTACAAAAAATCACAAACAAAAACCATGCATAAAATTGACAAATAATGCACACTGAAAAGCATTGCCATGCAATAATGAACACAAGGCATTGCCAAAAAAATGTTTTATTGCTTTTATGAACACTATGCATTGCAAACTGCATTTATAAAGTCAGCCATACATATACAACAATCTAATTCCCAAACTCAATGATTCAGATATATAAAATTTTAAGATTCTATCTTTAAAATTTACAAGATATACGAATTTATTCTGCATCGCTAAAGTTTCTAAACTGAACCATACGAAATTCCCCTATTGTATTCTTCAACTCCCGCTTTTGATAGTTCGCCCAATTTTTATCCACCTATTAATTTGGACATCAACGTTGCTCTTACAAGTCTGTATAATCTAGAGGTCCGATTATTTTCGTCCTAAATATTCATATGGACACTAAAGTTAATCGGACAAATTTCAAAGCCTCTAGATTAGACTGACTCAAAATGTAAAAACATTAAAATCTTGTGCTTCACAAGGCTGTCCCTATTTTTTTTTATATATATATAATATATTTATTCAAATTTTAGTTAACAACAATTTTAAGTTGGTCTCAGCGTCACTTGGACATAGTTGAGACGAGTTGGCAAAATAAATATTAAAATGAATTCTTCTTAAGATTATTACAATTTAAAAATCTATATAAAAAAGGGAATAGATTATAGGTATGTATATAAAATATGAATATATTTGGAAATATTATACTAGAAGCATTTCTAAGTTTTGAAGTAAAAATTGTTTTATAGTTTTTTTAAATATTGAAATTCTTTGTATATTTTTAAAATTTTCCGGAAGATTGTTAAACTCCACAGTACCCGCATATTCGATCATCTGCTTTGTAGTTTCTAGACGACATCTAACCACTCTAAGATTAGAATTGTTTCTTGTATTATATAATGTTTGATTCCTCGAGAAAGATATAGTGTGAGAACCGATGTTATTTAAGATCTTGAAAACGTATGTAAATAGGCGCATTTTATATAATCCATACACTGGAAGAATTGTCTTAGATATTTCTTTATACAAGGTTAATGTTGGAAAATGTAAGGGCAAACTAAAAACAGATTTCAATGCTTTATTTTGACATCTCTGCTTTTCTTATAAGCATATATATTTGGTAAGTAATTTAAGTGACTTTGTATCAATGACTGATATCTAATGAGTTTAGTAGTCGTATTAAATTTATTTTTAAACTTATAAAGTAAACCAGGTGCAGATACTCAGGCTTTGAATATGAATATCCCAAGAAAGATTATTTTGTAAGTGCATTCCAAGAAATTTTGTTGATTGGGTTTCAAAGATTTGATTTCCATCCACATATATGTTGAAATTTTGTCCATTTACTAAGTAAGGTCTAAATCTTATTAGTTTAGTTTTTTGAGCATTGATGGTCAATTTATTGATTCTCATGTACTCCACAATTATAGCTGCATCATATTCCATTTGAGTTTTTAAGACAGTTTCATGCATATATGGATACAGAAGATTTATATCATCAGCAAATAATGTTAGCTTTCCAAACATAGGCAAGTTTTGCATATCATTTAGATAGATTAAAAACAACAAAGGTCCCAGAACACTTCCCTGAGGAACTCCAGAATTGATAGTGCTCGGGCAGCTCTTTCTACCATTTATTTCAACAAATTGTTGTCTTTTTTCTAAATAACTTTTAATCAACAAACATGAACTTTGATTAAAACCATAAAAGCTTAGTTTTTCAATCAATTTTTGATGATCAACAAGATCAAACGCTTTCGTCAAATCATAAAAAATACCAGCCACGCCATTAAATCCATTATCTAGACCTTCGCAGATACCATTTATTACATTAATCACAGCTTCTTCTGTGCCACCTCCTTTTTTGAAACCATATTGATGCTTGAACAGTAGATTATTTTCATCCAAATACGACAATTGTTCATGTATTTCAATAGATAAAATAAATATATATTTCAAATTTCAGACAAATCGGCCAAACACTTTTAAGTGTTGCTTATATTATTTGTTTAGTGATAATAATTACATTTCTAACGTTATTTTTATTCTCCGAGTGTCATCTTTTGAAGACACAGGATATGTCTTTCTATGTAAATCAACTAAGAGGAGCATATTGTTTTTGTTCTTCGTATTTTGTGATAGAGTTGTTAAATTCGTTAACCAAAGCAATACCACGCTCTGCATAATCGTTTACAACTCTTAAGAGGCTCTGAATATCATCTGAATATAAATTGCATCATCCTTCCACACTGCAGGGTCCGTTTTAAAGAATGAATAAGCCTTTTCATGTCCATCATTCATTAATAAATCAAATAAAATACTTGTGCGTTTGGTAACAAAATTTTGGTTGTTGGTTTTTAATAGCGTCTGTATAATATTTTTACATTTCTTCTCGTAGTGCGAGTAAGCGGTTGGTAACGAATAATACATTTTCTCCTAACGTAAAATTTGCTTCATCGATTTTTGTCCATTGTTTTTGAAAACGCTTAAACAGTTGCACTTCTGGTCCTACAGTCTGTCCAAAAAACTCTTTGTGAATGAGCCTCACAAATACTCCAAAGGAGAGTAGGCCCAGCACGAATAGCAGAAATGCGTATATTGTGGTAAGCTCTCCGAGCGTAAGCAATGAAAATATTCGATACCCAGAATTAAATAAAAAGTATTTAAGTGCAAAAATTGACAGCGCAACTGGTTTTCCATACAGTAATTTAAGTGCAAGTGTGCCCAACCTGAGTAAGTGTGTTGATCCGACCGTAAATGTGGTTCAAAGTGTGAAGTCGTCTGACCAAAGGAATAATAACGATAAACCTGGAACATCACGATTAGCATTAATAAATACAGGAGCTGTGCCAAAAAGTACTAAAGTGCAAACAGGCATGGACAGATATATTACAATAACTAAGAGAAAGGCTAGCCCTAGGTCCACCCAACAGGAACACATTGCCAAACAATACAAAGGCTCTAACGTAGTCTCTTTGCCAGCAAGTGGTAACAGATTCTCTATACTATCCATACCTGACGATGAAGACGCAGAAACAGCTAATGCAACAGCCACTAAAGAAGTTAAACCGCCACCTATCTATCTGCGGGAGCAAACATCAAATAGCAGTGTCAACATGTTGACTCAACTTGTAGATAAGAATAATTTCTATGTCGTTTCTATACGACGCAGGCAAATTCAAGAGACCAAAATTCAAGCCAGAACAGAAACGAACTTTCGAATTATATCAAGACACCTGGACGCAGAAAATAAAAGTTACTATACATAGCAATTAAAAAGTGCTAAGGGTTTAATTATTGTCATATGCCATAAAAGGCATAGATAGTTCTGTTCCTACAGAGGAAATAAAATCTGCCATGGAGCAAGAGGGGTATGAGGTAAAATCTGTTCATAACATTTTGAACAGGAATAAAGTTCCTCAACCAATGCACCGCATTGAGATATCGTTTGATTCATCGGTTCTCTTCTCTTCTTCTTCTCGTCTTCTTGAATTAAAAAAACCTGCTTTAGTTCAAAAATATACTCACTCCCAATATGGTCCGTCATACGCGCCCAGCCAAGCCGCTGGCTCTGTTGCTAATAATACACAAACAAACAAACAAAACCAATAATATGCCCAGGTCTTAAAAGGAAACCCTAATGCGAAAAATCCCCCGAGTACCTCTAACGCAAAGCAGCCTGCATACGCTGATATTCCTAGGGAAGGTCTACAAATGCCTTCTGGCTCAATTGAAAATTTAATGCAAACTATGAATAAATTCATGGCCACTATGCAGAACATGTTTCAGGAAATGATGCGAAACCAGAACATGCTCCTGCAAGTTCTACTCAACAACAAATGAACCAGTTAAAAATATGTTCCTGGAATGCAAACGGGTTATCCCAACATAAACACGAAGTTGCAAACTTTCTTCATAGGCATGAAATCGACGTACTTCTTGTCTCTGAAACACACTTTACTCATAAAAACTGCTTTAGGGAAAATGGATACCTTACGTATGACACAAAATATCCCAGCGGACGGGCTTGTTGTGGCACAGCCATAATTGTGCACAAACACATCAGACACTTACCATTGCCAGAGTTCGAAGAAGATTGTATCCAGACCACATCTATAAATCTTACTGATTTCAAACTTACTTTGTCATCCGTTTATTGTCCCCCGAGGCACAATATTGTACACGATAAATTTCTCAACTTCTTCTCCACATTGGGCCAGAAATTCATTGCTGCGGGCGATTACAACGCTAAACATACATATTGGGGCTCCAGACTTATTAATCCTAGAGGTAATCAGCTATACAATACCGTAACTGCAAACAATTTTGATGTCGTATCGAGCGGTGAGCCTACCTGTTGGCCAACCGACTTCAACAAGCTACCAGGCCTTATTGACTTTGCTGTAATTAAAAATATCAAGCGCGATCAGGTACTAGTTAGTTCCTCCTATGATCTATCGTCCGATCATTCGCCTTCAATACTCATTTTAAAAGTCAACTCCGACGCCGCAGCTGAAAATTTTATTTCCTATCCAAACAGAAACACAAATTGGTTAAAGTATAAAATGTATGTATATCACAGCGCATTCCCCTAAAAAATTCATCTGACATCCAAATAGCTCTCGACAGATTTACAGAAGTCTTGGATTCTGCATCAAGAAATGCAACCCCAATCAAGCGGACAATTAAACGTGCTCCTTACAATACATTGACGGATATAGAGACCCTTATCTGAGAAAAAAGGAAGTTAAGAAGACAATGGCAAAACAGTCGTTCCCCAACCACTAAGGCTCAACTACAATTATGCCTGACAACTCTTCGCAACAAATTGAGACAGAATCACGAGTCTGCAATAGAAGGCTATCTAAACAGCCTAGATGCCACAAACAACTCCAATTGTAGCTTATGGAAGGCTGTACGGCATATGAAATGCCCTATAACCCAAGAATCTCCATTAAGACTGGAAAACCGCACTTGGGCCAAAAACACAAATGAAAAATTAAACGCTTTCACGGGCCACCTTGAGAAAGTTTTCACGCCACATGATGCACATACATGTTTCTGTCGCCCAATCATTCCTGATAAGGTAAACCATGCAATAAAATTTAACATAAATCAAGTAAAATCTGCAATAGAAAAAGTGAATATTATAAAATCTCCCGGACCTGACCGCATCACAGGGTCAATGATAAGGAACTTACCATCGTCTGCTTCTAGAATCTTTCTGCTCATTTTTAAAGCAATATTAAGAGTCGGATACTTCCCATCCTCGTGGAAGAGGTCTATAACTATTATGATTCCCAAGCCAGGAAAATATGCTAGCCAGGTTGCGTCGTACAGACCGATAAGCTTATTATCAATCCTATCGAAAAAATATTCGTTTTAAGTATAACTCCTCATCTAAATGAACACGAAATCATCCCGGATCACCAATTCGGATTCAGAGCGAAACATGGTACAATAGAACAAGTGCATAGAATTGTCACCCTAATTAGATCGGCGTTTGAAAAAAAGCAATACTGCTCAACCCTGTTTATAGACATTTCCCAAGCATTTGACAAAGTTTGGCATGATGGGCTAGTTATCAAAATAACACGAATGCTTCCTCAAAACACTTACAAGCTTCTGGAGAGCTATCTAACAGGCAGAACATTCATGGTAAGGTCGCAAGATAAATACTCCCCCCTCAAGAAAATTGCTGCTGGTGTCCCCCAAGGCAGCATATTAGGACCGCTTCTATATATAATATACACAGCGGATATGCCAACAAACCTGAGCTCGCATACCTCCACATTTGCAGACGACACATCAATGAACCAGAGGCCTGGCTAGAAAAATGGAGAATATAGATAGACGATTGACCTGGTCTCGTCATATTGAAGCGAAAATAACGGCTATGAAACTTAAAGCAGCTCAACTACATTAACTTCTCGGTCGAAACTCAAACTTGTCGTTAGACAACAAAATTCTCTTATACAAGTCCATCATTAAACCAATATGGACATATGGCATCCAATTATGGGGTACTGCATGCTTATCTAAGATCCAAAAGCTTCAAAGAAAACAGTCCAGAATATTACGACAAATTGTCTGCGCCCCATGGTATATACGTAATGATATTATCCACAGAGATCTCAACGTTCCAGGAGGAAATTAAAAAATATTCAACTAGCTACATCGATAAACTAATGGCCCACCCTAACTACCTCGCTCGGGGTCTGCTTCAGTTCGAAGGTCACCAGAGGCTAAAAAGAACCGATACTTTGAGCCTAACTAGAACCCATTTTTAAAATTTGAATACATCAGGTTACATTGGTAACAACTAATAAACAACAAGTAGAATTAAGATTTGAATACATATTGTAAATTTCGATAAGAAAGATTCAATAATAAAAAAAAATATATTTAAAAAAAAAAAAAATTTTCTGTTATATTTTTTCGGGGACGGTTTCTTGTAAGTTGTATTGTACTTCGTGATAAAGTCATATCGGACACAGGTTTGCTTAATGCCTGAAAAACAGCTCCGATAACAAACATTGCTTAACGTCTTTATTTAAAACTGATTTGGTTATGGTTGATTTATTTTTTATTTAAGTACGTAAGTAAGTAAGTGGGCCTTTACACGATGCAATTAATTGCATGCAATTTTTTCCATTCTCTTTTAAAATTGCTACTTAAAATGTTGTGCACTTATACGATGCAATTTTACGTGCAACAAATCATGTATCATTGAAAATGTTCTTGCGCATTAATTTTTATAACGCACACTTCAAAGTCAGAATAAGAATAAAACAAAATAGGTAAAACACAAACGATAGTAAAAGGAAATGTCAAAAAGTCGTGCAACTTTTTCTACAGCTCTTGCTTTTCTATCCCGTTCGCCAACAAACATCAATTACATGCAAAATTGCATCGTGTAAAGGGCCTCTAAGAGTAGGACAACTCTTGACAATGATGAAACTTAATAAATACACTGTAAAAACATATGTACACCAACAGAAATTTATACTAATATAAACAAAGCAGAAATATAGTACTACAATATAAAATGTACGTAACTTGAAACACAAAACCAAAAAGTTGAAATTTCTAGCGGCCTCTAAATATGGTCCGATTGTTCCAATTTTTGGTATGCACACTTGTTTTGATGACTGGAACAGGGGCGGCCTTGTGGAGACAAGAAAAATTACATCTGCAAATTTCATACAATCTTGAGCCAGTCTACTCTAGATATTATATTTTCATAGATTTTAAGTATTTACATTATGTTAGGGGGACCACGACCACTATTTCTGGTCCGCCGAGTTTATGTCAAATGTTCATATGGATGTCAAAAATGTCCGTACAAAATTTGAGGACTTTAGCTATAGCAGTTTTTGGGACGATTGTTAATACTTATTCGTCTACTTGAAATTTTAAAACAAAATGTTGCCTATGTTTACTTTCATGAAAACATTAGATTCCCAAAAATGTGATGAGAACTTAATTTTTACTAATTTTAAATTGTATGTATATAATGAAAAAATTGAAAAAGAAGTATTTGTAATTTGAGGGTGTTGTAGCCTAATTGGTTAGCGCATTCGATCATTAAGCTTGAGTTGGTATGTGTAGCCTGGGTTCGATTGCCAGCCGCTGCCACTAAAACACCATCAGTTTCTGATAACTATTAGTTTTCTTTCTATCCATCATAGCTAATATTTATCACAGCGTCCTCCTTCGGTGGTATAGCATTAAAACGCCACCGAAGTAAAATAATTAAAGAAAGGCTATAGAATCAAGCTTTAACATTAATGCGCCATGTAAAGCTTCTGCGCAGAGTACAGGTCGCAATTTTGAAGATATTTGAATAAAAATTAGAAAGTGATATATTTTTGGCCCAAGGACGAATGGGCCTGGCCTCCATACAAATGTCCTCCCAAAATTGGAGTTTACCGATCATAAATGTTTGAATTATGCCAGTATCCAAACAAATTTCATCACAAATACGTGGGAAATGAAGCCAAATCACATCTAAAAATTTTGTGCAGATCGCTCCATAATTAGTCGTAGCTCGTAGGCCTAGTTCCGAAAATCACTTCAACGAGCACAACTCTCCTAAAAATGTTGGTATCCAAAAATTATTATACACAAATATGTTTGGTATACATACAAATAATATGGTAGAATTTTATAATGAGCGGTCCATAATTAGTCGTAGCTCCCATAAAAGGCCCACTTCCGAAAATCACTTTAACGACCATAAATCTCTTAAAAATATTGATATCCAAGTAAAATTCAACAAAACTAAGTTTCATATATACAGAAAAGATGACACCTTATTTTAAATGTTCGGTCCATAATTAGTCGAATCTCCCATATAAGACCCTCTCCGTAATTCACTTTAACCTCTATAAATCTTTTAAAAGTATTTATATCGAGATAAAGTTTTACATACATAATATTTATATTCACAGACAAGTCATGACAATAAATTTAGGATGATCGGTCCATAATAGCTCCAAAAAACTTTTTTATACATATTCTGGATATATAGGGTATTATATGGTCGGTCTTGACCGACTATACTTTTTTACTTGTTTTTAATTTTATTTAATTTAATTTTATTTCATTTTCTATAATTATTACATTAACATAAAAAAAGATAAATATAAAGGAATAACTGCTGATGTAATGTCTGCAGTTTTACAAAATTTTCAAAGTGCAAAATTATAAATTTAGAACTTAATACTCCATTATTACGGATATTCACAATACCTGGAAGTTAATAAGAGTATTCCCCCAGCGTCGCGAACTTATATATAGAATTAAGTAGAATTTAATTTACAAAAAAAAAAAAAAGAAACAAAAGCATATACAAATTTAATTGATTTATTGTTAAAATTTATGAATTTTCACGCGAGTTATACATAGTATTGTTTTATTATACATAGTTCTATGTTTATTAATAAAATACTCTTTATCTTTTCACTGCTAAATATTAATTGACTTTATTTTCTTTATTATTTCAAAATGAAACTCCTCTTCATCGTCGTCGTCGATAAAATCTTCATTGATGGCTATATGTGGTTCAGTTTCCGCATCCGAATCATCAACTTGAAACTTTGGTTGATAAGTCAAGTCGTCATCATCCGCACAGTCAACACCAAATGCAGGAATATTAACTTCTTCGTCATCACTTATCTCCGCACTCATGAAGTCTGCAAATCTATTACCACTGCACGTCTTTTATCCTCACTCATTTCCTACATTTTTCTCTACCATTATATTGTACATTTATTTCCCTTTATAAAAATCAAAATAAAATTTCGCACTCGATGTACTGTGTTAATTTCGTATGATTTGATTTACGAAACTAGAATCTTTTCAACGTCTTTTTGACTTCTAGCTTGTCCATCTGCGTATATGTACATTAGGGTGGCCTCAGCTATATGTGAATTGTTTTTTGTTTTTATTTGTTCTACTCTCACCCACCCGTTTGGTGACTTTTATTAAAAAAAATTATTCTGAAAAAATTTCAAGTAAATAGTTTGGGGTTTAGACATGTCGCAAGCCCGCTTAAATTTTGGAAAACCAAAAATTTTTTGATGTACTGTAACTCGAAGGCTATTAATATTACAACAAAACAATGTAAGAAAAAAATATTAGCCATGAAGTTTTCAACATATGTATGTTACTTTAACAAATTTTCTCCTGGGCTCATATTTAAAAACTTAATTGAAAAATAATTAAATTTGATGCATACCACTTATCTTACGCTCAGACCAACGGTTATTTTAGTCAATATATTATTTTATTGCACGGGTTGCATTCATAGCACTTGACAACTGAATTGTAATCTTAACACGGCAGTTTGATGTCGTTTTGCTTGAACTAGAATCTACTAGATGCAAATCGTTTAAAGTAACATAACAACAACATATCTTTTGCATATACATATGTATGTGTGTGTGCAATGTGTTTGGTAAGATTTTTACCGTTACAAGAAGCAAATTTTTAGTATATGTAGGTGTATTGTGTCAGAATTATTTGTATCATTTCAAGTTTCAATTAGACATGAAAGATTCCAAATGTGCTCCTTAATTTTATGGCAAAAAAATACATTTGATTGGTAATTTTTCTTTATGTTTAGGTAGGAGTAAGTTACCATCAAACAGAGAAGTACTAAAAGTTTTATTTTTTAACTTACACTTACGTGTTGTTAAAACTGATTTACAAAAAAGTGCAAAGTTAGTAGGTAGTTGATGATGTTTAAATATTCCGGGCAAAAGCTAGAACCCCAACCAAAGACAAACAACATTGTATTAGTAAAGTGAAAAAACTTTATTCTGAATGGAGAAATTTAAGTAAAAGTTCAAAGAGGCAAAGTAAGACTCAGTGCGAAAAAACAAGTTCATGGGTTGATAATTTAGAAAATTTATTTGACGTTGCTCATACAAGTGCCATGGAACTCATAAGAATTGAGGAAGACAAACGTTTTTTGACAAACCAGAGAAAACATGGAAGAACAGGATTTATGTATCGCAAGACTTCTGAACGAGAATCTAAAACAAAAAATCGTCTTCAAAAAAGAACAACACAACTAACGTCATCATCAGTAGAAAGTGAAAGTGTTGAGGTACGTACTAATTTGCATGTATTAAGATTCAAGTCCTTTCTAATCATCTCTTGTCCTTAGTTTATGGAAGAAGAACAACTAACAACCTGTTCCGGTCCTAGAAAGTGAAAGCTTTGAGGTATTTTGACATTTAATTGTGTACGTATATTATACATACATTTATATGCATTAACAATCGTCCTATTTAATTAAAATTCTTTGATAGTTTATAGAGAAAAAGTTGGAAATCTACGAACCTCCACAATCAAAAAGAAGAGGCTCAGTGCATATTATTATTGCGGTTATTGAAGCATTAGGGCTTAATGCGTAAGATTATATCGTTAATAAAAATTCATTGCATAGCTCCCGAAAAAATATGCGTCAAAAGCACATTTTGGAATTAAAGCAACAATTAACAAGACAATGTTACAGCATTGGTCTTTGATAAAACAGCCGTCAATACCGTACGTATAAATGGAACCTGCACTATAGTTTAAAGAATTTGGCAAAATTCACTTTTATGGTTACCATGTAGACATCATATGAGTACATGAAATTATTTTAAGAAGTGTGCATATTTGAATCTAAACTCTACAAAGATGGCGTCCCAATGTCGCGACTTTTGAAAAGTTTAAGAAAGCTTGACCAAAAATAAATTTGCAAAATTTTCAAATTGGAGTAGACGATGCAGTCACAAACCAATATGTAAAAAAAATTATCCAGTCACGTTGTAAGTTTTGTTAAATCTGTACTTCAAGAAAAACAACCAAGAGACGATTATAGGGAACTGTTAGAGCTTACTCTGGTGCTTTTAGGGGAAAAACAAAACACTGTAACGTTTTACGCACCAGGCGCTGTTTATCATGCTAGATGGATGGCAAAATCTATTTACAGCCTCAAAATATTTCTGTTTCTTGAAGAATTCGAAGTATCTAAAGAAGAAAAAAATGCTTTGCGGATAATTTGCATATTTATAATAGCAATATATGTATATTGAAGCTTGGCTTTCTTCTACTTCAGCAATTCACGCACCCTGTAATGATTTCCTTTTGGTAAAGCATATTCACAATTTAGGAATATTGATAAGGATGTATCGCAGGTTGCTCTTAAGAAATTGCAAAACCACTTGTGGTACTTAAATCCTTAAAATGTTGCACTTTCATTTTTTGATTCCAGAACACCACTAAAACAAATATGGTTGAAGCGCTAAGAAATGTTTGCGACTTTAATGAAAATCTTAAGAGACCAGAGACGAGCAATCAAAAAGCTTCAGTTATTTAAAAAAATGGAATTAAACAGTTTATCCCTAAGGAGACAAGAATTTTCTTTGAAAGATTATCAATAGACGAAGAATTTTTAAACACAAATCCTGCAAAATGGAATGAGTTGTCAACATTTACTAAAGCAAAATACACTTAGTCTACTAAGAGTAGTCAACGACGCAGCAGAAAGAGGATTAAAGTTAATGGAAGAATAGAATTCAGCACTAACTAAAGATGATCAACAAAAACAATACATTTTGCAAGTTATTCGCGATTACAGAAAAAAGTACTCCGGGTGTGTAAAAGAAAAAATGAGCAGTGTGTGTCATAATTTCGTAATTGGAATAATAATAAATATATACTATACAAAATAAAAACTTAAAAAGAAAAAAGTTTTTTTTTTATATACTCGTACAAATTTAAATATAAGACCAGGAGAAAACTCGTTCAAGTAACATATCTTGAAAACTTCATGGCTAATAACTTTTTCTTACATTATTATTTTGCTTTAATATTAATAGCCTTCGAGTTACAGTCCATCAAAATCAGATTTTCTGTAAAATATTAGTTTTTCTGACATTTAAGCGGGCTTGCGGCACGTCTTAACGCAAACCTATTAACTAGAAATTTTTTCAGAATAATTTTTTTTACTAAAAGTCACCAAACGGAGGGGGGGGGGGAGGGGTGAGACCGGACAAAATCGAAAAAAAAATTTAAGGGACACCATAATGTACATATAGGTGTGTAATATGTAGTCTGTACAGGTAACAAAAAGTAACTAAAATTCAAAGAACACGTTTGTGATGTGTTCAAACAATAAAAGAAGCCAATAGAGTGCTTCCAGAGTGAGTCCACTTATCAATAATTTCTTGAAATTTCAGTACAACGTCTCACTCGAAGAAACCAAACTATTGGTCGGATCGCCTTGAACTTTTTTTACACGATTCTAGATTTCTTGGAATACATGAGAGGGACATATGTCCCATGGACCATCAAGGAGTAATTTCAGATTGAAAATTATAAAGAGACCTTCTCACTCATCGGAGGGTAAACTAAATATAAATATGCTTATTTTACTGTTTTTACAATTTTATTGATTTCTTATTAATTTTATATATTTTAAACCTAATTTAAATTAGGGTTTCCAAATAATTTGTCTATTGTACTTAAAATTAAATTTAATGTTACATAAGTATTTTATAATTAAATTATGAAAAAATATATAAGCAATAAAAAGATATTTAGCTTTAGGATTTTTTTTATTATTTTAATAACAACTGCCTGCATTGAGTCTCTTAAAATAACTAAACTTAAACTAAATTACAAAATTATTATCAGCAACCCAGCACCTATTTATTGCTGAGCTTTCGTTTCGCATTTTATTTATAATTGTTTAATGATTGTGCTCTTGCACAAAATGGGAAATACAGATGACGCTTCACAATTAGTCTGTTCACTTTAAACACCTTTTTGGAAATGTAGAGATGTGTTAACTTCTTCCTGCTGGCAGGTTTTCTTTCTTTTCTGATGAACCTTAAAACTGACAAAACCAATAATCATAGTGACGACAGCAATGGTCCAGCAAAGGTCTTATGCTCTCTGCATGTGTTGTTCCAGAACACCCTGTTATGTTCTAAATAAACTGTTCTACTTGAACATCTGTTTTATTATTGTGAATGTTTAGTTTAATGTTTCTTCGTGAGCCGCATTATTGCACTCACTGTTCGTAAATCATTTTGACGAAAAAACTCAAACTGCTTATAATATTTAATAAAACCTTAGTCATCGTTAAAGAAGGAGGTTCAAAACTGCGGTATGTATTCTATTTGTAATTTATCTTTGTTTGTAATTATGTTGAAATTTCAGAAATAAACATTGTCATTGTTATTACCGTTACCATCATATACTACATGTTTTAAGCAAACCTCCTATCTTTAATAAGTTAGTTGCAGCCGCAACATTTTTATTTCGCAATTTGCCAGTAATTGTGTTATATGTACGTACAAGGTAATATAGTTCTTGCCGCTATCACAAAGTGAGGTTATAAACACTTGTTGGAAAATATGCCACCACCAGTAGCTCGAAGTCCGCCATTCTTAAGAAGCACAGCCAGTGCCGAAACAGTAACATCAGATCCACCCGATCACGTAAATAATATGCCTAGCGCCAAAACAGCCAGCTGGCCAGCAAAAAATCAGATGCAGCCATCATCAAGTGTCAGTTCAAATGACAATGCCGCCAATACAAGTAAATCTATTGGGACTACTACTGGTATCAAGACAGCTTTAAGTCAACAAAAAAAAAAAGCGTCAGAGGCATTTTTAGAGTCAGACCAGACAAATTCACAGCTGTCAGCCTTAGCAGAAATGCAAAAACTAATGCAAGTTATGAAACGCCAGCTTTCAGCTACTGAATCGCAGCTTGTGGAAAGCAGACGTAAGTGCCAACAGCTAGAGTCTAGTTCAAAAACGATAAGTGACCATAACCTAAATTTTCTAAATACGCCAAATAGTTCTGCCATTGAAATTACAAACACAACAACAATGGAATGCAGCAATTTACAAGCCGATAATACACCGACATGTTCAACGGTACATACACATACTCAACAGCCAATTTCAGCATCCAGTGCAGCGCTTCCACCGTCGCAGTCAGCGCCAAATTCGTTTACTGCATACACGCCTCTTTTAAACAATAATTTTATGCCGCCATTTTGATCAAATATTTTTGCCAACCACAAACGACAACCTGTTACTAGCAGTTTATATGGGGTACAATATGTTCCACATGAATTTACAACGCCCAGAAAAATACTGGATTTACCGGAGTTTAGTGGTGAACCTGAGGACTGGCCATTATTTTTAATATCCTATAATCAATCAACAGCCACATAATTCGAAAATAATCAAAGACTCCAAAGGGCTTTAAAAGGTGAAGCCAGGGTAATGGTAAATGCCCTCCTTATTCATCCCGATAATGTCAACGATGTTATTGACCAATTAAAATTTCGTTTTGGTAGACCCGAGCAGCTCATACTCAGCCAACTGAAAAGAAGAAAGAAAGTAAAGTAAAAGAATTACCTTATATAAATGAAAACAATTTAAGAAAATTAGTGGCGTTTTCAAAACAAGTAAACAACTTTAGAAGAATTATTTCTAAACTCCCCATGAGTAAAAGGTTAGAATGGGCTAAAATGTCAATAAATATTAAACCGTACCCCACAATAGAATATTTCAGCAATTGGTTAAATGAAGCAGCAAATTTATTATGCTTAGTACTTCTGTTGCAAAGAAAGTCACAAAATTTACGAGTGCCGCAAATTTCTGGATTTAACAGTAGATGAACGTGGACCGTCGTGAAAAAGATCCACGCTTGTTTCTCATGCTTAAATATTGGACATTCAACTCGAGATTGTCGTAAAAAGAAAATATGCCTTCAAAACGGATGCCAGCGAAAACATAACAAACTTCTCAACGACGATGAGCGTAATTCTACTGCCTCCTTGCAGTTAAATCCTGGTAATACAAGTGATGTGAATCAAAACGTTTTAAGCTGTTCAAATGATAATAAAAAAGTGTTGTTTCGTGTACTACCTGTTACGCTATATGGAGAAAAACGTAGTATAGATATTTATGCAGTATTTTATGACGGATCTTCCATAACTATGTTAAATAAAGAAATTGCCGATTGTGTTGGTGTACGTGGAAAAGATACTAATTTAAATATCGAGTGGTTTGGTGATCGCTCAGCAAGAGAACCTTCAATGGCCTTCAATTTGAAAGTAAGCGGGGCTAATAAGAAAAAGTGTCATTTATTAAGAAATGTTTACTCGGTGTCCAACCTAAAGTTACCTATGCAAAGCCATAGTGATAAAGAAATTAAAGAAGTTTTTCAGAATTCCTCTTCGAATTTAATTAAACCATATACAAATATCAGGCCAAAATTACTAATCGGATTAGACCATGCCAGTCTAGGGTTGCCATCCAATATGAATATAGAAAAATCAAGTGGACCATTTGCATGTAATACGGCGTTAGGATGGGTTGTCTTCGGCTCGTGTACATCATTGTCGCCCCTGTCACAATCGTGCCTCTTTATGCATGTTGAGAAAGAGCAAGAGATTCACAGAATGGTTGAAAATTATTTTAACATTGAAAGTATGGGCGTAAGAGCAGCTCCTTTGATAGAAAGCGAAGATGACGCCAGAGCTAAGAGAATTCTACTTGAAACTACAAAGCGCATTGGAAGCCGATTTCAAACGGGGCTTTTATGAAAAATGAACTGAAGTTGCCCGACAGCTACTCTATGGCGCTTAATCGTCTTGAAGGTATAGAAAGAAAATTACTACGTGATGAAAATTTGTCGAAAGCATACTGTGAAGTAATATGCAACTATATTAAAAAAGGTTATGCACGAAAAGTTAAATTAGCAATATCCACACGATATCAAATAGAAAATGATTTTTACCGCATTTTGGGGTGATAAACCATAACAAGAAAATGGAAAGTTGAGATTAGTTTTTGACGCCGCGGCTGAAGTGAATGGTACTTCTTTAAACGATAATTTACTAAAAGGACCACAATCTATTTCATCACTGCCAACAACACTTTACAGCTTCCGTAGTGGTAAAATTGCAGTCACGGCAGATATTTGTGAAATGTTTCATCAAATTAATCTACAGCCGAGCGATAGAATATCTCAACGTTTTCTTTGGAGAAACTATAATCAAAACATCGCGCCAGATGAATTTTAAATGACCGTAATGACTTTTGGAGCTACCTGCTCACCATGCTCCGCTCTCCATGTTATGAATACAAATGCTAAAGAACATAAATATTGCCATCCCAGGGCGCTGGAAGCCATTGTGAGCATCAATTGAAGAGGCTATTGATATTTCTCAGGAAGTTAAAGAGATACATAAAAATGGAGGTTTTGATTTAAGGGGATTCACTTCAAACTCAAAAGACGTGACCATGGCGTTAGATGGCACATCCGTCTCAAAGGTGATTTCAGCGCATGTTAGCTTTGAAAAAGTGCTCGGACTTTTTTGGAACTTAACCTCAGACACTTTTATGTTTGATTTTAAATTTAAAAAGATTGATTAAGCCGTTATTTTAAGCAACAAAAAGCCCACAAAGCGGCAAGTATTAAGCATTATCATGTCAACTTTTGATTCCTTGGGATTTTTGAGTCACTTCATTGTAGGGGATAATATACTATTAAGAAATATTTGCAAACGTGCGATTGGTTGGGATGATCTAATTCCAAATGACATCAACGTATTATGGGAGAAGTGGCGTGAGAAATTTTCAAAAATATCCGATTTTCGTATACCGTGTTTTTATTTCCCCAAGGAAAAAATTGAAAAAGTTCAATTACATATTTTTGTCGACGCAAGCGAAGAAGCATTTGTAGCCGTTGCTTATTGGAGGATTGTTTCGTCGAATTGCAGTTGTAATTAGTCACACCAAATGTCATAAACAAAAACATACTAAAGGGTTTCATGTTACATTGTTTGTAGTACTGACCATTGACAAGTATTATTGTTTGTTAATAACAGAACACACACAGTTCAAGTACAACTTATGATATCATAGTACATATGATATTTTGAAGTACAGCGACTGCAACAATCTGGCATGCAGATGTGTGAAGTGTGTCAATGTTTGTTTATATTTCATTGTTTCCCCTTTGTCACCATACAAATAATTTTAGTATATAAGTCGATGTAAAATTAGAAATAAGTTAGTATTAAAACAAGTAAGAGTGATATATTCGGCTATGCCGAATCTTATATACCCTTCACCTTTGTTGTGGATGCAATTCTTACCATAATTTACAGAGTTTGTCTAATGTTCATAATAATCTTGAGTGTAATTTAACAGAGTATTAAAAAGGGGAACAATTCGGTTTTAGTGACTTTGCTCAAAAAAAAAAAAATTTTTCGAGGGGGCGGGCCCGGAAAGTTCAAAATACAGTACTTTTCGCATATAGTCACTACCGCTTATTGTCACATTAGCCATATATGCAAAATTTTTGATTTTTAGACATTTCTTTTCCCATTTTCATATAAATTTATAACGTTATTGTCCAATTTGCGATATAGTCACATTTTGTCTATTTGCCATCTATGTACATCTAGCATAAGCAACACTTCATATATACATATAATTGGGGTTATAATCACATAAAAAAGTTACAGAAAATTATTAAAATCACAAACCACTCAATAAGAATATTAAATGTAAATTCAATGAATACTGTTGACATCTATTGCCGAGTATATGACTGGTCTGGCACAGTCGTCTAATTTAAAGTCCAAACGTCAACGAAAGAGTGAACATCCAATTGTGGAGAGTGCTCTACTTGTGTGGTTCAATGAAATGCGAAGTCGTGATTCCGTTGTCACAAGTTTGATGCTTTTAAACAAAGACAAGGAATTTTCTATTCAATTAAATACATGTGTTTATACATATGTATGTACATATGTAAATGGATTAAAAAATGTACATGTAATGTAATTAAAATTATGAATAAATGCTTTTTTATAATCACTATATTTGACTATATTAAAATTCGGTTATATGCCTTTATATGGCATATACAAAAATTGCGCTTTTAGTCACATTAGCGATATTGTCAATAATTTTTGTGCATTGAAGATTGTGACTAGAAGCAAAATGTACTGTATATAGGCCTATATCTCGGGAACTACTGGGTGTATGATAATTTGTAAATAAAAGGTATTAAAAATACCTTTCCAACGATATATATCATGATTAGAAAATATGGACCGAATATGGGTTAAAGCCGAAAAGAATATTTTTTGACCCGAATTGTTTTGTTTTTTTTGGAAATTTTTATATGGCAGCTATGACAAATTATGGGCTGATCCTTTAAATTTTGGAACAGTGATTTTCATGCATATGAGGATATTTCACGTCGAATTTCAACATAATAACGATATATTTAAGATATATATTAGTATTATAGTGGATTTCGGAAGTGGACCTTATATGGAGGACGGTTCCTTGGTCGCATATAATCTTTTTTGGAACACCATATAGAGCTACAAAATTATTTATGGCCTTGACTATTGACAGACTTGTTCTATTGTGAAGAGTAGCGGCATAAGCGAATTTTGAAAATTTGTCTATAACTGTTAATATTTGTTCCTTATTAAAGGCATATAAGTCAATGTGTACTATTTCTAAAGGTTTTCCGGGAGTTTCTGGTTTCTGGAATTGTATAATTGGTGGGTTTCTATCATATTTTTGTATCCTGCAAGTGTCACAGTTGTTAATTGTCCGTCTAATTTTTTGTTTCATGTTTGGAAAATAATATTTTCTCTTTAAATGTGCTAGAGTTTCATTAATTCCCCTATGATTGTTGTTCTAATGATAAGATCTTACAATATTCTCCTGGACGTCATCTTCTTCTATATCTTCTAGAAGGTCCATAGTTCTAAGTATTTTAAAAAGTTTGCCGTGGAAAAAATATTTGGAATAGGTAGATTGCACTACTTTGAAAGTATTATCGTCAGTAAATATAACCGTAAGCTTGTTTGGCTGAAGAAACTTGCGGAAAATTTCCGTAATTGATTCCTCATTGGATGATACTTTCCTGATTATACGCCTCTTTTTATTAAGAAAAATTGTGCTCACTGAAATTGACGACTCGTTATCTGTTCGCTCTAAAATTAACTGTGAGTTGAATTCAATTCCAACATATTTAAGGACTACTGTAAACAATACGAAATAGACCTCCACTTTACTTCCTTTCAACAGAGCAGTAGCAATTCCCCAGTTGAAAGATTACACTCTACTCTGACCGAAATATACCGCTTAATTATGGCAAAGAGAAAGGAGCTTAAACTATCTTTGGATCACGCCGAAATTTTCCCTGAAGTCTTGATTACTTAGAATAATGCTATTCATAAATTTATTCCATACGAATTATTTTTCGGAAGACCATACACATTCGACAAACAAATTGCGTATAATAATGAACATGATTATTTGCGTAAACTTAATGAATTTCGTGAAAAATTGTTTCCTTCCATTCAAAAACGAATGCAAAAGACTACTGAAGAAAGAATAGATAACCTTAATAGACATAGAGCCAGTCCAACAAACAGAAGTATAAATGAAGTTATTTTTCGAAAAGATAATAGACGCAACAAATTAGCGCCCAAATTTTCAAAACACAAAGTTAAGGCGGACAATCATGTTACAATCTTAACACAAACTGACAAGAACATTCAGAAGACAAGATTAAAAAAAATGAGAGAATTAGAAAGAATTAAATTAGGTCCAGCTAAGCTGAAAGAAAGCTTTCAAAATTTGGTGCACATCGTTGATCTTAAAGAATATGTTACTAGTACGGAAAAAATGACAGAGACTATTAACTCGATAAAGAATTATGGACAACATAATGAAATAGAGGATCTTTTATTAGTATCAAGCTACAAATTGGACGAACTTAGAAATAGACTAAAAGAAATAACGAAAATTCAGAAAGAGATCGATTTATCCCGGCATGATTCTAGGAAACAAAATCTTTTGAACACAAAAATCATTGAGAGATTTAACAATATAACTGAACATATAAATAACAAACAAAAAACCATAATGAAAAATTTTGCACTTAACGCAAATAGAATTGACAAAAACCTACAAGACATATCAGAAATGCAATATCTCAATAGAATTAACTATAATATTGACATACTATACAACCATATCACGAATATAGGCGAAGCAATCATTCTCGCCAAATTAAACATTATTTCTAAGTATATTCTGAATATTGTGGAGCCTGCTAGAATAAGAGAAATCATGGAATATGATTTCATCCCAAATAGTCGAGATGTCATGGAATATGAAAACTCCTCAAGCTCAAGGGTCTTCAATGAACCTGAAGATTACTTGAATTCGGACGAAAACATATATGAACTACTTGAATTACAAGCATACTACAATGGAACAAATATTAAATTTAACTTTAAAATACCAATACTAGCAAAAGAAAATTACGATATTTATCATATTATTCCACTACCTATTAATGAAACTAAAGAGATAATTATCTCTTTAATTATACATTTTATACAATACACATAAAATACATAAACTTAATAGCATTTGCCCCAAAATCGAAGGCGTTTCTTACTGCAACTCAGCAAAAGAAGAACTAATGGAACAATCAACATGCTTAGCACCACTTCTCATCGGCAGAACAGCAAATTGCAACCTAATGAATTTGGGAAAAATAACAAAAATTTTACAAATGGGGAATAATCATATCATATTTATCAATATTCCAAAATTAGTAATCACATCTACTTGCAGAATACGTATACAAGAAATTCAAAGCACTGGCGTAATTTTCTTCAATAATTGCAGCTTTGAAATCAATAATATCATTTACTATGACGAAAAAACAACATACCAGGACAGCATCACCCTTATTCCACACAATTTTACAACAACACTAAAAGCAAACTCTACGACACAAATTACAACTCTAATGACACTCGAAGATTTAAACTTCAACAATCTCAAAAACATAACCCAAATGAGAGAAATCGCTGTAATTCACGCCGGCTCAATATACACTGCATTATAATCACTTTTAATCCTCATCATCATCCTTGCCGTGTTATCATCAAGAAAGAAGATTATGTACATCACTTCACCGTTTCCCGCTCCAGACCCAACTAATTCATTGTGGCCAAGCTTCTCTGGTATGTTGCACAACAGTGTTGATTGGTTTCAATCAATATTGGATGGTAATAAAATTGGTCTGCTCTGAAGAACAGAGCTCCGTGTGGAAATTTATTTTATTATTTTAAATTTTTATTTTAAGAAATTGTGAAAGATTGAAATAAGGAATTAAAAACTAATAAATTTTGTAAACAAACTTAATATCCGAAAAAAAAATTCAAATTGTTTTAAATTGAACTCCAACTATTATAAAGGACTCCCTCTCAGCAACCATAACTCACGCGATGTCGTTCAGATTTTGGTACGGCCATTTTCCAAGCAACCGTATCCTGTTCCTTATAGGCGTTGGAATCAAATATGTGCCGCCGAAGATTTCCCTTGTCGTCAATTTGATAATCTGGTAATTGTTCTGGTGTCTCTTGTACCGTCTTTAATTTCGTGTTGAACCATTGGTAATCGACGGGACTACCTTTAATAAGCGTTTGGAGTGCAGCAGTTAAGTTATTTGGTTGGTCTAAAGGATATCTAGAGAGTGAATCTGCAATTACATTTAATTTATCTCATAGTCTAATTGCATCATTTCAAGGGCCCAGCGTGCGATTCGGCGCGAAGGTGATTGTATTGAGTTTAGCCATTTTAATGATTCGTGATCAGTTATTATCACGAAATGATAGCCTGCAATATAGTGCCTCATTTTACGAATTCCCCAGATTATTGCAAGGCATTCCTTCTCTGTGACCGTATAGTTTTTCTCGGGAGCAGATAGAGTACGGCTGGCATAAGCAATCACTTTTTCTCCATCCTCAAATTCTTGGGCCAACACCACGCCTAGACCAACATCACTCGCATCGGTTTGTAATGAAAACGTCCGACTAAAATCAGGGCATGTAAGGGCAGGAGCTTCTATTAGATTTTGTTTAATTTCATCGAAGGCAATCTTCTGATCTTTACACCTTTCCCATTTCTTCGTTTTCTTCAAGAGGTTATTTAATGGACTTGTGATTGTAGAGAAATTCGGTATGAAATGACGATACCAGGCTGCGGTGTTAAGGAAGGATCTCAACTCTTTGATGGTTTTGGTTCTGATAAAGCTACGACAGCGTTAACCTTTTCTGGGTCAGTGTGTATACCTTGCTCGCTGATAATATGACCCAAATACCGGACTTTCTTCTTCGCAAAAGTACATTTTTCTTTGTTTATTCGAAGTTTGGCTCCCACTAATCGATCAAAGAATATTTTAAGGTTCTTTAAATGATCTTCAATAGTACTGCCAAGAACTATGATATCATCCAAATACGCAAAAGCAAACTCTTCTAGCTCTGGTCCAATTATAGTATCTATTGCTCTCTGGAATGTGGTATTCGCTGAATGAAGACCAAAAGGCATTACGCGACACTGAAATAATCCCCGTCCAGGTACTGTAAAAGCGGTGTATGATTTACTATCAGGTGCCATTAGTCTCTGCCAGTAACCATGTCGACGATCACTAGTACTAAAAAATTTGCCATTTCTTAGTTTTTCTAAAATCGCATTTATTTGAGGGATCGGATACGCGTCACGTATCGTGTTCTCATTTATTTGGCGATAATCCACACAAAGACGCCACTCATTATTTTTCTTCCGGACTATAACAATTGGTGAGCTATATGGGCTTTTCGAAGGCTCGATTCGACCCTCTGTGATCAGCTCATCGATCTGGTCATCTATTACCTTTTGCATCACAGGGTTACGTGGGTAGTAACGTTGCCGTAATGGTCGACTATGTTTCATGGTGATCACGTGTTCGGTGACATTTGAGTGACCTTCGATGGAATCAAAACGAGGTAGTTGCGTTTCTAGAAATGCTAGGTCATTTTCCTCTGGACTAACCTGTAAAGAGCTAATTTGGGGTGCATTATTTGTTGACCTATGGGTTCCATCCTTCTATCTGCCTCGTGGAATTATATGGAGTTCGGATCCAGTTTGGTGTAGGAAATTATTACCAATGATGATTGAATCAAGGCTGCTTTTTAAAACCAGAAAGTTGGCCATTTAATATGAGCCAAATGTTAACGGAACCTTCTACAAAGATCTTGGATTGATCAGCCAGATGAAGCGTAGTGAAATCAGGGGGATTAATAGGAATTTGTAGCTCTCGGACTATCGATGCGTTTATGCATGAGTGTGTAGCACCGGTATCCATAACGGCTTGAATTTTCTTGTTTTTAATCGTAAGCCAGGTACGTAAGCGAAAGTCTTCATCGATGTTGAGTACAAGAGGAAAAGATTTAATATTTAGAGATCCGCACCCTCTTCTCCTGGTGGCGGACCTCTTCGGGAGTTTTCCGATCCGCGTCTGCAACAATCAACCGTCATCACACCCCTTTTTCCGCAATCCCAGCAAAACAAAATTTGTGCGTTGGTACATGCTCTGCGTGTATGTCCTTGTTCACCACAGCGGTAACACACATTTGATTCGTTATTGGTAGCAACAGCCGTTTGTACACGTCGAATAAATTTCTTTTGTGTAGTCTCTTCGGCACGAATACTTTCAAATTCTTGCGTTAAAGTAATGAGATCCTGTAGTTTAGTTGTTCTTGCCTAGATAAACTTGATAATCTCATCATAGTCTGAATAGCAGTTACATAGTCTACCAAATTTTCGTCCGCACGTTGTTTACGATTTCTAATGTCGTCTTCCAAATTCTCGAAGAATCGCGTGGGTAAAAAAAAATACTTTAAAATCATCAATGAAGTCACTGTAAGTTTTCCATTCATCCTTGTTATTACGGTACCAGGATAATGCGTCACCTTTTAGTAGTTCAGGCATAAAATTCAGTAGCGTGTGACGTGGAATTGAGTAGCACGTGGCAAGTTCGTCAATGCGTTCTAGGAAACCTAAAGGGTCTTTACCGCCATCATATTTTATGCCCCACTTGCGAACCTTATCGCAAACCTCAGAATAATTCTCGGAAACCATTTCTGCTTTCTCACGGGAATTGACTGGCGAAGATGCACGTGAAATTCGAAAATTAGGAACCTTTAAATCCTTGTCTGCAAACTCTACCATGGATCTAAGCTTCTCTTGGAATATTATCTTTGTCCAAATAATTTCGTAATTTGGACCTCATTTCATCTACTGTGCCTTCTTCAGTTAGTCCCAGATCGCTAAGAGTTGAACACAGAACATCCTTCTTGAGTTGATTATTAAACGCACGACTCATGGTGACGATTTCGAACGCGTAGTTGTATTGCGCAATAGATTGTGTTTTTATTTATTATATATAAAATTATTTGTTTTTTTTTATAAAATTTTTTTTCACACTAATAATCATTTAGTCCCTGCTTGGGCGCCATTTATAATACCTTTTTCCAGGGTAGTCCAGCAGAGACAGAGTTCTTTTTTTTATATTATTTAGCTTCTTTATTTAAATTCTTTATAAACTTAATTATTGGCTCACAAAATATTTCACGTCGATCAAGCCCAGCAAACAATCCCGTACTCGTATAGAAACAACCGTCACTGACCAGTTACAGAATTCGACTCCCCTTTCGTTTAAAGGGTGGCCTTTTAAAAGTGGAGATTATTAAGACTATTACCTGTGAACTATGGCTATAAAAAAAACCAGTAGTTTCACTGTGTGCTACAACTATATATAGTGCCTGGGATCTATGGCAGTAAATACCAGTAGATACCCTATGCACTACTACTGAGTTGAGATTTGGTCTGCGTGTGTATGACTGCTATCGAAGCTATTACAAACTTGCTATAACTGTCCGTCCACGTTGACAGCACAAGCTCAACTGAAGTAGGGTTGATATTTACACAATGTAATAGTGATAACCACGACAGCTTTAAGTGAACAAAATGTATATGTAAAGAAAGAGAGTTGGTTATGATCTCTCTCTCTCATATACGAGCGTGTAATAGTGATAACCACGACAGCTTTAAGTGGACTTAAAATGTATATGTAAAGAAAGAGAGTTGGTTGCTGGGCTCTCTCTTACAAATCTCTTATACATTCTACTCTTAAACTAAATGTGCATAAAATTAACTTAACAATTCATTGTAAAAACATAATAATAAAATACATATGTATGTATATACATACATCCTATTCTTAAACTAAATATTATATTTCATAATACGAGTAAAATTAATTAACAATTCATTGTAAAAAATAATAATAAGTAAATACATATGTATGTATGTATGTGGCGAATTTCTTCGTTACAAATTGAACCTCACAGAAGATTGCGTCATATTTAATACCGAATTGAAAGACGGATTTTTTTAAGTAGCACCTAAAAACGGTATGACACACGTCAAAATTTTAAACATAAAAATCATATGTTTAGAACTTCAACACCCTTAAATGTAAATTCAGATCAAAATACAGATCTCCCATTATCATTTCATATTGGTGGTCCTACTAGTTCTAACCAAAATAAAATTAAATCTTATAATGTAATGGATTATGAGAATATTGATATTGATGATGATGTTATGGATTATGATGATGGAAGAGGAAACCTTAAAAGAAATAGATTAATACTGAATAGTCCTACTTATAATAACAAAACCCAGCGTATCCTAAAATCATCATCGTATATAAAGGAAAAACCTTCAACTTCATCACAAGCAAAACAAAGATATATATCTAATAGAAAGAATAAAAGTAAACTAAAATTATCATCATATATAGAACCTTTATCTTCTTCACGTTTAATTCAAAATGATTCTAATTTTCAAAAACAAAATCTTACAAACCATACACATAATATGAGCGTTGGAAATGATTCAGTAAAGATGTTAAGAAGACCCAAACAAAAAACTCTTCTAGCTCATTAAGTGGATTCGATGAAAATAATATTAAAAAAAATAAAAACACACATTTATTTTCAAAACGAAAGAGTCAATCACAACTAAATAAGGATAAAAAAAGAATTAAAATCAATAGTAATAACACAAATAAATCTGCACTTATTGATAACATAAAAGTATTAATGAAAAATGGAATGTTAGATAAAGTTTATGGATTTAATATAGAGCAAACTGGAAAAATAACAACTCTCTATATATATAGGAGGTGAAAGAATTATAATTACACCAGGATTATTTGAATTATTATTTCACTCTAAACCTTTACATTATACTAAAATCGATTTGAAAAAATATAAAAATATTATAACTAATACAAATGTACACAAACGTAACTATCAATCAAATAAACAAATTAAAGGTACAAAAGCATTTAAATATCAACGTGTTATAAAAAAATTATTTAATGAAAAGTTTAATATTCTCACTAAAGGTAGTGGATTAATAAAATCAGTAGACAATAGAAAATCAAACTATATATATTGGGATGATCCTAATGAATTAGTCAATAGACTACGTTTACTTATTGCATTGACGGGTGCTGGTGCTGGTTCCATTATTGAGGAACTAAAAGAAGCTAATATAATTTGTGAATAACAAACTGAAAATGAGTTATATTAATAAATTTGGAGAAAGTTTAAATGAACGTCGAAAAGAAATCGTTAATGATAAATTAAATATCGACCTATTTAAAGTACTTTATGTTAGTATAAATAATGAATAAAAAAAGAATTTGTAATTTGTTAGAACTTATTGATCCTAAAGATGCCGTTACAAAAGCGTATTTAAATAGTACAATTAATATCATAAATAATACACATACAGCTGATATAGAAGAGGTGAAGCATACAGTTAATAACACATTAACTAATAATCAACAAAACGTATACAAGCATCTTAAAGATAACAAAACTTCCATTATACAGTTAAAAGAGTTGCATAACGAAATAGAAAATATAAATACTATACATGCAACTGATATAAAACAATTGAAAAATGATTTCCGTGGACTACTGAATAATAATAATCTTAAAAAGGATCTTTCGGATGTAGAAAATGATAACAAATCTGTTCAAAATCATATAAGTAAACAAGATAAAACAATTGAACAAACTATTAAAAAACATATACTGAACGCAAACAAGGAATATACGAATAAAATGGAAGAAAGATTTAACAAAATTGAAGAATATATTTTTAAATGGGTTGCAGTCGATGAAAGATTAAATAATATTGAAGATTACCTTTACAAAAATATTATTGGAAGACCCGAGAAACAATAATGAATTCAAGTGTAGATAAAAGAGAAATTGTTAATGAGCTATATAGAAAGGTGAGAAAAAATTTTAAGAGAAGTAGAGTTGTAGTCAAGGGAATTGATGATTTATGGCAAGCAGATTTAGTGGAAATGAATAATTATGCTGATTATAATAATAGTTATCGATATCTTTTAACTGTAATAGATACATTTTCGCAAAATGCGTGGGCACTTGCAGTAAAAAATAAAGCTGCTCAAAGCGTTACAAACGCTATGAAAACAATATTTAATGAGAGTCATAGAAAACCAAAAAACCTACAAACTGATGACGGTAGAGAATTTTTCAAAAGTCAATTTCGTCAACTGATGCAATCGAAAGAAATTAATCACTATTCAACATATAGTGTCTTAAAGGCGTCCATTGTTGAACGTTTTAATAGAACACTAAAAGGATTAATGTGGAAAGAGTTTAGCTATCAGGGAACATATAAATGGATTCATATATATAAAAATCTTTTAGATATATATAATAACACATATCATAGAACTGTAAAGATGACACCAAATCAAGTAAATTCATCAATCGAAAAATCATTATTGAATAAAGGGTATACAAACATATATTTGAAAAGGGTTACACCCCAAATTGGACGACGGAAATCTTTAAAGTTAAGATTGTAAGAAATACAAATCCCAACACATCCCAGCATACCATTCTAGGAGCGCTCCGAAAAAGGAGTCAGAAAAGAGTCCAACAAAAGAGCATTGTTGGTGCGCTCCGAAAAAGGAGTCAGAAAAGAGTCCAACAAAAGGGCATTTTCGGAGCGCTCCGAAAAAAGGAGTCAGAAAAGAGTCCAACCAAAGAGCATTCTCGGAGCGAAAGAAAAATTTGCTTGTTACTGTCCTGAGTCGGCACGCAGTATGACTCAGAAATTCCACTTAATTATGTGTGTACCAAAGCGTTGTTGTCCTGTTATTTGTACTTTGAACAAAAAAAAAACATAACTGTGCCACACAAGAATGATAAAAACAAGATTACACAGAGCCCAAACAAACCCTCATAAAAGACTCTTTTCTAACATTATCTAAGAACTCTTTAAGAGCCCAAAACAAACCCTTATAAAAGACTCTTTTCTGACATTATCTAAGAGCTCTTTCTGAACGAGCATTTTCGAATGTAATGACCCTCTTTTCTGAAGGGTTTCGGAACAATTATGATTGTTTTTTGGGCTCATAAAGAGCGTTAACGCTCCGAAAAAGGTGTTAGAAAAGACTCTTTTTGGACTCATATGGCTTACTGGGGTATATATTACAAGATATGATTACGAACTCATGAAAACTAAATATCCTGATATATATTTAATTGAAAAAGTAATAAGAAAGAGAGGTAATATGTTGTATGTGAAGTGGTTAGGATTTTCATCAGATCTTGGATTAACAGTTCATCTGTATAAAATACACTAGAACATTTATAAATCGAGTTATTATTAATTAACTGCAACTATGTCAATTACATTAACAATAAACGGTAATAGTTCAATATTATCACCAAACTACTTTTCACCGATTCAACTAAGTGAAAATTATGTATGTGAATTAATAAGCTTCGATACATATCACTCAATACCAAATGTTGATATAGGAAGCAATCTGTTTCATATAGGAGATTATGAAATTGAAATACCTGTGGGTTCATATGAATTTTCTGATATTAATGATTTGCTTACAACAAAATATAAAAAAATAAATTCAAATGGAAATCTTATCATTAAGGCTAACTATAATAGTATACAAACAAATATAAGAAGTTCTATAGATCCAGTATATTTTAATAAGAAACGATCAATCGGTTCGCTGTTGGGATTTAGTGAAAGAATTTTAAAACAGGATGAAGATCATTATTCTGATAAAACTATAGAAATAATTAAAATATATACAATACTAATTCATTGTAATATTATTAGCGGATCTTTTATAAATAATGTGTCATCGCATGCTCTTCATCAGTTCACACTTGTTGTCCCTCCAGGATATAAAATAACGGAGACACCGTCTAATGTAATATATTATTTACCAGTTAATATTAGAACAATACATTCAGTAGTTTTAAAAGTTACCGATCAGGATAAATTTTCGTGGAGAGAAAATAACAATAAAACTACATTTAAAACCATATTAATAAAATGATTGTGATATTCTAAACGTTTTACAAAAACCACATATTGATAATTCTATTATTAAAAAATAATATCATAGCTATACATCATATTTACAGTCTTTTAAAAATAATGATGAAATTCGTATATCAATTCAGAATCAAGATTTATACGTTCTTCCACACGAAAGCCTTCTATACATTGAGGGATATGCAACGAAGGAAGATTCAACATTATCAACAAATATACAACTCTTAAGCAATTGTGTAGCACATCTATTTGATGAAATTCGATATAAGCTTAATGGTATAGAAATTGATCGTACACGACATTTAGGAATCGCAACAGAAATAAAAAACTATGTCTCGCTAAATAAACTAGAAAGTGATAATCTTTTAAATGCTGGTTGGGCACCATTGAATAAAGATAATCTATCTCTTGTAAGCGGATATTTCAATTTTTGTATACCACTGGATTTGCAGAAGATTTCAATAAGGTAATAGTTAATTCCAAACATGAATTAATACTTTTACGTGCCAAAGATGATAAACAAGTTTTAAAGTCCAGCGTCACAACCGAAAAGCTTAAGTTATCTATTCTAAATATAACATGGAAAGTTCCACATGTTCAACTTGCTGACACTCACAAACTACAAATGTTTAAAATCGTCAACCATTAAATATATCATTTACAAGTTGGGATGTGCACTATTATCCTACACTTCCAACAAATACAACCGTCTTGTGGAATGTTAAACTAACCAACGAAAACGAAAGACCACGTTTTCTGATTTTAGGTTTTCGAAATAGTGAAAACAAATTCATACATTGTGATCTGTCTGACATAAAAGTATACCTAAATTCAGAAACTTATCCATATGATGATCTAAATCTTAAATTTGATAGTAATCGGTTTGCTCTATTATACGATATGTATTTAAAATTTCAACAAAGCTATTATTTTCGTAATCCTCAACCATTGTTGACACGTGAAAAATTTAAAACGTTGGCGCCATTAATAGTTCTGGATGTGACTCATCAAAATGAAAAGGTTAAAACAGGACCAATAGATATACGTATTGAGATTAAAACTCTAAAAAATATACCAGCTGATACATCTGCATATTGCATAATTATACATGATAAAATGTTTCAATACATTCCTCTTACAAATGAAGTAAAAAAACTATTGTAAAAACTCTAATATATACATATATATAAAACTTTTGTTCTAATAAAATATTAATTTCTTCTTTAAAAAAAATACATTGTTTTTCTAATTATCTTTAATTTTTAGTAGTGGTAAGTTATTAATTTAATTACACAATATTGGGAAATTAAACAGTTAATATAGTAACTATTAATATTTCAAAGTTAATAATTACTGTTTTGAATATAACACTTTTATTTAAAGAGATGCACTATACTTTAATGGTAGAGGAACAAGTGAAGCGTATAAAACAAGTCTATTATTTGAATTATCATCAAATGATATAAATATTAGAACAACTAACATTAAAGATTATTCACAAACAGTACACATTAGTATACAGTAATAAAACGTATAGTCATCAACATGCTACTAAAAGATATATACAAGTTCTTAAAAACATTTTATCATTTAATTTCGGAGCAGGATAAGACTAAACTTCTAAACATTCAATCACAACTAGAATATATACAAAATTTGTTAATAATAACTAACAAACATGGTGAACATTTTGAAGATTGTGCATGGGCTGATGAAAATACAACATGTGGACCGGACTCTTGTCGATGTAACAACTATAAACATAGAAAGAGGGAAGCAGAAGAAGAAGCTAAAAAAATTATAAATTTTTACTATTTAATAAAATGTAAAAATTGCACTTTTAATAAAATTTAAAGAAAACACAAAACAAAATTTTTTAAATATAAAAACATTTTTATTCTATATCACATTCTGTAAATGATTTAAACAAAATATAATATTTGATATTATCAAACAGTACTCCATCTTCTTGGAGGCTTATATGCCCCCAAGTGCTCTCTTCACCGGCATTAATTATTTTTATCTTAATTTCTTTCATACTGGAATCCCATTCCCTCCATACGTTTTCAATATGAAGCTCTAGTTTTTCAACTAGAACATCATTTATTAGGATTTCCTCAAAAATTATTTTAAATCCTTTTTTTTCGAGCCCTCGAAAAGAATTTCGCACTGTTTTCCAGGGCTCTTTCAAATTCCTCGTTCAGCCATAACTTCAGTGAGGATTTTAATTTTAAATTGCAGACACAGTTTATACACATATTACTTGATATTTAAATTTTTTAAGAAATACTAATAGAAATATTTTCAAACTTATCCTTTTATACTACATTTTTCTTATTGGAAAAAAATTCTTACAGTTCCTTATTAGAATGTTTAAGAATATTCATCAAAACAAAACATAAAAAATATTCTTCAAAACAAAACTATAAAAATACATAAATCGGGATTGATTTAACAAATCAAGTGTCATTGACATTGATTCGTTATTATATGTTTGTTCCTTTTAATCCTATCAAATTTTCTTTGCATAATTAATATAAACATATATACTCAATTAACTCTCCCTTGAATGCTTGACAACATTTCTCAGTTTATATTGTAATCTTTAAAAAGTATGTTATAAACAAAAAAAGATTCTGTTAATGCAAGATCCTTACTTAAAAGAAAACATTAACCCACAACAATAACAACAACATACAAATGCTCTTCAACAAAGAATGCTTATTAATATTTACTAAAAACACACACACTCCAACGCATAAATCAAACTCAAATTAATGATCAACAAATTTCATTCAATAAACAAAACAATGAAAAAACATAAAACTGCAACTAAAGTAAATAAAAAACAAAACAAACACTCACTTACGCTAACCACAACTATATCCAGGCATGATAACACCAATACAATACCACATTCATAAAACACAAACACATTTTACATAAACTATTTCATTTGGAAAACGTAATACCACCCTCCGCTCACACCCCACTCTAACCCCCTCCTCAAACACCCTACTCGCACCCTCCTACTCAAACACATTTTACACTATTTCATTATAACAATCACATACTCCCATCCAACAAACACTCACTTATACTAATCACAATTATATCCAGGGATGGAAACATCAACACAATACCACATTCACCAAACACATTTTACAATAAGAAATTCATTTTAACAATTACATACTCCCATCCAGGCATGATCCCAAATTTGTATGGAAAAAGTGGTCCCGAAGGTACATAAACATACTACTTTTGTTTAATACTATCATAATGTCGGGTATTTACCATTAAACTGGAAACATGCAAAAATTGTGTCATTACCTAAGTCGAATGGAGAATGCAGACCTATAGCCATCTTGTGTTTTCTGTCGAAAGTCTTGGAAAAACTTATGTATAAACAAATTATTACATATATTAATACTCATAATTTGCTATCCAACACGCAATGTGGTTTTCGTCAGAGTCATAGCTGCGTAACAGCTTTTGTGGAAGTTAGTGAAAATATACGGCAAGGATTAGAAAATGGAAATATTAATTTGTTGGTACTTCTTGACCATTCTAAGGCTTTCGATACGGTAGATATGACATACTCACCCGAAAACTTAAACACTTTTTTAGATTTACGAGCGCGTCAACTAAACTTATACTGTCTTATCTTTCAGAACGCACACAATCGGTGTTTGTAAACAATGTATGGTCGGATAGCCTATCTCTGACTAGGGGAGTGCCTTAAGGTTCCATTCTAGGTCTGCTTTTATTTTCCTTTTATGTAAATGATTTGCCAAAACAACTCACTAAATGTAATATCCACTTATACGCCGATGACGTGCAGCTCACTTTAAGTAGCCCCGTTCAAAATATTGCGTTAGGGATTTCCTACCTAAATGACGACTTAAATAGAATTTACCTTTGGGCTAGTGCAAACGGTCTCTGTTTGAATCCTCATAAATCTAAATGCAGTGTAATATGTAAAAAAAGCTTGATTCCCTCCATATCTGAGGATATTGTTTTAAATGGCGAGAAAATTGAAATTGTTAATAAAGCTAAAACTTTGTATTTTTCAATGGTAATTTGACCTGGACTGATCATGTAAATTTGCTGGTTGGTCACACCTATGCAAAGTTACGTGCTCTATGGTCCACACAATATTTCACACCCTTAAGAATTAGGCCCTTACTTGCTAAATCATACTTGATTCCTTCCCTGATCTATGGATGTGAAGTATTTGGAAGCTGTGACTCAGTTGGTATGAGAAAATTGAATGTCTTGTTCAATAACATAATAAGATATGTGTATGGATTAAGACGGCCTTCATGTTTCCTCTGTTGCCAATAATCTTTATGGAGTATCATTTGAAAGTTTTCTAAAAATTCGCACTCTTATTTTTTTTACATAAAATAATCGACTTTCAAACACCTAAATATATATTCGATAAACTAAGTTTTTTTTAATCGCCACGAAACTGAAATATTGTAATACCTTGACATAATTTACTTGTATCTGAATGGCAGTTTTATATATGTACATGCCGCTCGTCTTTGGAACAATCTTCCACAAAGTCAACAACTAAACAGCAATGCTAATAGTTTCAAAAAATTGTTATTCAATTTTTTTTTAAATAATAATTTATAATTTTTTTTAACTTTATCTCAATATTGTTATATTTACTTACATCAAGTTTGTTTTGACCCGTAATACGTTCCTGTGCTATAAGTATAAGTCTCAGTCTTGCTGTACAGGGAATGGAATCAATAAATAAATAAATAAAATTGGATGGATTAATTTGAAGGTTCCGTCCTGGATTTTACCATACTTATTGTTACGACATGTGAGTTTGTATAGTTAAGGATCTGTAATTAGTCATAGATTTTTTGTTTAATTTTTTAAATAGTATTTATGTACTATTCGGTTAGATTCTGTTAATACAGTTCTCTTCCTGTCTTCTAGAACTATTGCCTTTTTTTCACACGCACGCCCAGCTTGCAAAAGTATTGATCGGTGTCGTCGCTGCATGCAAAATCACCATAGCTGGCAGAATATGGGTCCAGATGACCGCCCATATTCGCATTGTCACTGATTCAAGTAAAAAATAAATGTGGACTAGAGCCCTAATTGATCTGACCGCTGCAAGATTGTCCATTACACGAAAGAAGCAGAATATTTGCAGTGCATCATTAATCGCGGTCGAACGATAGGAACCATTTTTCATCGAGACGAACCGGGACGGCGTTTAGAGGTGGACTTTGCAGTCGAGGATAAAGTCTATGGTCGTAGCCCAACATCTAGTGTTGAACTGGAGTACCGAGATAGTAGCAGTGATTCATTAGCAAACAGATACTGGCATCGTATGCTGGATTCTCATGATATTATAAGAGCCGATGTTACAAATCGGATTTTAATTGGACCAGCAAGGGGAAAACCTGGAAACCTCTATGTCCAGGAAACTATTTTTGGGTTGGCATATTTTGGAGAAGCGTTGGAACTTTTTTGATATTTTTTTTGTGCTCTTAAGGCGCTTAAACAATTTACTTTTTTCCTTTATTTATTATAAAATAAACCCGGTGTGCTTCGCATACACACATACATCCTATTTTATATATATAGATAGAAGATATAGATTAAAATATATCTTGTGTTATCGAATGATGTAAATGTCTTCGGAACTACATAACCGATTTAGGAGTTTGATATCGCTGCTTATCAACGGCTTTAAAAAAAAAAAATAATATATGTATGTATGTATATGTCATTGGTAATGCAATATGAAAAATGGATTTTTCCACGCCCCTCCGCCCGCAGACCGAAAATCAAAAATCAGAGTTCACAGTGCCAGCCGCCTGAATATTCTGACGATTCCCTGAAAATTTCATCAAAATCGACCCAGCCGTTTTGGAGTTTATACGATACATACATAGATAAACTTAAGCTTTTTTGTATTTCTTTTTTTATATATATATCTATATACTTGAATTATTGAAGCAATGAATTTTCTATTATTTTTATATAAACTTATAAAAGTAAAATAAATGTTATTTGAATTGGTTTTTGAAATATACATAATAAGTTTTTGTTTTCACTATCGTTGCAAGGCTTGCGGTATGTTAGCGTCTGCCCTGTGTAAACCAACAAACAAAGCGTTTCTTGTTTTTTTATTATTTATTTCCTTTTCATTTGCGATCTATTTTCTAAAGAAACATTCAGCAAATCGTTTAAATTTTACAAATAACTTAGCTTATTGAGCTCCAGCCCAATTAAAAAGAACAAAAATTCGTTTGTATAAATTAGTTTAGTGCAAATATATAATGTTCAGTAAAATATAAAGCTTACTTTCTAAAAGGAAGATCAGTACGTGATATCTTTTCAGTCGTTTTATTTCGTCGCTATCATTTAAGAAATTAATGGCAAGTAGGTGTGAGTGATTGCTAAGTCTTTGTAAATATCTATCACAGATTTTGGTAATTTCTTCTTTAACCGTAGGTATGTTAAGATCACGGTGAATATTTTTATTGTTCATAAACCATGGAGCGCCAGTAATTATCACAGAGTATAACAGAGGTGACAAAAGGGGAAAGAAAATGTAGTTTTATACGTGTCTCTTTCTTTGAGACCTGCATTTTTGTTTTCTTTATGTTACTATTTTTCTGACGCAATAAAATTAATTTTTGGCACAGAGTATTTTTGTATTGTTTGAAACAAAATACAATTTAGTTAGTTATTAAAATCACAAACATATAAACAAAATTTCAATTCAAATATTCTAACTCAAATTGTTTTGTTTATTTTGTTTTGTCCACAAAATTCTTGTTGTATATAGTGCTTTGCTTTTTCTTATTACAAATTTACTACCAGAAAATATTTTCTTTCTCTTTTTAATATACCTGCCTTTTTAGCTGCTTGTAGCGATTTTGAAACGCCAAAATTGTCGCCTCTGTTATATTTTAGGCTATCGTGTAAACCATACAACCTATGTTAATATTGGAACATTGAATGGCAACATCATAGGTAGTCAACAAACGCCCGTGAACAAATCAAACTGAACGAACCCCTATAACAAACCGTAACAGCTGATTTATAAACACAAGCATTTTTGTCTTGTGTGATGAAAAATTATTTGTTTTTGTTTATGTACATCTTGTAGATTTATTATTGTAGAAGAAGAATGTGCTTTTTTATTAACAATAATGTACTAATGTCTGATGCAAATAATTCAATAAATAATAAAAACCATAAATATTTTTTTAGTATTAAAATACATCTAATGAAAATAAAATGTATTAGTGAAGTTTGTGTATTATTATTTATAAACAATATCTACGTATATGAAAAAATTCATTGCAGTAATCCTCTCTTTAACTTAACTTCATCTTGTGCAATATATCGGAATGCAGGAATTATTCGTTTTTAACCGCAGCAATCGGATGAAGTCCAATTTTACCCAGGAAACTTTGAAATGTAAAAGATATTACCTAGTAAAATTTGAACTTAAAAGTAAAATGTGGGAACAAATGTAAGTGTAGTAATTTCTCTATAAATCCTGAACAGGAGCTTGTGCATTATATCGATAAACAGGAGTTAGTAGCTAATAAGTGTAGCAATCAAATAACGTATAGATTTTTCCACAAAAAATGAAACATGCTTTAGGTAAAATGTTAAAAAACAGTCCATTAGAAATTTCCCTATAAATTCTAAACGGGAGCTTGTGCATCATATCATAAAACACGAGTTAGTAGCTAATAAGTGTAGCAATCAAGTTACGGATAGATTTTTCCACAAAAAAAATTGAACATATGGGGTATGCCCTAACAAACTTTCATTATTTAGGTAAAATGTTAAAAAAGAGCACATTAGAAAATTCCCTATAAATTCTACACGGGAGCTTGTGCAACATATCTGAAAACAGGAGTTAGTAGCTAATAAGTGTAACAATCAAATTACGTATAGATTTTTCCACAAAAAAATGGAACATAGGGGGTATGACCTAACAAACTTTCATGCATTAGGTAAAATGTTAAAAAAGAGCACATTAGAAATTTCGCTATAAATTCTAAACGGGAGCTTGTGTATCATATCGGAAAACTGGAATTAGTAGCTAATAAGTGTAACAATCAAATTGCGTATAAAGTTTTCCATAAAAAAATGGAACATAAGTAGTATGGTACTGGGGAGGCAAACTGCTGTTGCTTGTTTTGTTAAATTGGTTTCGTTTTTTTTAGTTTTGATTTTTTATTGCTTTAGTTGCATTTTTTTTTTGTGTAGTAATTTGTAAAGCAGTTATAATAGGGATGTTAATATTATTTCATTTAGTCTGCATTAGGAGCAATACAATTTTGTAAACTTTGAGTATTAGTAGTAGGGTTGGCAGTTTTTTTTTCAAAAAGCGGGACAAATTTAGAAAATTGCCGGGATTTTCCAAACTTACGCGGGACAATAAAATAATTTTGTTTATATATAACAAAACATAAATTTTATTAAAAAAAATTTCATATTCTATAAATTGTTTTTATATAAAAATGTTGTATATGTTTTTTTAAATTGTATTATCCCTGAGGAAGCTATCCATTGTGATAGCGAAATATTGGATATTAAAATATATAAATATATAAAACATTTTTATATAAATATTAAAAGTGACCTAATTGCTTGAAAAAACAATTTATAGAATATAAAAAAAGGTCGAATAAAAGAACTAAATAAAAAAAAATTCAGATGTTATTCTTTAATTCATTTGTTTTTAAATAGACATAAAAACAATTCATTGAAATACATATTTTATATATATACTGTACATATGTACAGTACATATATTTACATTAAATAAAAAATTATATTAAAATTGGCATAGAATGTTTGTATATTGCTTTTTAAAATTGTATAAACATTTATATTGTTAAATTTAATAATTAATATTTAGATGTGTTTTTCAGTTTTTATATATCTATTTAATTCTAAACAATCAAATTCAAAATTAACAGCCTGGCCCACGATATCGAACGTTGTCATTTCAAACGACAAACAGCTGTTTTGCGGCTTCTTAGTCAAAAGAAAACGAATACAAACGATAACGTAAGCAATTCAATACAAAATTGCGGCTAACTATTTACGTTTTACGTACGAACTGAAATGTCAAATTGATTCACATTTTATTTATTGTCGTTTGTGCAAGAATAACAAAAAATACTAGTTAAAAAGTTCTGACAAGTGGAATGTTTTGTGTGGTCTTCATTATTTTTATGTAATTTTATTTTATTTTCTAAAAAAATTCAATGAAAAAATGAAATC
The DNA here is from genome assembly GCA_950370525.1 of Bellardia bayeri. Taxonomy (NCBI): domain Eukaryota; kingdom Metazoa; phylum Arthropoda; class Insecta; order Diptera; family Calliphoridae; genus Bellardia; species Bellardia bayeri. The sequence goes on along the minus strand of OX493269.1, from coordinate 1,138,775 downwards.
TGGGAAAAAATATTTAATGGCGTAATTAACAGCATTATAAATAAGTTGTGTGTTTTGCAGATTTTATAATGGTTTTGGTATTTCCAGTATTTTTTTATATCTAGAAAAAGCATATTTATAAAATTTCGCATCAATACATAGGGTGAATAAGATATTACTATCTTCATTTTATTTATATGTAAATATGTACCTATATGCATGTATTCAGAAGAATTTCATACGTTTTGAAACATGGTTTTTAATTTTCTTTTTCTTATGACAATGACAAAACATTTGTATCTACTTATTATTTCTTTCCATTTATATTGTTAGCTAGACACATATAAATTTAAATTGTATGTTTTTTATTATTTTTTATTTTATAAATTTTATTGTGCACCATTTTGTGTTTTCATACAAGTTTTGTTTGTTTTGTTTACCTTTTTACTGTCAACTTCAAGCAGCACACAGTTGCATTTTTCTTTGTACAATTTATATATTTAAGGGATTTTTTGTAACATATTGTCGATTTTTTTCTAAAATAAAGATATGGCAACTTAATTATTTATTTGGATTATGTTTGAAACGTAAAGCAAAGCGAACGATAATTCGTAAGATAGTGGGCCACTGTTGCGAATGAAAGTGAGTGACTGACTTTCTTTCGCATAAGTTTTCTTTCGACATCGTGGGCAAGGCTGTAAAAAAAAATTTAAGCTCTGATTTGATTAAATTTGGTGTACATATATACGAGTATCTGACCATTTAAGAGACATTTGTGAAAATACTCGTTCAGTGTAACAATTTGAAGTTGGTATACTCAAAAGAATGCTAACTAATTTATACATATTATTCAATTCATTTTGCTTAAAATCTGCAAAAATTTCATTCCACTTTTCTACAGTATGACAATTTTCAGCCATGCCACAGATTTTAATTCGGAAGTAGAAATATTGTTAGTATTGGTTAGTATGTTGTCAACAGTGGCAAATCACTGAGTGCGTTGACAGTATCTTAACAATAGCTTCAGCTTTTGTTCGGCCGCATGATATTTTTTGGACAATACTAGATTCCGGTAATAAAACCGGCAACAATTTGTTTAAGCAGTCCTTACTGTTGTAGGTAAGAGTATGGTATACAACCAAAACGTATGTATGTAATAATCAACCGGAATTGTTTGTAAAATGTGAAAAAATTAATGACATTAAAAATAAAAATATGAAAAAAGCGGGACATTTGGCAACCCTAATTGGTAGAGAAAATTAATTATTTCCGAAAATATTTCAGTAAAACTCAAGGACGCAAACTGCCTCCCCAGTTGTTTTCGTGCCATGAAGATGACAAAAAATTTTTTTGGTCCAATGAAGAACAGGATGGGAATTGGGGGAAAACACAAACAACACATCTGGCAACACTAAATATTACAGCCTCCCATACATACCAAAGCTCACAGAAAACAAACAAATTCAAGAATTAATAAATGACAACGAAATAAAATTAGCGCACAGAGCGAGCAAAACAATCAATACTCTATTTACACAAACAAAAACAAAAATAGTAAAAAATGAGCAAAGTAATCTTGTGTATGAGATCAAATGTTTAGGAAAACAGATGAAGAGTGTGGTAAAGTTTACGTGGGTACTACAAAGAGAAGCCTTGGTACAAGAATATCAGAACACGGAACAGACATAAAGAGAAATAAAATGACTACAGCTCTGGCTACACACTGTGTTGAAGAAAAACATCGACCCGATCTCACAAACGTTAAAATATTGGACAAGGAAAAGAGAATAAATAAACGATTTACACTAGAAAGTTTGAGGCTTCAGGAAAGAGCTACGAATGCTTTAAATACAAAAGAGGACAAAAACAACACGAATGCAATTTATACAATCGCAATATTTTAGTTTGATTTTACTGCTGTGATACTTAGTTTAATACAATTTAATTATACTGTGATATTATTTTATTTATATTTTTGCATTTGTTTTGTTTAATTAAATTTATGTTTTATGTTGTGTTTATGTAAAACAAAATGTATATAAAATATTCTAAATGCAAAACTATTGACGAAAGATTATATGTGAGTAATATTATTCCTGTAGAACTAAGTTATCGTTGTTGTTATTAAACTATTATTTTTCAATTGTATATGTATTTTGATGCTACTAGATCTAATAAAATATCCCTGATGATGTTGGGAATCTCCAACGAAACGTAGGAAAAATACATTATGAAATAATCTTTTATTTGCATAGAATACATGACCTTAATAAGCCCGATTTAGAATTTTCTAAACAAATCAATAATAGAATAAGGAAAAGGTCGATAAAAAACTTAAATATATAGAAGATCAAACATTTTTTTCGTGATTTAGGAGGAATAAAATTTTGTAAACTTTGAGTACTACTAGAGAAAATTATTTTTTTCCGAAAATATATTTTGCAGATAATACCATGAATATTTGTATACGTTGTTTTTATGATAAAAGAAGAAAGTGTGCGGAAAATAGTAAGAATAGGTTCATGATTTCTCATAGCCCCCATACAAAAATCTTCCCGAAATATTGCTCAATTATACATAAATGCCTATAAAACTGAAATATCAATACAAAATTCAGCAGGAATAAGTTTCATGCAAAAAGAAATCGTAAAACGAATTTTTTTTTAGTTCGGTCCATGTTTGACTATAGACCCCATATAAAGTCCACTTCCAAAATTCACTTAAATACGTATAAAACAGATATAAATAATGTTAAACGGCTAAAATTTTACAAAAATAATCTCTATAGGCAAATAAATTGTTGTACTAAATTTTATGGTGGTCGGCCCAGAATTGTTCATAGCTCCCATACAAGGACCATATCTGAAAAAGACATTTATCCCTATATATATGGTATAAATAGCGGCAGCGACGCAAAACGTTGCACAGATCTATTTTTAACCGTCTTCCCCATATAAAGCCCTCTTCCGAAAATCACTTTAATACTCATAAATTTCTTATAAATAAGGGTATCAATCTAAAATTTTACACGGATCATTTACATACATGCCTAAATCAAACTGCTGGAGTTTGAGAATATCGGTCCATATTTGACTATGACCCCCATATAAGGTCCACTGCCGAAATCCACGTTAATACTAATATATATCTTAAATATACCGTTATTAAATTGAAATTTGTCATAGCTGCCATATAATAACCATTTTTAAAAATCAAATGAACCGACAAAAATTTCTAATAAATATCGATATCGAACCAACTTTTATATGGAACAGAAATTTTAATCCAGAAATCATAGTAGTATCGGTTACACGGCAATGAAGCTACTGGATTTTGTTGTTGTCAGTCAATAATAGCTCCTGAATTAAGGTTACTTCCGAGCATAACATCCAACCATACAACTCTTGTAAAGAACGCTATTGAGATGAAATTCAACCAATATAATCCTAAAATACAGAGAAATCACATTAGTGGATACTGGATTTAGAAGATATCAGTCCATTTCTTCTATGTCATCCATAAATCTTTTGTAAATAATGCTATTGAGATCAAACTCAAACAACAAAGCCTCATCTTATATCTTACCTTTGTATACCCTTCACAATATAATTTTCCGACCCTATAAAGTATATATATTCTGAATCCTTATTGATAGCGAACTCTATTAAGCCATGTCCGTCTGTATGTCTTCTGTCTTTTGAAATCAATTTTCTGAAGTCCCCAGATATCTTCGGGATCCAAATCTTCAATAATTCTATCAGACATGCTTCCGAGAAGTTCGCTATTTAAAATCAGCAACACCCGTCCACAAATAACGGAGATATGAACAAAAATTCGAGACCACCTCTGAAAATTTCATCAAAAAAACTAAGTTTATTAATATTGTTACAAATAATTTCATAAACAGATGGCGGTGTTCAATCAAAGTGTGTTCTTAAACCGTAATATAAGTGTGTAAAAAGACAGTGTGCTCATTTTTAATTGTGTTTGTGTGTATTTAAATAAATAAAGACTCGTTATATTTTCATCAAACTACTTGACGCTTTTATTTTGCAATTAAAAAGATCCGGGTTATTTAAAGGAGATAAACCACCATTTCAAAATTCTATAACTTTTGACTGGGTTGAAATGTAAACAGCAAAATTTCTTCAAAATTTATTTATTTAACAACTATTAATAACTATTATATAAATAAATTTTGAAGAATTTTTGCTGTTTACACGAGTTTGAAGCATTTTGAAGAGCAATTTTGAAGAAAATTTCAATCGTGTAAATCTAGCTTTAAGCTTCAATTTGATTTATTAACTTTAAAATCGGGCCTTATTAAAGTACACTTTTATATGATTGAAAAATTACATTAAAAAATATATGTATTATAGGCCTTAAAAAAATGAATTTGTGAATGTAGTGATTTAACATTGCATTTTATAAATAGTAACGTTAACTGAACTAAAAAATTACATACTTAATTAAGCCGTCCACCCGGGTCCATTTTATTTTGACCTTTAGCCCTCTTCTCCAATGGACCACATAGTCTCCCAGCCTTTTCTCATTCCAATATACAATTGTACTCTTTACAAGAAAAGTTGAATTACTCATGCAAACTCTGCAATGGAGATCATCACTTGAGATCAACTGTCTCTACTTCCGAAAACTCCGCTCTAAATAACACACTGAGAAAATTCTGGGAACAGGAAGAGTTACCCAAAGCCCATAATTTCAGAAGAAGATCAATATTGCGAAACATTTTATAAGCAAACAACAACTAGAGACTCAAATGGAAGATATGTCGTCAGACTTCCTTTAACAGAGGAATTTACCCATACAAAATTTCTCGGCCCTTTGCGAATTTTTGCTCTAGTCCAATATTCACGCATAAACCACTCGTTGTCTAAAACTCCAGAGCTCCAGAAAGAATATAATAACGTGCTTGAAGAATATTTAACTCTTAATCATATGGAACCAGTTTCATACCAGGAAATTGTGTCAAATGGTAAATATTTCTCCTTTTATCTTCCTCATCACGCGGTAGTTCGCCCAGAACACAAAACCACTAAAGTGAGAGTACTGTTTAATGCCTCTCATAGTACAAAATCAGGTTTTTCCCTTAATGATGTATTATACACCGGTCCCACATTACAGACTGGATTAATAACTGTAATTCTCAACTGCCGAATATACAAATATGTCTTCAGTGGCGACATACAAAAAATGTATCGCCAAATTTTAGTTCACCCAGATGATAGAAATTAACCGCAAAGAACACCCAATTACTGGCTCAAATACCAAACGAAGATTTATTGGACTCAAATTTTTTACGATTCCATGAGACAAGTACTACGAAAACTCTAGGTATAAAATGGAATGCTCTAACTGATGTATTTACCTACTCATTCTCACCAATATCTCAAGCGGAAAGCATCACTAAACGAAAAATGTTGTCAGGTATGGCCTCAATTTTCAATCCAGCAGGTTGGATAACTCCTATAGTTGTTAGAGCTAAAATGCTAATGCAACAGCTATGGCTCGAAGGTAAGCAGTGGGACGATAAAGTCAGCTCTGAAATTTTAAATAAATGGAATAAATTTCTCGAAGATCTCCCTCATATTGACATGATAAAAATCCCAAGATGGTTTCAATATAATTCCAAAGATACAATTCAGATTCACGGTTTCTCAGATGCATCCAAAGTAGCATATTACGTAACAGTTTGCCTACGTTGTCAAAGTTTATCTCAAGTCGTATTCTGTAACCTAATCATGTCAAAAAGCAAAGTCGCCCCTTTACAACCAGTCTGTTTACCTAGATTGGAACTCTGTGGTGCCGTACTATTAGCTACATTAGGTAAATATGTTATAGAATCCCTAAAATTGCCTCAATGCGACATTTTTCTATGGACAGACTCGTCAATTGTCATTGGATGGCTTTCAAAACCTCCCTGGACCTGGGAAACGTATGTTGCTAATCGAACAGCACAAATTCATAACGCTCTACGTAATGCAACCTGGGGTCATGTTCGCACTCACGACAATCCTGCTGATCTCGGTACTCGCGGATGTAAACCACAAGAACTCTCAGACAATAATTTATGGTGGCAAGGACCACCGTGGCTAACTCATCCACAGTCGGAATGTCCCAAAAAGAATCAAATTCAAACACCAAAAATCGAAGAAAAAGTCCAATGTATACAAAGCTCTGTTGAAAACACTGATATTTTAAATAAATTTTCGTCATATCACAAAGTCCTAAGAGTTTTATCTTACGTATTTCGATTTTACCATAACAGTATTACAAAAGTTAGATCTCAGTTTACTCAATCCCAGATTTGTCTTACTCAAAAAGAGGTTAATTTCGTTAAACTGCGACTAATAACCTTAGCCCAAAAATCTCACTATCAGGCAGAACTTAAAGACATATCTAATTCTCTGCCAATCTCTAACAGAAGCTCGATAAAAATGCTTAACCCAATTCTCGATACAGATAATATTCTGAGAGCAAACGGACGTCTCTCAAACGCATCCTTGCCATATAGTGAACGCTGCCCTATAATATTACCAGGTAATTCTCGATTTTGCCAGCTTTACTTGGAAGATTTGCATTTAATTTTAGCCCACGCAGAATGTAATCAAATATGTAGAATGGTCCAAACAGAATTTTATATCTCCCTATTAAAGCTTCGTATTAAAAAGATTTTACGGCATTGTAAGACATGTATAATTTCTAAACAAAGGCCATGTACTCTAATAATGTCACCCTTACCACCCGACAGATGCAAGCTCACAGCTCCGTATCAAACCACTGGAATTGACTTCGCTGGCCCTTTTGAATTGAAAAGCTCTACTATCGGAAACGCAGCCCTAATAAAAGGCTACGTATGCGTGTTTGTGTGTTTTAGCACAAAAGCAATTCATCTTGAAGTATGTTCTAATTTGTCAACAGCATCTTTTCGTGCAGCCTTTTCTCGTTTCGTTGTGAGGAGGGAACTCCCTTTCAGGATATATTCTGACAATGGCCGTAATTTCGTTGGAGCCAGTCGACAACTAAAAGCTGAATTTGACCCATTTATAAAATCGACCTCAACAGATATCGCACAAAAATATATTACTCATGGTCTCGAATGGATATTTATCTCCCTCACGCTCCTCATATGGGTGGATTATGGGAAGCAGCCATTAAAAGTTTTAAATTTCACTTAAAAAGGGTGGCAGGCTCACACAAATTTAATTTCGAAGAATTCGCTACCATTCTAACTCAAATAGAAGGAATTCTAAATTCTCGTCCCATTTCAGCTATGTCAGGGGATCCTAAAGACTTTAAAGCTCTAACTCCTGGACATTTCTTAAGAGGTTCTCCTATTATGAGTTTTCCAGAACCATTTAACCAGAAACTAGGACTCATAAATCGCTGGGATAAACTAAAAGCTGGCCGTTAGATGGAAAGAAGACTATTTGAAGTCTCTATATAAAAGATACAAATGGAAAAATACCTCAACAAATTTGAAATCAGGAGATCTCGTAGTCGTCATGGAATGGCGAATGGCGACTGGGAAGAGTAGAAAATACTTACATTAGTACAGATGACAACGTTCGTGTTGCAGATATTAGAACTGCGACAGGGTTAATAAAAAGGCCAATTGTAAAATTGTCCTATTTACCTCTAAATTAATCAAGTATCGTAAACATTTTTTTCATTATTCCTCTCATATTTTTTCATATCATAAATATTTACACTCTTGATTTATATTTGCTTAAAATTACTTGTATCCATCATTACCATATCAACAAAAACTCATACTAATTTCATAATTCGTTTTCCACAGTTCAACCTATCACCACCGAAGACATCAACAACGCAGACGCGACCCTGACGTGTACCAGTGCCGACTCTGCAAGAAGTTTCATTCAATCCGTTTCTGCCGGCGGTTTTTAAATATGGATGTCCGTACTAGGCACTATGTTGTCAGCAAGCACAAGTATAGCCTCAATTGCTTGGCAAAGAGCCATAATCTGCGGGACTGTCCATCACAGGACACATGTCAGAGATGCGGCAATTATCACCAAACGCTGCTCCATCCGGGAATTCGTAGCGGACTAGAAAAAAAGAAGCCAAAACGTAGAAACTCAAGACATTCACCACCACGTAATCATCATCATCGTCCACCGTCAACATGTAATCGTCACATACAACCATCTAGTTCATCCATGCCAAACCAACGCATCATTTCAGAAGCCATACGTTCCTTGGCCCAAGTGCTTTGCGGCCAACCAACAACTCCTCCACCTGGTGGCCGGAATGTATAAAATCCTATAATTTTATAAAAATAAAACAAAACATACAAAATGATTTGTATATTATATAACTTGAATTTGTAACGTAAATTAAAATTGTACATTAATAATAACAAAATGAATTGTATCTAACGCAATCACTCAAGTACTTGTAAAATAATCACTAAGAACTGTTATTGTGAATTATTAATATTTCGAAGATACAAATTGTAGTAAATAATAAGTCTAGCTATTTAATTTATAAAATATTGTCAAATCACTTCTTTTACGATCTTAAACTGGAAAACATTTACAATTCTTACCTTGAATTTAAACTCAAAATTATATTTATATAATTTAACTTAAAAATTGTATTTATTAAATTTTCCATTTCAAATAAAATCTTTTTCCTAAATTAAACAATTGATTAATGTAACTTAAATAATAATTTAAACTTAAATAAAATCTGTACAATTTGAAATCGAAAAGAAAATTATAAAACTTATTATTTAATTGAAACTAAAACCCACACACACACACATACACACACAATCATACAAATATTCTAAAATCCTCTATTTAATTACCCAACTCTTATTTCTAATTAAACTAAATCAATTCTCATATATATTTTCTCAACCTGTCGAGAAAATATATATTTTTTGAGAAAATTGGTGTTTTTTCAAGGCCTACTCATCCCCATATTCAAATACAGTCCATCGCCAAAATCCCCAATACCCGCTGAGATACACCAAATTTCTTCAGCTGCTATTGTTTTTGTTGCTTTAGAAATGGCACCAATAAATAAGTCTTCTTCTTCTTCACCATCGTCTTCATCTTCGCTATCTCTTTTTACACTAATGTTTTTAACGAAACGTTTTTTTACGAAACACATTTTTGCGAAATGGCCACTTTTACCACAGTTGTGACATTTTGCACCCTCTGCCGGACATCTGTTTTGTGGGTTTGACCACAACGGGTACAGATAGTATTTTGCTGTTTGTTGTATGCAGAAGATTTTCTTCGTATCATGTTGACAAACGGCTCATCATCCTGAGTGTCTTCCAGTTTCAATGCATTTTCCTTGGCTATTGCTATAGCTTTAGCAATAGAAACTGCCTTTTCCAATGTAATATTCCCTTCAGCCAACAATCTCTCACGAATATTTCCCATTTTTTGAGATAAGCCACACGTAAATATGTCTCGGACTAGATCTTTTCTCAACGCTCCGAATTCACAGTTTAAACTCAAGTTTTTTAATATGGTGACATACTCATCAATTGTTTGATTCGGTTGCTGTTTGCAGATGAAACATTTGTGACGCTCCATTTCAATGTTAAACTTTGGTATAAAAAATTTCCCAAATTTGTCTACCAAGTATTCATACCCAATAGAGTCGATGTCTTCATTAAATGAATAAAAAATTTCCAAACATTCGCCTCCCAAATGGTGTAAAAGCAAAGCCACCTTACGCCGATCCGTTTGCGTCTCCAAATTTGAGGCTGTCATTTTCCACTCTTTCGCTAAATTTGCAGCTTTTAGGTTAATTGGCGACAACGTTGTTGCAAAAAATTGTCCACACTCTACCAGCTTTATTTGCGAAGAACCTGGTAAAATTTGTCCATCAGGCATTTTTATTTTATTTTGACCTTCTAACAAATAATTTATAACTATATTTTTTTTTATTTCTCTTTTTTAACTCTTTTAATAATTTTATTTTTCCAATTTGACTTCTGACACCATGTTGTGTATGTTCATGTGTCTCTTATCAGAATGTCTTTATTGATTATTAATAGTAGCTGATTATCTGGTTACTGTTTACAATCCATATGACAGTGTTGCCAGATACATATATATTTTAAGTACATTATAAAGTTATTATTAATACTAATGTATGATATATTACATATACAACAGGATTATGTATTATACGATTTTTTTTTCTTTCTTCCCTACTTCAAAAGGGCAATAATATCACTTTGGAAAAACTCAGCTGTTAAAACTGTTTTCTTGGTTTAAATCTGAATAATTTTATTAATTAAAAACTTTATATTTACTTCCAAAACATTTAGAATAAGAGAAAAATTAAAAACTATCTAATAATAAGTTATTGCAAGAATCTGAATAGCGTTAATAAAATAATTTTATTTTATATGATAATTAATTTTTATTACAAACAACATATAACTGCTTTTTTATCACAATATTCATTTGTTTTAGTTATTTTTCACTGTTTTTACTCAATATTCATTGTATGTTTTTTATATTATTCGTTCTGTATAGTTACAATCTTGTACTTAATAATGTTTCTTGTTCTGAACTATTTGTTATGTTCTTTCGTTGCTCCTGTTAGTACTGAAAACAAATATGCGAAATTTAAATGATATTGGAATTCGTTCCAGAGATGGGTTGCTAATATTGTAAACATTTTAGCAAAACAAAGAAATGGAGCTAAAATATGTCATATCAACGATCAAAGCCTCAAGAATAAAATAGATGAGTTTCGCTACATATTCGACAATTCACAAATTGATTTTATCTGTATTTCTGAAACATGGTTTGATGACAGTATATCGGATTCATCAATCTCATTAGCAGGTTATAATATATGTAGAAATGATAGGAATGGATATGGCGGTGTTGCGATATATATTACAAAAGCTATTAAATTTAAATATATAAGCAAATCCGGAGATCCTGGTATGGATGAAGTAATTGATGAAGAAAATCAAGTAGAATATATATTTCTTGAAGTGACCAGCGATGAAAAAAAATTACTTCTAAGCTGTGTTTATAGACCAAACAGGAATGTACGTTTGGGTCATTTTTTTAAAAAAGTCGAAATGTTAACGGTTTTATATGATGATGTTGTTATTGCTGGAGATTTTAACTCCAATATATTAGTTGAGCGAAATTTCTCAGATGTTATGACATCACCTAACACAAGTGTCCCAACTCACTTTACGATTACAAATAATACTCTTTTGGATCTGTACTACGTTAACAATTTATCTAAACAATTTATCTAAATAGAGCCTTTCGTTGCGAACGGACGTGTTTAACATAGCTCTGACTGCTAAATATAATCATAATAGTAAAAAACAACAAGGAATAAATATAAATAACAAGAAATAAATACATAAAAACCTACATAACACGAAAGACTTTTTTTTTGTTAAAACAACCAAAATAATTAAAATAAGTAAAAATTTATTTGATTTAATCACAAATAAAAATACTCAAAACATTGAAAAAACAACACACACAACAAAACAATTTATGAAATTATGTACACAACACGACTAAGAAATAAAAATAAGAAAAGATTAACAAAGAATAAACAAGAAATTACAAATACAACAATGAAATCTGTAAATTTAACACCAAGTGCAGAAAACTTTTTCACTCCCATGCAAAAACGATTAAGAGATATTACACTCAACAGTTCTCTTATCGGAAATTCATCAAAAACTCCTCGTCTATCTTGCGCACCAAATACTGCATCTCCCTTTAAGTTTATGCACACCATGGATAAGCGTTTTGATAAATTAACCAAACAATTACAGGCAATGATGAAAAAAAATGTTAAGAGAGTGTAAAGATAGGCAACGAAATAGGCAACAAATTTAAAATGTTAGTGAGTGACATAAACAATGTAAAAGAAAGAGTAACAAACTTAGAAACATCTGTTCAAGAAATAAAAAACACTGCTACAAACGAAATGATAAAACTAAAACATGAATCAGAGAATTTAAAGAATGAAATCATTTATTTAAAAAATTGTGCTAGAAAACATGAAAACTCAATAGTAGCACATGATATAAGAATAACAAATGTGCCTACTCAACCAAATGAAAACCTTCATAATTTGTATCTTAAAATATGTGAAACCGTAAAAATTTCCCCTCCGAATATAAAAAACATTTTTCGTGTTAAAATAAATAATAGAAACCGCACAAATAAAAGAAATAACAATATAAAACTCTCAGATGCTGCGATTATTGTCAAATTTCAATGTCCGTATGAAAGAAACTTTGTTTTGAAGTCAATAACTAGTTTTATTAAACATCGTAAAGATTTATTACGTTTAAATCTAATTGGTTTTAATAGCTCGACCCCTTTTTTCGTGAACGAAAATCTTACACCCGATAACCACCATATAAACATATTGATTAGAATTTTTATCAAAGTGTGTTTGTGAGAATTGGTTGTTTTAAGACGAAAATAAAAATTTAAATAAATTCGTCAGAACGGAAAACTTCTTTAAATTAATATATAGTATAAAGATTGTTCTTTTTGTATTTTATTATACGCCGTTCAAAAGGAAATTTGCAAATGTAAATATATTTGTGAAAATTATAGTTGCATAGGAATTTCTGTTAACAATTGTTGTATTTTTTCTCAGGAGGGGGTTCATATTTGATTCGAACCATCCCTGAATTGATAAACCAATCCAGGAAAAGGGAGAGACCTTGATTATCCGTTGGTGCATAATAATAAATTTCCTGTTTAAAATTCAACAGCTTTATACATAATTTGTTGTCATCCCAATTCTGCCATATTTTAATTAATTTTGACAAAATATAAGAAGACAACGAAAAGGGAGAAACTAGAACACCATTTGCAATGCAGTTTTTGCAAGGTAGTCTCCTAATTGTATCTTATATTCCAATTTCTTAAACCTGAATTTTTCAACCTTAAAATCTCTAAACTTTTATTAAATTTCTAATTAATTGCTAATTTTAATTTCTTAGCTATTTTTTTTAATATCTAATTAATGTCAAAAATTAACGTAAATTTTTATTAATTATTAATGTAACAAAAACAAAAATATGTAAACTTAAAACAAATATACCACTTTAAACTTACCCTGCATACATAAATACCGACATTCACACAACATTATACTTAATCTGATACGTTACATATTACAAACAAATAATATGAAAATTGTTCCAACTATTAAATTTTAAACCCTACGTCAAAATTCATCAAAAAGACAGCAGCGCTGATGTCATCGTTGGATTTGATTGGTAAGTCAATATAAAGATTTTACAATAATTAATATGTGGTTCAAAAACAAGTTTCATATTACCAACAATACATAAAAAGAAAAAACATTTGAAATATACACGTACATAAATATTAAAAATTTTCATAATACATAAAAAAAGGAGAAAAAAGAATTAGAAATACATTTTTTTTAATTTAAATATTACTTTAAATTTTTTTGTTTGACGTTTAAAATTTTTTTATATAAAAACAAATGTACTTATCATTTGTTGTTGTTTTTAATAATTTCATTTTAATTGTTTTTTTTTAAATTATGTCTTCTATGTTTACAATAAAAATGATTTTACATTTAATTTAAATAATTTTTTTTTTGTCAAAATGATTGGTTGATTTAATTTTATGAATCCACGAAAAGTTTAGGTACATTTTAGTTAGTAACGTAGATAGCATGGTTAGGGCGGGTAAAGATAGAGGGTTAATTACATCTAAATCCTCATCGTGGTCTTCTTCACCTGTTGTTTTTTTAGTTTTAATTTGATTTCTTTAATATTATTAATCGACACAACTATATAATTTAGCTACCTTAATTTAAATCATTTTGTGACTGGTTTGGTCGACCTATAAGGAGAAAAGAACACCCCCACTTTCACTGAGCACGGCTGGGTTTTGATAGGTAGCAAGTACTCTGAAATGGTATGACTCTTTGCGACCGTTACAAAACCGATCGGTATCTATAACACGATCTGCTACCTTGATGCCCACTGTAATCATAACTATGCAATTGGGGAATGAATGGGGTAATATCCGAGGTATCTTACACCCGTGTGCTGAACATAGCAAAATTGCCGAGTTTATACGTAAACGGTATAATTTGTCGATAGAAGCGATAGGCTCAGATCGATTTTGTAAAATATCATTCAAACCACATTTTGGCGAAGAACCTATTTGTACAATTCCTGTTCAAATCGCCAATGATTTGCCTCGCAGACTACGTTCTGAAGATCTTGATGAAAGAATAGCTGATTATTATCAAAATTTACGTTTAGCTGACCCCAAATTCTATAAAGCAAACGATATAAACCTTATTTTAGCTGCTGACATATACCCGCGAATCGTTAAGCCAACTATTCACCAGGAAACACTTACCACACCTATGACCCAAGATACTCTTCTAGGATGGACATTAATTGGAAAATTTCGAATATAATGCTACTTTTATACCTCCCATTTTTTTTTATAAATATTTAATTGTTTTTGAATTTTTTATATTGTATATTCTAAAAATGTATTTACATATTATGATTTGTATATTATAAATATCCTATATATGAATCCGTTATAACGGGTGGTTAAATTTCAAGGGCCGATGTTGATTTTGAATAAAACACAAACTATTTAGGAAATTATTGTAGTTTTATTTTATTATGATATATTGGTATTACTCAATTATGTATGGAACAAAATATCGGCCAAATGGGCGCCGCGACCACGGCGGCACACCTCCATCCGATGGTCCAAATTTTCGATGACCCTGAGGCATAATGGAGGTTCTATGCCGTTAATGTGCCGAATTATCTCATCCTTTAGCTCTTTCAAATAACCCCAAAGAAAAAAGTCCAACGGTGTCAAATCACATAATCTTGGAGGCCAATTGACATCGCCATTACGTGAGATAATACGGCCATTGAATTTGTTGCGCAAAAGAGCCATTGTTTCGTTAGCTGTGTGGCAAGTGGCACCGTCCTGCTGAAACCACATATCAAGAGGCTTTAGTTCTTGAGCCAATTGCACCTTGTAAGCGTGTAAATGCAAGTCTTTATGCATAATGTTCATCAACGACGAGCGTGAGAGGTGCAATTGTTGGGCACGACGACGAGTTGAGGTGGACGGCTCTTCAGCCACACTATCGCGAACAGCAGCAATATTTTCTGCAGTACGAGCTGTACGAGTATGCACTGGTGTTCTCACATCTTCTACAGACCCGGTTTGCTCGAATTTTTCCACAATTTTTGCGATTGTACGCACATTTGGACGATCAAATTGACCAAAAAAATCACGAAGTGCACGATATGCATTTTGATTTGAACACCAATTTTCATAATAAGTCTGGATAACTTTAACACGTTGTTGGATTGTGTATCTCACCATAGTTCAAATTGAGTAAGTCTGAAATAGAGAAATGTCAAATAAAATTCGCAAAAAAGCTTGGCGTTTAGGTGTGGTTCACATTCAACATCGGCCCTTACAATTTAACTACACTTTATATGAAGTATTTTCCTTGAATTTGAATTTAACCTTTAAAACTAAAAACTTAAAATTTCAGCCCCTTTTGAAGTTGCGTTAACGCAAGGGGGCCGGGATGTTTAAGCGCATATTAAGAAAAGTAATTATGCATGTATATTTACTTCTATTGTTTATTATTATAAAACTTATTATGCTAGACCCAACTGTATTGGAATGTTAGTATTTTAGAACTCACTCTCTTGTCAACATTTTTTGTTTTCTCATGGTTATTCCTCAACTTTGTAACAAATTAAATTTAGTGTCTTATTATAAGCCGATTAATAAGGTAACCCGTAAATACTCTCTGAATAAAGAAATAAATTAATAATACAATTTTGAGTTGTTTTTCTCTACCGCATTTTGAGACAAGGATTTGCGCCCCAGACAAACATCTTTCATGTACTTTATCACAATATCCGCGGTAAACTTTTTCACAGCCTTTAGAAAGCAAAATTTAGAAAAGTGATCCAATACTATAAAGATGCCGACGTTACCGGATTTAGACCGAGGATAAGGACCCAAAAAGTCACCATAAAGTTTCTGAAAGAATCTTGAGGTTTCCGATGTTTTACCCGTAGGTGGACGCGTAACAAAATTCGGGTGCTTGGTTCCCTTACACACATCACAGGAGTTTATGTAAGATCTTACGTCGTTAACCAAATCAGGCCAGAAATAGAACCTACGAATTAGTTCTAAAGTTTTATTGATTCCTCCATGTGATGACAAATGACTATCATGTGCCTTCCCTATAACTTCAGTAACCATATCTTTTGGTATCCACAGTTTCTATGCAAGATCGTCCTGCACCTGTTCGCCAGAACAGTGTTCTGTACGTCTGTATAAATATCCGTCAACAATTCTAAGGTCTGGAGTTTTGGCGATATTTTTCCTAACTCTCTCCAGTAGTTGACTGTAGTCTGTAGTTCTGAATTTTTCGGATTGTAAATCCACGAAGACCCCAGAATCATCTAAAACAGACAAACTTAAACAGTTTATTCCAGACAAATCTTCTGTGTTAGTACGCGAAAGTGCATCAGGTACTACATTTTGGCTACCTTTCCGATGTTCAATTTTAAATCGAAATCCTTGAAGTTTCAAAGCCCATCTTGCTAACCGCGAGTTTAGATCTGTTTGAGACATGAGCCACTTTAGTGAAGCATGGACCGTAACCACTGCGAATTCATACCCCTCAACATATTCTCTAAACTTTTTAATGATTAGCATTGCTGCTAAACATTCCTGTTCTGTAACAAAGTAATTGCGTTGGTCTTGGTTGAGCTTCTTAGACATAAATGCTATCGGAAACTCTTCACCCTCAGCATTTTTTTGTACCAATACACTTCCTATTCCAGTGTGCCTAGCATCGAAATGTATATAGAACGGCTGTGTGAAATCTGGACTACGTAACACTGGCGCAGTTGTCAAGATGTTCTTCAATTCCTCAAAAGATCTTTGAGCTTCTTCGCTCCATGAAAATTTTCGGCTGGTCTTTAACAGATCTGTCATAGGTGAAGTAACCGCGGCGTAATTTCTGATGAACTTTCGATACCAATCGGACATCCCTAAAAACCGTCTTAGTTGTCTTACAGACCTCGGTGTCGGGAATTCAACAATGGCCGATATTTTCTCCAGGTCTGTCTGAATCACTCCATTACCCACAAGGTGGCCAAGATAACGGACCTGACGTACGCAAAATTTTGACTTTTCTACATTTATTGTGAGTCTTGCAAAACGAAGTTGTTTGGAAACCTCTCGTAATACCTCCAGATGCCTAGTAAACGTATCTGACACTATTAATAGATCGTCTAGATAGATCAACACTTCGGTTCGCAAATTAGCAGTTACCACCTTGTCCATTAGTCTCGACATCATCTGGGGCGCGTTGCAAAGCCCAAAAGGCATGACCTTGTAATGATACAAGGGACGGCCGGGAACAGTAAATGCCGTCTTATCTCTCGAAGATTTATCCAACGGGATTTGCCTTAGGCAAGCGACTGAGAATGCCATCGATGTTGGGCAACGGATACGCATCCTTGATAGTTACGGAGTTTACTTTGCGACTGTCTAAGCATAATCTAACTTTGCCCGGTTTGCGGACCAGAACTATGGGAAATGACCAAGCGCTATCTGATTCTTCGATGATATTGTTATCGAGCATTCTGTCGAGTTCGGCGTATATTGGGTTCTCCATCGCTGGAGATACTGGAAAATGACGTTGTTTTATTGGGGCGGCAGAACCAACATCAATGATGTGTGCAATATTATTTGTCCTACCTAAACCCTCCTTGGAAAACGATGGAAATGAGTTAATCCTGGCTTGAAGCTGTTGTTTCTCTGTTACGGTAAGTGGTTTCTGCTCAGCGAAGTTATCTGTAGGTACAAGATTCGAATTCAATTCAGAAACTATTCCTGGTGGCAACAAATTAAAACTATGCCAAAACGCTACTCCTAAATATAAATTCTGGGCTAATGTTTGAAATATATATATAGTAATGGGTTCGGTTTTACCTCTAAAATTAATATTGGTATTTACTAAACCGGCTACCTTTTGAGATTTCCCATCGGCTGTTTTAACAACAGACTGAATTTTTTTAAACTTGTGTCCAGAATCAAGGAATTCTGTCATAGCTTGAGCACCTAAACAACTAATGGAGGCTCCTGTATCCAATAGCCAATAGGTCGTTGGTTTTATCATAAACAGATCCTACTAATTCACGTCGCATCTTTCTAATTTTACTCCAGAAAGCTTTAATACGCTTAGAAGACCTAATTTGCTTTTTG
Source organism: Bellardia bayeri (assembly GCA_950370525.1). Taxonomy (NCBI): domain Eukaryota; kingdom Metazoa; phylum Arthropoda; class Insecta; order Diptera; family Calliphoridae; genus Bellardia; species Bellardia bayeri. The sequence continues at coordinate 1,120,452 of OX493269.1, read as the reverse complement.
CCTAGAGAAAGTTCACTAAAAATTTTTTTCGAATAGCATTGTATTCTGGCAAGCGAATATGAAAAGGTTTAAAATATGTTGGTGGATTAACCTAAGCGATACGTTCAAAGATTTAGTATTAAATGTGTTCGCAGGAGACGTATCAAACTCCCCTTCTGAAGAAAATTCTTTTAAAGTTTGTATGTCAGAGGTTTTGTTTTGTTTAGGCAAATCATCTAATCCTTGATATGAAATAATTGGTGAAATTGTAGGGTTTAGTCGGTGTTGGTGTATGTCGATCGGGTTTGTTTGTGTGCACTTGTCTGTGCACTGGATCGCAAGTTTTTTGACCCAACAAACGTTGGTTTGTATGCGTTGGCTGCTCCACAACCGTAGCAAAATACACGCCTCTCATCAAGACAATCTTAGAAACGATGACCCGATTTCTGACAATTCCAGCAGACAAGAGAAACTGCCGAAATCTCCTTATCTGCGCATTCGGAGTCATCTTCGTTCATTTCATGCACTTTTCCCCGTGGAACAAAAGGATTCGACAGGCCGTGTCTCTTCCCTATATCGTGCATGAATAATTCTCGTTTTCGGCATATGTCGCGTAGTTGGGAAATTGAGTTAATTTCTACATTCAACAACTCATGTTGGATTTCTGGCAGCAGATTTTGGCGAAGTATTTCTACTAAACCCCGTTCAGTCAGAGGAATCGTAAGGCGGTCAGAAATGTCTATTATGACCTCGTAAAAAGTATCAAACCCCTCTCCCGGTTTCTGTTTCCGATCACGAATTATTTCGCGAAAATCTACGTCCGTACGTGAGTCCTTATATTGTTCACGTAGTGCACTACAAAGTTCTGGCCACACTATTCTTCTAAAAGCTTTGTGGTATCGCCAGAACCAATCAGAGGCTTTGGACTCAAAAAGAGTCGAAATGTGATCGCAAAGGACGCCAAGATTTCCACCAAAAGTCTGCTTAGTTAATGCCTCAATCCTATATATAAATTTTTCGACAGGGATACCCTTAGAACCCCCGGTAAAACGAATCTTCCAGTTATGAATGATATGGCCTACCTTGTCCGATCTTAATGAAGAATTAGCTGTCGTCACATTACTAACAGTACTAGTAGTCTGAGCAGATGAATTTCTACTTGCTGCCAAACCTAACAACTGTTCTAGGGTTTGTTGCTCTACAGCTGGCAATGTCAAAACTAATGGATTTGGATGGGGTTCCGAATGTTACACTTGAATAGGGATGTTGGCATTGGGCGATTGAGCATTATTACTTAGCCTTTGGAATCCAGCTTCCAAAATGACAATGTTACAAGCAACACAATAGGGAATAACACCACTGGTATTTTGATTATGAGACATATTATTTGAATAGAATAAAATATAAAAATTTTCATACTAAAAATTCAACAATGAATGTAAAAGTAATCGCTAAATTGCAATTAGGAATTCAAGAAGAAAATGAAAAAATGTTTAGGCCGCAATAGATTTTTCTCTTTTCAATTCAGAATTAACCCAATAATAAATAATTATCAAATATTAATTGGTTTAATTAAAATAAATTAAATAATAAAAAAAACAACGATATAACAATCCTGAATTGTTTGATTCCTGGTTACATTGTCGGAGGGTAAAAAAAACAAAATCAACTATAAATAAAAATTCGTATCCATTAGGAAATAAAAATAGAAGAATAAGAAACAGAAGTAATGGCAGGTACCTTCATTTAGCTTCATTTATTTCCAAGTAGTAATTTCCTCACCATACAAACATAAATTGGATAGTATTACCCCTCTCACCACTTAATTTTCCGGTCAGTTTTTAGATTGAACTCCAAAAATTAGTAATTCCAGGAAATAAAGTACTAAGTTGATAACACTACCATATAGGCATCAGGTAAAGGGCATGTATGATTAACATTAATGTCGGTTAACAGCATAAAATAGAATACATGTAAATTCTAGACGCTTGAATAATCACACAAAGAAAGATCTAGAGAAGATAGTGGGAAAGAATAGGTAAACGGGTAGAAAATTTACAAAAATAAAGAGGACCACACAAGAATTTAAATTTTATAAATTTAAGATATGTTAATTTGAGATTTGAAAGTAATGTGTGTGCCCCACGTTGGGCGCCATTTAAATAATATCTGTAGCATATAACGGTGGTATAAACTGTTGTCCGTATTTGATTTTTAACGTATACTAAAGCAGCCAGCACGCAACTATTTTCCGGCTCCTATCTCGTCGGCAATCGGGAGGCTTCGTTGCTACTTTATATATAGTAAGTTTGACATGCAGAGAGTATATTATTTAAATTTTGATGCGTGCTATAGTCGTAAGGTAGAGGACAGAAACTAAACTAAGAGAGTTACAGAGACAAGAATGAAAACGGAAACAAACTTTTAACATGTTGAACTGCACTGTGTGTTGATGATAACCATGATCATATAAAGGAAATGCTTATAATATTTTTGTATGATCCCTGAAACAAAGTTACCCTATCCGAATCAATTCACCAGGAATCAAAAAAAATATCTTAGCACTTCATTCTTAAATTCATGATGTTTATTGACTTAAATGGTTCCATACGCATTATGGTAAAAAAAAATCACTTAATTTTATACATAATAAAAAAAAATAAATAAAATAGAAATTATCACAAATTTTTGCAAAAATCAATAAGAAGAAAATTATAGAAATAGAAAAGAATGTATTTGGGTGTACCTGGGATTTGAACTCAGGTTTAAAAAAAATCAAAAAAAAATATAAAAAGAAAAAATTTTTTTCGCCACTACTGGGATTTGAACCTAGACATTTTTTTTTAGCTACCGTTAATGAAAGTAAACATACAACATTTTCTGATTAGATCAGGTAATGTTAATGTTAATAATATAAAAATTTATTGGTTGTTCGAAGGTAAATAAAAGTTGCAAGAATAAAAGTAAAGGTTTTAAAGGTTCTTATATTTTTAGGATACCACGTCGAAAGATCTTTCGGCAGCTTTCCTATAGATGTAGGGATGTATATAAATTAGAAATTTTATGCTATATGTAGATTTTGGTCAATTTTACACTTATTAATTATAGCACTGATGGTTTTTATTATTATTTTTTTTTCCTATTGCTCAAATTAAATGTTTATCAGAATTTTTGTTTTCATATTCTTTTCTTTTGTTTAACACTTCTTTTAATTGAATTTTATATATAAATAATTTTTGTTGCCACTAACATATTGATTTTTGCATTACATTGTTGTTTTATGTGATATTTACGCGAAACAAAAACAAATTAAATAAATATTAATTTTAAAGACTAAATTTAAACAGAAAAATGTAAAACTTGTTGTACTTTTTTTCTTCTTCTTTTTCTTTTTTCTCTTTTCCTTTAGATATTTAAAAAGAACTATATAATATACATTTTAATAAGGTTTTTTTTCAAATATTTGGTATTTTCTTTTTGTTCTTGCTGTTGGTTGTTTGTTTGAGTTTTTTTTCTTATGTTTTTGTTTTTGTAACTTTTAAACAATCAAATAGTTTCGTGTTAATAGGTATTATTGTTCACAATTTTAACACTGTTTTTTTCTGCTCTCTTCAGAGGCTTTGCCCAACTAAGGCACAGATTTGGGTGAAGCCTTCCCAGACGAGGTCTTTAAGTACGGCGTAAGATCTTGTGTCTCTTGGAAAAATTAGGGTTTTGGGTAGATAAATGATGACAAAAATGTTAGGTATGTGTGTTTCCTTAGCATAAGTAAAATAGCTAAGTTGATCACGTTTTGCTACCGTCGGGTGTATAATCGGAAACGTAATTTGCCTAATTTTCCTCGGAATTTGTTCAATTTAGGGTTACTATATACACAAAAAAAATTTAGAGAATAAAATTATTAGATTTGCTACCTCTTTAGGATTTTAATTAGTTTTCTGATAGAAAACAACACTCACATTTCTGTATAAACTTGATGTAGAAAATTAGTGGATCTTTAATTCACAGACTTAACAGGAGGTAAAGAATATCTGAAAAAAAAATAAACGAGGTTGAAGAAACTTACCACTGTTAATAAAAAAACTATATGTACTTACATTTTGAAAAAAAAAAACAATTTGATTATTTTTATTTTTCAGCAGAGTAAAGGAGAAAAACTTGTACGGATCGATTTGAGCCCGTTGCTAACCAATTTTTTTTTTTGATTGGAAAAAAAATTTGGAAAACTAATGTTGTTTCAGCACAAACTCATACAAAAAAATAAGTAATACCAATACCAATATAAACATCGAAAATGTCTTTCTTTTATCTTTTGACAACTACACTGCATTATCACTATTTCAGAGTTGTCATCAAATTGAAATGAAAAAAAACTCTTGATAAACCGTTAAATTTAAGCAAAGCTCTTCTCAAAAGAAAAGTTGCTAAGAAAAAATATAAATTTTTCGAGTAATCAAAGATAATAATAAAATTCATAGCGCCCCTACAATATTCCATGATACATTAACAAGTTTATTAAAAAAGTTAACACAAGGGGGTAATTGTGTTTCTTCAAGACGACTCGCTGAATCTAAATATTCATATGGAAAGACACCTTTACGTCTCATTAAATTAAATTCTTCGTCATTTGGATAAGACGATCGTACTAAATAACTTGCTAATTGTTCTAAACTCGATGGCATAAATCGAAATGAATCGAGAAAAGGTAATTCAATAGTATGTTTTTCATTTACTGAAATTTTCTTAGATATTGATATATATAATTCTTTATTTAAAGGAATTATGTTTATATCACCTTCAATAGAGGAAAGTTCTTTTACAAACAAATGACAATCATATGCTGAAAAATTTGGTTGAAAAATATGCATTTAGTATGAATATATTGCAACACGATTGCATAATAATAATAGTCGTTAAGCTCAAATAATGTAATATATACTAAGCATCACTATTATGTAATTATTCTTAATTACATATTCTTAACACTTTATAACACTGTAAATAATTTTAGTTGTTAAGATTTTTATTCTGAATAAAACGTTCAACCGAAAAGGTTGTGTTTCATTTTGTGCGCGGAATTAGGAATCAGAAGGTACAGTCATAAATCTCCAACAAAAAGTTATGGGCCCAGAGCACATAGTAAAGTAAAGTGAACATCTGTTTAAATAAAAGCTAAAAAAGTGAAAAGTTAAGAACAGTTAAGGCACAATGAGTTTATATCAAATAGATAAGCTGGATAAAAAAAATAAATTGCTGCCATTCCAGTCTGTGGGCTGTTGTAAGTGGTAAGGAGGTAAAAGAAAGCGCAGCAGGCCATGAAAAATGGATTGAGAAGGATGAGAAAGCCCTAGCAACAATAACGTTGTGTATACAAGCATCTCAACTAAATCATATTAAAAATTGTAAGTCGTCGGCAGAGGCATGGAATACATTGCAGGGGGTATTTCGTCCAAGTGGTGCCGTGAAGAAGGTGTAGCTATATAAGCAGCTCCAGCGTATGACGGAAGATGAAAAAATGTCTAGTGACATCAGTAATACAGTACTGCTATATTGTGGACAAGTTAGCAGAAATCGGTATTGAGATGAATGATGAGTTGGTAACCATCATACTTTTGTCCAGTTTGCCGTCGCAGTATGAGCAATTTGTAGTTGCCATGGAAACGCGAGACAATTTACCATCGCTGCAGAGCTTAAAGGTAAAGTTGTTGAAAGAGTTCGAGAGAAAAACACAAAAACAAAGTGAAAAAACGCAGTCAGCGATTCCAGCAAAAACACAAAACAGCGATCGCAAAAAAAAAACGTAGTATAAAAAACGAACCCAGCAACAAAATAAAAAGAAAGACACAAGCTGTTTGATTTGCGGTAAACAAGGGCATTTTGAAGCCAACTGTTACTCGAAGCAAAAGAACAAAAATGAGCAGAGACAGTTGCAGTTCACAGTCTTGGCAGCAGCAGAATCAAACGCAATGACTACCAACACTTGGTGTGTTGATAGTGGCGCAACCGCACACATGTCTGGTGATCGATCGTGTTTTACAACAATCAGCGAGCACATAAAACGAATCACACTTGCTGGTGACAACCACATTAATGCAGAGGTCGTAGGGGATGTCAACATATTCACAGAAGACGGAGATATACTTTTGCGAAACGTTTTATGTACCAAATTTAATTGGAAATTTTGTGTCTGTAAGCAGAGCTGTCGACAAAAGCATTTCAGTGAAGTTTGAAAAAGACAGAGCAGAATTTTTAGATGAGAATATTAGCGTGGTTTTGGTTGCTAAGAAACGAAACAATCTGTTTGTCTATGAGATAGAGAAAGAAAACAAATTACTCCAAATGAAAAGCAGTGACAGCATCAAATGGCACAACAGATATGGATATTTAAATTATGAAAGTCTGCGTGAGTTGCAACGGAAAGAATTGGTACGGGGATTGGAAGGTGTATGTTTCAAAAGTAATTCTACTTGTATTACATGTATGAAGGCAAAAATTCATGCAATAATGAGATAAAATCCAAAAATATACTGGACTTAATTCATACAGACGTATGTGGTCCCTTTAGTACTCCATCGCTTGGTGGTTCGCGTTATTTCATTACTTTTATCGATGATTATTCACGCCGCATATTTGTTTATTTTCTGAAAACAAAAGATGAAGCCTACGATAAATTTGTGTTGTTTCAAAATATGGTAGAACGACAAACCGACAGAAAAATAAAACGCATTAGCAGTGACAACGGTGGCGAGTTCGTAAACAGAAGGTTTGATGAGCATTTGAACAACTGCGGAATTAAGAGGCAACTTACAGTACCATACAACAAAATGGTGTGGCCGAGCGTGCCAACCGAACGCTTGTGGAAATGGCAAGAAGCATGTTGGTTTACAGCGATATGAACGAGAACATGTGGGCAGAACCAACAAAACTGATAAGAGACAAAACTCCATACGAAGTGTATACTGGTTTTAAACCCTTCGCTGGTCATATGAAGGTATCTGGTTCGACAGCAGTGGCTCTAGATAAAACTCAACGTAAGAAGTTCCAACCAAAAGGCAAAGTGTATAAAATTGTCGGCTATTCACTTTCATCAAAAGCATATCGTTTGTTTGATCCAGAAACAAAAAATGTTGTAGAAAAGCCTGATGTCTGCTTTGATGAGTCCGAAGAAATAAAAAACGTCGTAAAACATTCTAGTGTGCCTGAAGAAAACAACAACATTATTGATGTAAGCAAGTTCTTAGTTGAATTAGATGTAGAAGCTGACTCGACAGCAGAAGCAGACACAACGGCAGAAGCAGAAGAAGTTGACAACAACCGTGATAAACAGCCTGAAGAGGGATGCAGTAGCGATTATGAAAGCACTGTTGAAATGCAAGACGAACACATGCAGAACGAACAATAACACGACGTGGAAGTCCAACGATTGTACGAACTGGAAAGCCTGGTAGACCAAAAAATGTACAATACTCTCAACGCATTGCAAGAGGCAGCAAATATAGATGTTCCAAACTCGGTGGCAAAGGCGTTAAGTTGTAAGTATAATAATGAATGGAAAAGGGCTATGCAGAATGAATATGATTCTTTATTGAAAAATAGAACATGGACATTAGTTAATTTACCGGACGGACAAAGGGCAATAGGTTCGAAATTGGTATTTAATGTGAAGAGAGGCAGTGACGGTGGCATTGACAAACTTAAGGCTAGATTTGTTGCAAAGGGTTGTGTACAGCGGTATGGTGTGGATTACAGGGAGACTTTTTCGCCGGTAATTAGGTATGCAACAATACGTATGTTGTTGGCATTGGCCGTTGAACACGACTTGTACTTGGAACAATTGGATGTTTGTACGGCTTATTTGAATAGTGAGTTGTATGATACTGTGTACATACAACAACCTGAATGTTTTGTGGATGGAGAGTACCCCGAACGTGTATTGAGGTTGGAAAAAGCAATATATGGACTGAAACAGGCAGGACGTGAGTGGTACACGAAACTTGACGAAGTTTTGCGTTCGATGGGTTTTACACCATTGGATAGTGAAAAATGTTTGTACAAACATGATGACAGGGATAGAATAATTTTTATTGCCGTACGATATTATTATCGCTTCGAAGTCTAAGTGCGATGCATTGAATGTTTAAAGGGAGATTTCTGAGAATTTTGGTTGTGTCGACAAGGGGCAACTTAATTATTTCTTGGTCATCGAAATAGAGAGGAATGAAGAATTAGGTGAAATTTCTATAGGTCAGAAAGGTTATATAGGGAAATTGTTAAGGGAAGTGAATATGGAAAATTGTAGGAATGTTAGTACTCCGATGGATGCAGGTTTTCAGGTGAAGTGTGAGAACGAAAGTTGCGAAAGAATTGACGCTGGCGAATATCAGTCACTTATAGGTTCGTTGATATATTTGGCGCTTTCGACAAGACCGGACATTTTGCACTCAGTAACGAAGTTAGCCCAATATAACACGGATCCACACAGGGAACATTTGGCTGGTATAAAACATGTTCTCAGATATTTGTCAACGACCAAATGTTTGAGAATAATATACAGAAAGACGGGAAAACCGATTGTAGGCTACGTTGACTCGGATTGGGGAAGCAACACGTTGGATAGGAAATCATACACGGGTTACGCATTCTTTATTGGTGGTAGTGTATTTTCATGGGAGTCCGGCAAGCAACAAACGGTTGCACTTAGTAGAACGGAGGCTGAGTTTGTTGCGTTGTCTACGGCGGCCAAGGAGGCAATTTACTTGCGGGGACTGATGAGGGAAATAGGTTTGACGGACGGTGACGAACAGATAGTATTGTATGGCGATAATCTGAGGGCACAGCATTTGGCAAAGAATCATACCTATCATTCAGGCACGAAACATATAGATATAAAATATAATTTTGTAAGAGATGTTGTGAAGAATAATATGTTAAAACTAGAATACGTTCCTACTAACGATATGATTGCGGATGTTCTAACGAAAAATTTGGCAAAGATCAAACATTGTAACTTTGTAAATAAGTTAGGTTTGAGATGAAATAGAATGTAAATGTATTTTTGGAACAAACATGTATGAAACTATTGAAATAAATTTTTATTTTTTTTTATTTGTTTTGTTTTTGTTACTATGCACTCGTGTTGAGGAGGAGTGTTGAAAAATACACATTTAGTATGAGTTTTGTTCTGGCTATTGCTTATGCTAGACATGTTTTTTCTTCGAAGTCGCCGTTGTAAAATCTACAAAAATTACCAAACGTACGCTGGTTTTTACAGATGAAGACCCTATGTCTTCAGCTAAAGTGAAGAAATTCTTTCTGGACCCCGTTGCAAGTTTTTGATAAAGGTGATGATGAAGTTACTGAAATGGACAGTGAAAAAATCGAAAAAAGCAAATCTATCAAAATATCACCAATTAAAGTGTTAACAGAAAATACTGAAGATGTAATAAAACTATTAAACAGTAAAGGTATTACTAAATATCTAATTAAAAAAATATCGATTGGTTTAAAAATCTTGTGTGAAACTATTGAAACTTATAATTTAATATTAATAATTTTGCGTGAAAATAATTGTCAATTTTACACTCATGAAAGCAAAAACAATAAGCCATTCAAAGTTGTTCTTCGCGGCCTTGATGACAAAACTGAAACGCAAGTAAAGAATGAACTAGTTTCTCTTGGTTTTGAGTGTGCCGAAGTTAAACTTATTAAGAGAACATTCCACAATTATGCTGATACTATTTACATCGTTTACTTTAAAAACGGTTCAGTAAAAATGATTGATCTCAAAAAAAATGTAAGATCTCTTTTTCGCACTATTATTTCTTATATCAACGCAAATTAAAAAAACAAACCTGTCCAATGTAGGAAGTGCCAAATGTTCGGGCACGGGGAAAAGGGGTGCAACGTTAAGGCTAGGTGTGCATATTGTGCAGAAAAACATAAAACGATCGATTCTAAATCCGAAGAGAAGATTCAATGCGCTAACTGCGGTAATAATCACAAAGCTACAGATACCACATGCCCTAGTCGCTCTGCATATATTCAAATGAGAGACAATATTTCTAATCGACAACATTATTTAAAGAGACCAAATAACCAAATTAAACCAAATATTGACAACAATCTATTTAATTTCCCGCATCTCTTAAATAATAATAATTCAACTTTACCTATTCAGCAATCTCAACAAAACATAAGACCATACAATGGTTACAGTAATGTTACAAAAACAAATTACTCTAATTTAAATAATAATAATAATACCGTTAATAATTCTCAGAGAGATATATTCTCTGAGCAAGAATTTATTGATCTCACAATGGAATTGATCACGAAACTAAGCGAATTTGGTGTTATAACTCAATTAGCTTTTAAGTTTGTTTATAAAAATGTATAAATCATGGCTTTGACTAATATAAAAATTATTTTTTGGAACTGTAGAAGTATCCGTAACAAAATAGCTGAATTTATTAATTTTTTAAATACTCATGATATAGATATTTGTCTCTTAAGTGAGACAGTCAAATAATCTATATCATCCAAATTATTCATGTATGAGAGAGGATCGTATATGTCAAAACGGTGGTGGGGTTGCCATACTTGTGAAAAAAAGAATTATTTTCACAGTAATTCCCAAAATTATAACTCATGTTTTTGGAAATGTAGGTATTAGGATAAATGTGGCGAATGGTTTTTCTATAAATATTCACAGTGTATATTTTCCTGGAGGACAGAATAACAGCGCTCTTAGGTCCAAATTTAAAAGTGATTTACGTAAACTTCTGAGCACAAACAATAAGTATTTGATTTGTGGTGAGTTTAACTCCAGACATAAAAATTGGAACTGTTTGCGAGACAACCAATGGGGCAAAATTCTTAACGAATTCACATATTTCTTACCTGTATCAATTTTGTTTCCAAATTCTCCCACTTATATTCCGTCATTACACATAGTGTTGTTGAACTGTTCGGACGTGTTATTTTTAGTGCGGCTGAATTTTCGGTGAAAAAATCGTAATAGGTGAAAAAGTGTAATAGGTCGAAATAAAACAAAAAAGTTAAAAAATAATTCGTAATAGGTAAAAATACCTACGATAAAAAAAAAAAAAAAAAAATTAAAATAAAAAACATTAAAAATCGCATAAAAACTGAATGAGTGTTCCTCTCAGATGTAATTCTGAGAAAGAGCTTAGCTCGACTAGAAAATCTTTATGGATCTCTGAGGAAGAATCCTTAAAAAAATCTGTGGAGAATCTTCTCACTACAAGAGCCGTAGAACGGCGCCGTTCCTGTTCGCCCAATATAGTGATTTCATCAGATGATAAAACATCAACATCTTCTACATCAAAAAGCGCTGTCAAACCTAGAAAACAAGTAGGTATGGATAAATACGTCACAGTTCTTAAGCGACAGAGGAGCCCGACATCTGCTCAAATATCATCAAATTCAAAAGCTCCCAAGACCGTGAGTATTGACAATCCAAATGATCAAAACAGGTTTGCTCCACCAATTTATCTGAGAGAGCCCACTTCCAGTAAATTGGTACAAGGAATTGTTTCGGTAATAGGTGAAAATATGTTTAGCGTAACCTCAATTAAACATGGAAATATCAGCGAAACCAAAATTCAAGTGAAAAAGGAAGATGATTTTCGAAAATTGTCCAACCAGTTGGAGAGGGAGAGTAGGGATTTCTATACCTACCAGCTGAAAAGCGCAAAAGGACTCCAAGTAGTTCTAAAGGGTATAGACCCAGATGTTGATCCTGCCGAGATAAAGACTAGTTTAATGGAAAATGGCTTCAAAATTAAGAGCATAACGAATATTAGAAACCGTGAAAAGATTCCTCAGCCAATGTTCAGGGTGGAATTGGAACCTGGAGATATCGTCTTAAAGAAAAACGAGTCCCATCCCATCTACAATCTGATTTACCTTCTGCATCGGAGAATCACCGTGGAAGAACCGCATAAGCGTCAGGGACCCGTCCAGTGTCTTAATTGTCAAGAATTTGGTCACACTAAAGCGTATTGTAAATTGCCGTCAGTTTGTGTTGCGTGTGGGGAACAACATACAACTGCTCAATGTGATAAGTCGAAAACTGACTCAAAAATCAAAAAATGCAGTAACTGCGGAGGTAATCATACCGCAAATTATAGAGGTTGTATAGTTTACACTCATTTGAAAGGCATAAGGACCAACAAGACGTCAGTATTACCTGATCATCCTCAACAGCCTAATTTTGCATCGAGTAACAATTTTCCTCAATTGTTACGGTCCACTAGTCATTTAAACGCGCCTAGTTCTAGACATGTTTCTTACGCTAACGTGGTTAAATCTAATATGCCAGGTTTGGAGCAGGAACCTAAATCACAATATTACGAGCCTAATATTAACACTCTAGAGACTACTTTGCAGACACTTGTCCAAACTATGAACACTTTTATGACCACTATGATATCCATGATGCAGGAAATGCTGAAAATGCAATCCACTATCTTGCAAGCCATTTTAAAGAAATGATTTATTTAAAAATTTGTTTTTGGAACGCGAACGGCCTCCGCCAACATAAAAACGAACTGGAATACTTCCTGATGGATAAGCAGATTGATGTTATGATGATTGCTGAAACTCACTTGACGTCGACAGGGTACTTCAAAATTAATGGCTACGTGTTGTACGATACTAAAGATCCCCGCGGAAGAGCTTGTGGAGGTTCGGCAATTCTTATAAAGAACAGAATAAAACATTATCTAATGAATAACATAAGTGAGGATTACCTCCAAGCAACAAACATTTGCATTGAATTCTGTCAATACAAATTTGTTTTATCATCGATTTATTCTCCGCCTCGATTCTCAATAAAAGAACACCAATACCATAACTTCTTTAATTCCCTTGGAGCTAGATTTTTAGTTGCTGGCGACTTTAACGCCAAACACACATTTTGGGGTTCACGTCTGGTAACCCCAAAGGGTCGCGTACTCTTCAACACCATTGCTCAAATGGGCTTAGATGTACTCTCAAGCGGACATCCCACCTACTGGCCGACGGACCGACGGAAGATTCCCGATGTTATTGACTTTGGAGTAGTGAAAAATATCCCTGTAGAATGGATGCAAGTGGATCCTTCATTAGACTTGTCCTCAGATCACTCTCCTACTATCATTTCAATGCATTTCCCTCAAGTGTGTAGCTCTCCATTTAGAAACATGACTAAGGCCCGAGTAAGCTGGATAAAATACAAAAAGTATTTAAGTTCTCATTGCACGGAAAATATTGTGTTGAGAACTACCGACGATATCGATGAGTCGATTGGCAACTTTACCGAGGACCTTCGACAAGCTGTGCATCACGCTTCCACTTATCACGTTGAATGTAGAAATAGGACATATAGGAACTTATTTATCTGAACTCGAACATCTCCTATCAGAAAAAAGAAGAATGAGAAGAGAGTGACAACTTCACAGGTCTCCTGAACTGAAAGCTAGGCTACGGGTATGCAGAGATATACTAAGACATTTCTTAGAAACCCAAAGAACGGCTTCACTTAGATCCTACTTGGAGGGTCTTGATAGTACCCCACAATCTGACTACTCGTTATGGAGGGCGGCAAGAGGTTTAAAAAGACCAGTGAGAGGAAAACCTCCTTTGCGAAATCCGACTGGTGACTGGGCTAGAAACGATTCCGAGAAAGGGACATTATTTGTTAACCATTTAAGAAATGTGTTTACTAAAAACAACTCAAATAACGTATCTGATTTGCCACCACTCGTTATTAGACCTCCTGTACCTCTAAGACTAAACTTTGGTGATGTCCAAAGCGCTATTGGTACTCTGAACCTTAGAAAGGCTCCAGGTATGGATAAAATCAGCAATAAAATGCTTGTGGAGTTACCTCGTGTAGCTAGAAGAATTATCCTCTTTATCTTCAACGCTATTTTACGCCTAGAATACTATCCTGCAGATTGGAAGGTGTCTATGATCACTATGATTCCTAAGTCAGGGAAGGATCACACCAAAGTAGAGTCATATAGGCCAATTAGCCTACTGCCGACAATTTCTAAACTGTTCGAAAAATTGTTAATGACTAAGTTTATTCCAATTCTGAACGACACTGAATGCATTCCTAATCATCAATTCGGCTTCAGAGCTAAACACAGCACCATCGAACAAACACACAGATTGGTAAATGTGATAAGAGGGTCGTTTGAAGACAAAAAATACTGCTCCGCCCTTTTCATTGATGTGTCCCAAGCGTTCGACAAAGTTTGGCATGACGGTTTAATGCACAAAATAAAATTAACTCTGCCTGCTAACACCCATAAAATTATGGAAAGCTATTTATACGGTCGCAAATTTAAAATCAAAGAAGGCAATTTTTTAAGCCCCGCTCAGCCAATTGAAACAGGGTAGCATACTGGGTCCTACTTTATATTTGATTTATGCCTCCGACATGCCGTCAGACCCCAAAATCCACACGTCAACTTTCGCAGACGATACAGCCTTTATTAGCGTTCATAAGGACCACCAAGTAGCATCACAGAATTTGCAGAATTATGTTTATAAACTAGAGAATTGGCTAGAGCTTTGGAAAATCAGGGATAATGAACAGAAATGTAATCATATCACTTTCACATTGCGAAAAGAAACTTGCTCGTCCATCAGAATAAATAACCAAATTATTCCGCAACACAATGAAGTCAAATACCTCGGAATCCACCTCGATCGTCGTTTAACCTGGAAATCTCATATTGACGCAAAACTTACACAGATGAGATTAAAAGCAGTGCAACTTAATTGGCTAATCGGCAGAAATTCTACATTAAAGTTGGATTGCAAACTTTTGTTGTACAATGCAATTCTAAAGCCAATCTGGTGTTATGGAATTCAATTATGGGGTACTGCCTCAGCATCCAATATTGAAAAAATTCAAAGGGGTCAAAATAAAATTCTACGTATAATTACTGCAGCTCCATGGTACGTTAAAAATTCTCGAATTCACAAAGATCTAGGCATTCCTTTGGTGAAAGTCGAATTTACAAAATACGCCTCAAAATATGTCAGCAAACTTGAACACCATCCAAACCCACTTGCACGAGACATCCTTAACTTTAGTGGCCATGTTCGGTTGAGAAGGAGGGATACCCTTGCTTTAACTCAAACGCAAAACAGATGACTGGATCAGTGGATGTAAATTTTTTGTAGTATCATAATATTTTGTCTAGCACTGGCTGGACTTATTATTTTCTTTTAGTATTAAGATTCGAAAACTTATTGTCATTTCAATATCTGAAGATTCAATAAATAAATATAATGTATTATAAAAAAAAAAAAAAAAATATTCCGTCTAATACAAACTTGGACCACCAAGTAGCATCACAGAATTTGCAGAATTATGTTTATAAACTAGAGAATTGGCTAGAGCTTTGGAAAATCAGGGATAATGAACAGAAATGTAATCATATCACTTTCACATTGCGAAAAGAAACTTGCTCGTCCATCAGAATAAATAACCAAATTATTCCGCAACACAATGAAGTCAAATACCTCGGAATCCACCTCGATCGTCGTTTAACCTGGAAATCTCATATTGACGCAAAACTTACACAGATGAGATTAAAAGCAGTGCAACTTAATTGGCTAATCGGCAGAAATTCTACATTAAAGTTGGATTGCAAACTTTTGTTGTACAATGCAATTCTAAAGCCAATCTGGTGTTATGGAATTCAATTATGGGGTACTGCCTCAGCATCCAATATTGAAAAAATTCAAAGGGGTCAAAATAAAATTCTACGTATAATTACTGCAGCTCCATGGTACGTTAAAAATTCTCGAATTCACAAAGATCTAGGCATTCCTTTGGTGAAAGTCGAATTTACAAAATACGCCTCAAAATATGTCAGCAAACTTGAACACCATCCAAACCCACTTGCACGAGACATCCTTAACTTTAGTGGCCATGTTCGGTTGAGAAGGAGGGATACCCTTGCTTTAACTCAAACGCAAAACAGATGACTGGATCAGTGGATGTAAATTTTTTGTAGTATCATAATATTTTGTCTAGCACTGGCTGGACTTATTATTTTCTTTTAGTATTAAGATTCGAAAACTTATTGTCATTTCAATATCTGAAGATTCAATAAATAAATATAATGTATTATAAAAAAAAAAAAAAAAATATTCCGTCTAATACAAACATTAATCCTTCTCTTGACTTAATTCTTACCAATATACCACAATTTTTATCATTCGAATCACCGAACATAAAACATACGAAAGAAGACAAAGACAACACGAAACTTCAATACTCCTCTGCAATTAATAATTAAATCAGTTCTGTGATATTAGCTTTAAGTTAAACTTGACTTAAGTTTTGTGGTCGTTTATTGTATATTATATTTTTATTAATTATTTGATTATTTATACCAAAATTCTGTTCGTGATGTCCCGTTTTTTAGTATTTTAGTAACTAATTAATAATAAAAATTAATATCCAATGATAAAAAACATCAAAGCTGTAAGTAAAACTTAGTCTATAAGTTAAAGCTGTGTAATAAAACAATAAATTTTGTCACTAGATTATTTAGAACGAGACCCCTGAAAAAGTTAGAATAAAACTAACGAAACGTTGGGTAAATAAAATAAAAAATAAAAATCGAACAAGTTTTTTATTTACGTTTGGAAACAAACATTTGACCAAATTAGCCTGAAGAAAACTCCTTAAAAATTATAATAATTATAAACACTGGTCACAAAAACAAATTAATTAATACCACACTTTATTTCTAACCCTCTTACCATAAATGACTTAAGTTCTGATCACTTACCAGTTTGCTTCTATATCTCTTCAACTATAGCTGTAATGGAAAATATGATTTACAATTTTGGACGTTGGGGGAATTACAAACGTTTTATAAAGAACTCTCTACACAATACTTTAATGGATTCTAATTCGAACTCTCCTGAGGGTATAGATAGTAACGTCGAATATTTTACAAATATTTTATTAGATTCTGTTATGCAATCAGTTCCAAAATCTCTCCTAAAAACTAATTTCGTACAGCTTCCTAAATATATATTACAATTAATTAAACTCAGAAATCATTTCCGTAGGGACGGGGTAAGGTATAGGCAGATTTCTGATTATCTACCAATTAACAGATATTCTGCACTCATTCGTAGTGAGATTTTTGAATACACAAATCGCCAATGGAATACTAAATTATCTACAATGGACAAGGGATCTAAGCCTTTCTGGAATGTTGTAAAAATCCTGAAGAGAAAAACAAATAATTGTCATTCTCTTCTGAAAAATGATGGCACTTTGATTTGTGACGAAGACAAAGCAAATGCATTTGCTAAGGTTTTTGAACTCAATCATAGAGTTTCAGAAAATCTGGGGACGGCTGGCCACATAAATATTGTTAATCAAGCTGTTGACTTTTTTGAATCATTAGATGTACCTACTCCTTCTTCAGAGCAGGTCACTGTTACTGATGTTGAGAATATTATTAATGACTTTAGAACTAGAAAATCTTGTGGATTGGATGACATAAACAATATTATGTTAAAAAACCTGCCGAAAATTGCGCTGAGTTTTCTTATAAATATATACAATTCTTGTTTGAGTAATGAATACTTTCCTAAAACATGGAAAACGGCGAAAATTGTTCCAATACATAAACCTAGTAAAGCACTTAATAAACCAGAAAACTATAGACCAATCAGTTTTTTAAGTGGTCTAGGAAAAATATTGGAAATTATATTGAATGTTAAGATTCATAAATTTCTCAACAATAACCACATACTACCAGATGAATAATTCGGCTTCAGAAGATCCCACTCTGCTATACATTAGGCAAAAAGAATTTGCAATGATATAAAATCTGGCCTTCTATCAGGCCAATCCACAGCTCTTGTGCTACTTAAAGACAGGTATTTTTGTGTTTCTGTTGGGAATTGCTTCTCGGATCTGATCAATATCCTTGCGGGGTTCCGCAGGGATCAGTTCTTGGTCCAATACTATACAATATCTTTTGTGCTGACATGCCCTCAATTAGTCCATGCAAATTCGCTGCTTATGCTGATGATCTGGCAGTTTATTTCACACATGAACTCAGTCAGAATATTCTGACCGAGCTTCAATGTTCTTTGGACCGATTGGATGATTATTTTGTCAAATGGAAAATAAAAATTAACTAAGAGAAGACTCAAGCTATCTTTTTTACTAGAAAAAGAAAATCTTGTTATTTACCTAATTCCAATTTAATTCTCTTGGGCAGCAGTATTAATTGGTCAGATAATATTAGATATCTAGGTATCTACTTGAGCTCAAAGTTAACTTTACCTCTCATATAAGCCATGTTATTAATAAAGTTAATCAATACAAGATTATATTATATCCATTCATACATAGAAAGTCTCTTCTTAGTAACTCAAATAAAATTCTAATCGTGAAAACAATTTTTCAGGCAATAATCCTTTATGGATGTCCAATCTGGGGCAATTGTGCTAAGACTCATGTAAAGCGCTTGCAAATATCCCAAAATAAAATTTTAAAAATGGCTTTTAAATTACCATGGCATTTCTCTACTATAAGATTACATGTAATCAGTAATACTAAAACTGTTTCACAAGCTATCGAAATTTTCACCAACCGTTTTAGATTAAACTGTACTTTTTCTGATAACCCTCTTATATCTGCATTAAAACAATCTTTTTTATTGTAATTATATTACTACTTTAATATATTTTTTATTTGTTTTTTTTTGTATATTTGTTACTTGTTTTCTTTATTTCATTTTAAACTTTTGTTATAAATCTTATAACTATAACTTTATAATATAATAATTCTATTATAAACATATTATTCCTTTTTCAAAAAAGTTTAAAAATTATCATTTCCTATTTTCATAATTTATATTTTATTTTCTGTTGAAGGTTTTTGTTAATAGTTTTCCTTCAGATGCATTTTGTTTTAGTATTTATGTAAATATTGCTATTCTCTTCTTATACCACAATAATACATTAGATTTAGGGCTAAGCCAAATCTGTGCAATATTTTATACTAGTATCTAAGGGATAAATATGTTTTCTCCTATTAAATAAATAAATAAATAAAACACATTTAGTAAGAATATATGGCAACACGATTGCATAATAATAATAGTCGTTAAGCTCAAATAATGTAATATATACTAAGCATCACTATTATGTAATTATTCTTAATTACCTATTCTTAACACTTTATAACACTGTAAATAATTTTAGTTTTTAAGATTTTTATTCTGAATAAAACGTTCAAACGAAAAGGTTGTGTTTCATTTTGTGCGCGGAATTAGGAATCAGAAGGTACAGTCATAAACCTCCAACAGTTTGCAAGTTGATATTCTAAATTACAATTGTTGTGAGCAGGACCTGTTCAGCCACTAGATTGTTAAAATCTAATAATTTCTTGCAAATATGACATGTTGGTTCTTCATTTTGTATCTTTTTTTGATGTGGTGTTAAGGAATTCATTGGTTTAACTATACTTAAATAATTATTATAAATACCTAAACTATCATCTACTAAACTTTTAAAGAAATGTTTTGCAGCATCATTACCGTTATATATTCTAAATTTATCTAAACTAGAGTTAAATGAACATTTAATATAATAACTATATGCAAAAGGAATATGTTTCTGTACGGAGTGGACATTTGAAGAATTTTGTATACTCATTGGCTCCAGAATACTTTCAAAATCAGCATATACTACAAATGGTATATCCATTTGTTTTTTATAACTCAGCTTATTTTTTTCTATAGCAGGCATTCTGGTTACAATCTTATTGCATTCTCTCTTATGATTTTCCAAAGATGCTTCATTATTTAAGTGTATTAAACATATGTTACACGCATATATCTTATGACTGTGTTTTGTTAATTGACTACTAATTAATCTTGATATATTTTTAATCCATATATAATGAAATCTTTCACCATCTTCCAACATCAACAAGTTAATGTGCTTAGATTTTTCTGGTTAATAAAAGTAATATCGACCGACTTTATTATTGCCATCATCTAATCCAAATACATTAACACTTATTTCACTATTATTAGCTTCAAATATTTTTAACTCATTAATTGGAAGCGGGAAGTTTAATTTTTGAAAATTTATAATAATGTTATTATTTAACGTTATAATTTCATCTTTAATGTTTTCAACATTATATGATGTACATATGTACATCTATTAATGTTTAGATCAGCTGCGACTGGATATAAAGCTGATACATATTACAGCCCACTTGAAACAATACTCATCATTAAGAGAAAAGTTTTTATTCAGGCTAGTAGTTCGAGAATTTCTATTAAAGAATACTATTGTAACGTATTGGAACAATTGGCAAATTGGAATGCATTCTCTACCAGGCCAAGGGCGTCATCAGCAATCTTCATTGTCCACTATCAATCTGTAAACATCATATATGTATTAAACTCACCGTTTTTGATAAATAGAATACGAGAATTATCATATTTCTTTTTTACGTGTTTTGTTAGTCAGAACGGAATTTACGTACGTTTAGAATGTGTGTGTATTCTTGATATGTTATTCTATTTATAGAATTTGTATTATTATAAATTTGTTTTTGCTGAGGAATCCAAAAAAAAAAATTAGCCGGAAAATTTAGGAGCTTCTGTGGAAAATGGGAAAATTTAATTTTCATGGGAAAATTTAAAGGTAAATTTCTAAGAAAAATTAGGAACATTTTATTTTTCAATTAAAGCCTGATTCAATACTTTTCAACGAGCTATCACTCGTCGCTTTAGTAGTTTTTTTTTAAACAACTTTCAATGAGGTCTCTTATGAAGAATTCTTCAATTTTGTCACATGACAGTGGTGTACACCACCACTAAACCAGTCACTATAAAAAAAAAAAAAATATGTAGGTACATTATTTTTGCTGGGCAATCGATTGAGACTATTTATTTTAAAATCGGAGAGGGGTCGTCCAAAAGGTGATCGCTTTCATATGGAATTGCTCTATATATAAATGATCTGTGCAACGTTTTGAATTGTTGCCGCTATTTATACAATATATAAGGGATAAATGTCTTTTTCAGATGTCGTCCTTGTATGGGAGCTATGACCAATTCTGGGCGAACCACCATAAAATTTATACAACAATTTATTTATGTCAAATTTTAGCAGTTTAACATTATTTATATCTGTTTTATATGTGTTTAAATGAATTTTGGAAGTGGACTTTATAAGGGGGTATAGTCACACATGGACCGAACTAAAAAAAATTTCGTTTTACGATTTCTTTTTGCATAAAACTAATCCCTGCTGAATTTTGTATTGATATTTCAGTTTTATAGGCATTTATCTATAATTGAGAAAATAGTTCGGGAAAATTTTTGTATGGGGGCTATGAGAAATCATAGACCGATTCTTACTATTTTCCGCGCACTTTCTTCTTTTATCATAAAAACAATGTATACAAAATTTCATGATATTATCTGCAATATATTTCAAAATATTGCAATAAAATGGACAAAAAATATAAACTTTTTATGGAGGTTGTCTCACATATTGGTTCATAACTCTGGTTGACCGAAATCGATTTTGCTGATTTTAAATAGCAAACTTCTCGAAAACATGTCTGACAGAATTATTGAAGATTTGGATCCCGAAGATATCTGGAGACTTCAGAAATTGATTTCAACAGGCAGACAGACGGACATGGCTTAATCGACTCCGCTATCTATAAGGATCCAGAATATATATACTTTATAGGGTCGAAAAATTATATTGTGGAAATTACAAACGGAATGCCAAACTTATATATACCCATCTTATGAAGGCGAAGGGTATAAAAAGCGTAAATTATTGAAATTAGTTTGCATAAACTACATTTCAAAAAGAAAAAACTATTCTATTCTTAAATAAAATGGTTGATATTTTTGTGCAATATTTAGGTTTTTAAATTCATTGTTATTTTAGAATAAAATTAGGATAGTGTTTTAGCAAATTCTAGTTTTTTAAGAAATAATTTTAATGATTTTGGGTTTCAAATTTATATGGTTAACTAGTTTTAAGAAAATATGTACATTTGTTTTGTTAAATAAATACTTTTTTTGTTAATAAATCTGGCAAATACTACATATGTAAGTTTTCTGTATTTCGGACGTAGCGTTGACGATGAAGTTAATTAAAATTCACGTTGAAACTTCGTGTCGGGAAATGGTCATGGAAATTTAAATATAAGTATTTTAAATAATCAATGATTTAGAAAAGATAAACCTGTGTGGGCTTATAATGCAAGTAGTTACCTTATAGCAGATGCAGATCGAAAGAATTAAAGGTTCTCAGAGTCAAGTATTAGGCAATAGTGTTTATTATATAACACTGTGACCTAGAAAACGTGTTAAGATATGGTGGTATCCACTTGAATGGCCGATGCTATGCTATTTTCTAATAATTTCTATATTATTCCACTTATGCGAAGTTATTACATTTCCAATGCTTAGATTTTATTTCTAGTAACTGTAGGTTTTACCACTTTGAAGCCAAAAAGCCACAAGAAGGAATATTTTTGATTTTAGCTTTTATCTTAGACGCGGTATAAAGAACACGAATATTGTTGTATAGAAATAGTAGTTAATACCTTTATAGTACCTTACTTTTTTAATACTATAGCGAGAAAATCGCTAAAATTAAAATCGCTAAATTTAATTTCAGGTTCATCATTAATGCATTTCAATTTGTCACTGATAGTTTTCGCAAAAGTTTTTTTGTTACTGTAATAAACTCAAATAAAACTTAGAGTTTATTTTAATATAAATTTATTATTATAGATTACAAATAGACATTGCTGGTTGAGCGTTACTTAACGAGTAAGAAAATATGTATAAATGTTAAGTTCTTTAGTACATGAATATTTCCATATATATAACAAGTTATTGGTGTACATATTATAACAACAACAAATAGATACCGTTACTAAATAGTGGTTTGAACAATGTTTAATATTTATAACAATAACTTGTTTTAACACAATATTTAATACAGTAAATACATATACATATGTACATACATACTACAGTTACAAAAATATATTTTAATCTTCTAAAGCTCCCTTTAGACGGTACATATTTTGCAGTGTGCTTGTCCAATTTTCCTCTGCAAAATGCATACACGTCGTATAAATGCAAAACAAAAATGCTTCTGCAAGCGTCACCCTGCATTTACAGGTAAAATTTTCAATTAGAACATGTTCTATTTTCATCTGACAAAGCACCTGCAACCAGCTGTTTTGCAAGTCAATTGTTTATGACGCCAAGAACATAGTGTTTGTATTTTAGCAAATTTATATTAAAAAAATTGTATTAAACAAAACAATAAATTTGTATTAAAATGTGTGTTTAAAAAACGTATTTATACATATTAATTTTTATTTAATTTAAATAAAAAAATTTTTGGCTCCACATGGCGCATTTTCTGTTTTTTTCTTGCTTAATTTTTTTTATTTTATGGAAGCTATTATGCAATAATGTTGCAAATTAAAATTATTCTATTTTTTAATCCATTTTTTCAAACTATATTTGCAAGTACACAAAACTCCTGCGAAAATAATAGTAAGTTGTGTTCTATGATAGATTATGTCAGATAAAACTAAAAACCGACGTGTCAAAGCAAAAATTATAAACTGCCTGTAAATTACCAATTTTGCAGGGACTGTAAATAACCGTTATCCTAAAAATTTAAACTCAAAAACTCTCCATATTAGAGTTAACGGAGACCTATACTGTCATATACCAATAGATTCGTATTGCTCTTTCGGAATTATTAAAAAACGATCCAACTCCACAGTTAAGAGTTATTTTTCAACGAAAAAATAAAAGATCGAATGAAACTCTTAAAAAGTTGTGGACAGATTTTAATTATTTATATCTTGATTTGTTTGGAACTTTGATTGCTATACGTGCAGAAAAAATTAGAAGCACAGCTGCGTTTTCTAATTTTTTATGCCGTTTTAAAGAACAAAATTTTCGAAATTTTGCTAAAAAACTATTTTTTTGATAAAAAAAAATTATGTTTCTACAACGACTGCGCATATTGGAAAAAGTCTAACCGTGCTTAAAGGAAATTTCATTGCGGAATTTCAGTTTTTTTTTAGTTTATTCAATAAACTAAACCGTTAAGCGAATATATGTTGTGCAACCTCCTCCATTTTCGAAATAACGGTATATTTCGAAAACAAGAGCTAACCTAAAAAAACTGTTAGCACCACTGGATTCAGCGTACCCGAATTAGGTTAACCCGCCAGGTTCCCCGCTTGTCACAAAAAAAAAAAGTGTCAAATTCTAGCACAGTGTAATTAATAACTTAAATTACCTTTTTATTTAAGACTTAAATGCCAAATAGTACTAAAATATATTCTTTATATACATATGCCTGGGATTTATATTGCAAACTCAAAACTAGATAAAATATATAAATGTGAAAATTTATTTTACACCATTTCCTATTAGAAGAGTAAAGTCTGACTTTATTGACCATTGTGTCTCGACGACCATTATAACATGGACAAAACATAATAAAATTTTGTTTTGCTATTTCTTTTTACATAAAAATCATTTTTTATGAATTTTGAATTGATATTGCTATATTATAGGAATTTATGTATCATTGAGCCATATTTCGGGAAGAAATTTGTATGGGGTATATGAAATTTTTATGTAGAGTATTATATGGTCGGGCTTGACGACCGAAAGGGTCAATGGTCTTGGCGAATTTTTATTATTAAGGACTGCGATTTATTTGCATATTTCCGAAGGAGTAAAGTGTTTTCTTATTCAGGCATACGATGGAAATCGATATCGAAAACGAATTAGTTTTGGAAGTCAATTGTTTCGTAATATTTCTGTATTGAAAAACTTTTATCACATAAAATACAAAGATATTGGGCTACTAAAGAGAATCTTAAAACAAAATTTTTTAAAATCCGATTATAAATGCATTAAAATGTATTTCCAAAACTGATTCGTTTTCGATATCCATTTCAATCACATGCCTGATTATGTCCATTTGGCAAGCCGACGAAGTTTTGAATAAACCCATGTTATCGGAAACGATTTCAAATATGCCACTCTTAATAATATCTCATTTTTAGTTTAGAAGATATAACCGTTCAAAGTTGACCGACTTTAGGTTTTCAAAACACAATTTTTAGTCAATTTGTTGCGATTTCATGTGTAATATCACGAAAAATATGTAACGAATCGCCATATTTTTTGTTTGTATTGATTAATGTATTTATTAAATGTATAATGATAAAAAAAATTAACTGTTTGCTTTGTGTTTCTCCTGGTAAATCACTATTTAAAAACTATCCGTTTTTTCACTATTTTTCAAGTTTGACGGAAAATAAAGAAAATCTATATTTTTCTATATTTGCCATATTTGCAAAACCTGTTCTTTGATATTTCTTTACATAATTCAAAAGGTTTTATTTTCAAAGAACTTCAAAGAAGCAAATACAGGATGCTTTTTTTAAACAAGTTGGACTAAAAGTAGACTGTCCCAAGCACGGATATGGTAACTCAAACGATGGAAACACTTCTAGGAGATTTTTTGAAAATGATGAGGCAGTAACTAGAATCACTGGAATTGACAATCAAATCGTGAAAAGATTGGGAACGATCTTGGATGTTTTAAACTGCAAAGAAAATGTCAATTCTTTTAGCAGAAATGTATCCACAGAAGAAGTTGACCCCGACCGTCCATAAAATATTGGCGCATGGCAAAGATATAATTGAGTACCAGTCTTTGGCAATTCGAGAACTTTCTGAAGAAGCACACGAGTCTCTTAATAAATTTTATAAAAAATATAGATTGCAGAACACATTCAAAGCATCAAGGGTAAGGCAAAATGAGGACCTCTTCAACATGACTTCTCAAAGGCTTCTCTTATTTCTGATGAGATCTTGTATGTCTTGGAAAACATATACATTTGTTCCAGTATATGCAATTGGTGTTGGTGTTCAAAGGAAACCCGATTCATGTATTATCAGACATGTCACAAAAGTTAATTCCGTTCGGAAGTGGAATTAGTTCCGTATTTTGCTTCTATAAAAAAGTAAAACATTTTTTTTGGAATGAAACCTAGAAATACTTAAAATTAAAATTCCACATAGCAAATTAAAAGTGGTTTCATTCCGAAAAAAATTTTCGCAAAATACGTAATTAATACCACTTCCGAACGGAATTAAATTCTGTGACATGGCTGTATATTAGCGAAAAGTTCGACAGCGCTTCAGTAATTTTAATTGGAATATTTAAATTAAAGTTTTCATCTAGCCACTTACGAAACAATTATTAATCGGTTTTGGGTGAAAACAATTTAAATTTTTATTAACAAATTCAACAACCGATTTCAGATTTATGCTTAAAGCAGAATGATCTAATTTAAAGGTAGATCTTGAAACGGCACAGTATATAGCAAAGTCCAGAAGATCCGGTATTTATTAAAGTCATTTGGGCAATACGTGGGTCTGCCCCAGATAAAGTAGAGAAAGGGTGTTTGTAAATACATTTGAACAGTTCTCGGCCTTTTGGATTTACTAATTTAGACCCCCACCATGGGTTTTAGTATTAAAATAATATTCCATTAGAAAACGATGCTCGATTTGGTTAAAAAAGTATTCAAAATCTCGACATTGTGCCTATGCGAAAAATATGTATATCCATTAAACTAAATTAAAAGTTAAATTAAAATTGTTGTTATATTTTATGTTAATATCTACCTGCAGCCTGGATAATTGGTTTTCTTATTTGTTCAGCAATTTTTATAACTAATCGATTTTTTAATAATTACAGCTGCTTCTGCATGACATCTATCATCTAGATGGTTTGCGGTGGTTGATGGTTTTATTTTAAAATGTAATTTGTTGTTTAAATGATATTTAGAAATTACTATCTAATAATAAAAATTATCTACCTTATATATTTTGTTTTCAGAAAAACTTCTATTTTATTAAATGTTTTAAATTTAAGACTCTATTTTAGGGTCGAAGAATGTTGGAATTACTTCATAATGAATATTAACTCAAATGTCAAACTCTACCTATAAAACATTTACGTCAGAACTCAAATTCAAAATTTATAAAAGGAATGAATTCTTCTTTGCTGTTGCCTTGTTAAATTCACATTGCAATAAAATAAAGCCATCGATTTTGGGTGTTTTATTTTTGAAATGTAAAAAAAATAATTTGTTCGATTTTGTTTTAAATTAAACAAAAATATTCAAATTTGTATATACAGTTATTATTAGTATTCTTTTAGATCTTAATTACAAATATAATTTATAGAGTCATAAAGATTATGGCTCTCAATCCATCTGAACTGAAGAATACATAAAAATACGTTAGATTAAAAAATTATGCGAAAGATAAAGTGTTCGCACAAGTGGATCACTTCAATACAAAAGAAAGATTTTTAATAAAATAATAGACACTTTAAATTATTCATTCCTTTTTGCTTGGTTCTTCTTTGGGTATATCCGGGTATTCCAATTTAACACCAGATTCACAAGTAAAGGTGGGACAGCAGTATGGGAAAGGCGCTGTTTTATTAGTCTTTTCTGTGTCAAGTTTGCATTTATCATTGGCCAACGGCAATGGACCACAATCCTCAACCAACTCTAACAATCTGAAATTATTAAGAACGTAAATTTAACTAAATGTCCATATACAACAGTAGTGAGAAATAAACTCATACTTGGCTGGATTTTCTTCGTTTTGTACACAGGTTGAACGACCGCAGAATGGTGTTAAATCCCAGGTTTTGCCTGGTTCAACAGTTGCACAACGGGTAGATGCAAAGCACATGCCAGGAAAATCTGTAAATAAGGACACAAACAAAAATATTAGCACAAAACTTAATTTTTCTGCCACCACAAAAATATGGGGATATATGTATTAAGATAATGTGTGTGAAGTTAGCTCCGTCAGTTAGCTCCGTTTTTAACATTACCTATGTTAATATATAAATTAACATACTTACTACTCATCGACTGTAAAGTTAACAGAGCTGCATTTTTCATCTCAGTTATCATTTTATTATTAAAAACTAAATTTTGAAAATTATATATCTCCGATCTGATATACATTCTGAATATAAGCTATACAGTTCTGATATCTCTGAAGTGATGTCTTTCCACCCTATATAGCACAGATCGAGCACATTTTCTAGTTTTGGTAGTTTTTTATCATTTTATAAGCTATAAGCTAATCAGTACAGTTTCACTATTGATATTTCCTGCAGGGTACCTACTCGTGTGTATGTATCTATATTGTTTGATAAACAAGTTTACGCACAACATAATTATCAAAATTGTATCTAATTTTAACCATTTATAATTGATGTAATTACCAATTCTAATTATTATTTACAGATTATAATACAGTAAGAAAGTATAGTCGGCCAAGCCCGACCATATAATACCCTACATCCAGTATTTGTATAAAACAGTTTTTTAGAAATGGTAGCTATATTGGAGATATGACCTACTATGGACCGATTATCCAAAAATTTATTGCCATGATTTCCGTGAATGTAAATATAATGTATGTTATACTTTATCTCGATATAAATTCTTTTAAAAGATTTATGGAGGTTAAAGTTAATTACCGAGAGGGTCTTACATCAGGGAGTTTTGATTAATTATGGACCGATCATCATAAAATTCTACCATATTATTTGTATATAGAGCAATTCCATATGAAAACGATCAAAATTGGCAAATTTTTGGACGACCCCTCTCCGATTTAAAAATAAATACTCTAAATCGATTGCCCAGCAAAAAATAATGGACCTACATATTTTTTTTTTTTTTATAGTGACTGGTTTAGTGGTGGTGTACACCACTGTCATGTGACAAAATTGAAGAATTCTTCATAAGGGGCCTCATTGAAAGTTGTTTTAAAAAAAACTACTAAAGCGATCGCAACGAGTGATAGCTCCTTGGAAAGGTATTGAATCAGGCTTCAATTGAAAATTAAAATAAAAATGAAAAATGGGCCCCGACTCCTTGTTTGGACAGGAGAAGAGCATTTAAGAGACCACCTTGTTAAAAATACATTTTAAAAATTATTTTACAGTTAAAATACATTTATGAAGAAAAAATCTTTCTTATTTTGCTGCTTATACTTAATTACAATATTTATTACAAATTTCAATTGTCTTGGCATCATTATAAAATTAAAGTAACTTTAAATTTAGCACGTCGGCAGACGAAGAGTACCCCTTTACATTAATTGACATATCAGAAATATTTGATATGAAGCAATGAAACTTTTGCGTTCCAGTTATAGTTTTGACATTATTATATCTGTTTTGAATTCGTCGCTCCATGGCATCGTGTTCTTTTTGAGTGCATAAAACTGTGTTAATGGCAATTTCCTTGCTTTGAATCCACGAAAACAAATGTTGTACATTTAAGATCTGGTCAGTATATGGCCTTTGCAAACTTGCCTTAGTCACCATGCGTTTTAGGGTTCCCCCTAACGCATCGCATGGGCCCTTACCGTGGGACGTCGCGAAAAAGTGCCACTCGACCTTGCAGTTTTGTTCTTCAATTATGCAAAGATTGTAAAAATTTTTTTTATTCCTGTACTGAGAAGCCGCGCCGTCTGAGAAAAACGTTACTTTGTCGATTGCCTCGAATTTTGATCTTAAGAATTCAAACAGTTTCATTTGAAATAAATAAACGGACACATAATTATGAGCTAAACTCTCCGCGGCAACAACAAGGGTTACGGTCTGTAGTTCGTTATGTTCGTTTTGGAAATAAATGCAAAAAGGATGCACCGTGCACTCGTCGTTTGCCCAGTGATAAGCCTGAATTTCATCCTGAACGAGAAAAGTGTAATTCTCGGCAAAGTCGCTTATCACAATGAATTCATTTTGGGCTAATTTCTCCTTACTTTCCTTTAGAAATTTCGATTGCATCTCGGATATGAAATGGTGCGCCTTCAATTCATTCAACTTGAATCCGAATTCCTCGATGAATTCCGGAATCTGCTTTACCACGGTCTCAAGGGAACATATGCCGCTGCTATTTATCCACTGTTTGAAATGCACCTCCTGAATTAACAGCTGTTCAAACTTTTCCGCCAAATATTGTTCTAGCTCGTCAATCTTCGGACAATTGTCGCATTTGGACAGATGACAATTTTCCGTGGGGTATGCGCACTACGACTTCGACAGGAGGTCCCTATATGTTTCAATTTCACCGTGAAATACTTTCAATTTCTTGCATGGAAAGAAAATTAATTTGATATTTTGATGAAACATGCAAACGCAGACTGAATGCGTTCCGTGGCTGTCTAATGCCAGCACGCATTCTTTTGGTCGTAGGATGGCAAACTTAGAAAATCCCACTTTTTCTGCTGGGTATTTCTCATTGAACTGATGGTATGCTTCGGATAGATTACATAATAATAATCTGCGCTGCTTGTGTACTTTTTCTCCATCTTCACGTGTGATAACATAGTCACGTGTACCTGGGCAGGCGCGGCTGTTGTCATCATTGCAGTAAAAATCTTGAATCAATTTCACCGTGGCTTCGCTGAGGGTCCTTGAGCCAAATTTCTTGGTGGGAGTCGCCAATATGCCCTTCTGTCAAACTAATTCTTTGCTTCTTCTCGCGATGTTTGATGTTTGAAACTGTTCAGAAATCTTGCGTTTAGACCATGATTGAGGAAGCACAGATAAAATGAGATATTTCTCCGGAAAAGTGGTCGCTAAATTGAATTTTCTTTTCAACTGCTCAATCATTTGTTTGCCGTCATCAACGTCATCTGCTTGACTGCATTCGTTATCAGAGCCTTCATCAAATATTGTCGCGATTGCACTCACAACCTTGCCTTTTTTCTCTTTCCTGTATGTTTCACTTCGCAACTTTCTTTTTCTAATAGGCGTTTCACCTAAAGTGGTAATAGCCTCATTAAAAGGACTCAAAGACATATTGACCATCGGAATGTCTGCCTCACTATCAGATGAAACATTTTGTTCACTTGTCATTTCACTCTCGGATTGTGGCTGCATTTGTTTCAATGCATTTGCTTGTTGAGACAAATCGATTTTACACTTGGGGCAAATGAATTCTGCTTCTTCACCGTATTGTATATTTAATTCATTCATGTATCACTTCGAAACAGTTAATTTTTTAATTTTAATACTTTTATCTTTTTCAAACGATGTCCACTCTTGTTAAACGGATTGCAGCAAAATTTATTCATTTTACTTTAAATTGTCTTTACAGCTTCACTCTGTACTTTACAAAAAAACACTTTAACACTTTCACGTTTAGTATTCAACTGAAATTTGACTCAGAGTGTGTGAAGTATTTATATTTATTTTTTGTTAAAAAATAGGTAAAAAAATAAGCGATATTTGCTTTTCTTTATTAGGAAAATTTGCGTGAACTACTGGTCATAAAATGTTTTTTAAAGAGGGACTTAATTGGTTACTGCCAATAAGCCGACCACAGGTCATAAAACGTTTTGTAAATTTTTTAAATTACCAGGTAATAAATATTTCCCATATTTATGGAAAATCCGTGTTTTATGACTTGTTTCTGCACGTGTCATTTTAGGCGAAATATTTATTACCTGGTAATTTAAAAAATTTACAAAACATTTTATGACCTGTAGCCTCAGTCGGGTTTGGTGTGCCTTACATGCCACTGCTGCTATTATCCATGGATTTATGGCCTATCTTGTGAAGGCAGGCAGACCATATTCACTACACACTCAACTTGGGGCTCTTAAAAAAAAATTGATTTTTTCTTCATAAATGTATTTTTAACTGTAAAATAATTTTTAAAATGTATTTTTAACAAGGTGGTCTGTTAAATGCTCTTCTCCTGTCCAAACAAGGAGTCGGGGCCCATTTTTTTATTGCATTATTGCAAAAATTATGAGGAATCCAAAAAAAAAATTAGCCGGAAAATTTAGGAGCTTCTGTGGAAAATTTAATTTTTATGGGAAAATTTAAAGGTAAATTTCTAAGAAAAATTAGGAAAATTTTATTTTTCAATTAAAGCCTGATGAGCTATCACTCGTTGCGATCGCTTTAGTAGTTTTTTTTTAAACAACTTTCAATGAGGTCCCTTATGAAGAATTCTTCAATTTTGTCACATGACAGTGGTGTACACCACCACTAAACCAGTCACTGTAAAAAAAAAAAAATATGTAGGTACATTATTTTTTGCTGGGCAATCGATTGAGACTATTTATTTTAAAATCGGAGAGGGGTCGTCCAAAAATTTGCCAATTTTGATCGTTTTCATATGGAATTGCTCTGAAATTTATCTCAATAACGTTATTTACAAGAGTTGTATGGTTGGTTGTTATACTAGGTAGTGGACTTAATTTGAGAGCTATTGCCAAATATATACTGACAGCTACAAAATTATGTGACATAATTGCCGTATAATTGATATTAGTATGATTTATGGTTTACAATTTCTGATCTGTATAGAATGTTGAATCGATATCGATATTTATTCGAAATTTTTGTGGGCTTGCTTATTTATCGGAAGTGGTTCTTATATGGGAGCAGTGACCAATTACGAATCTATCTTCATAGAATTCGTATAAACTTATATATACATATGAGGATATACCAATTCGAATTTCAATAAAAACGGTACAGCCGTTTGGTCATACCGGATTTTTCCCTTCACCTGGTCCAAGTTTTGAAAAAATATAGGGCCTGTTGACGCTTTCAAGTATGGATATATTTACCTTTAAAATTTTAATAAAATCAGTTCAGTTTGGTCATACCGGTTTACACTTTTGTATCGAAATCTGGTCCAAGTTTTGACAAAATATATGGTCTGTTCACGCTTTCAAGCACGGATATATTTATTTTTATTAGTTTTACCCATTTTTATTGCGACCTGGTCCAATTTTCGAAAATATATATATTCTGTTTTCAATCATGGATATATTAACGTTTCAAATTTCAAGAAAATAGGTTCAGCCGTTTGGTCTTGCCGGTAAAGGGGAAAGCCTTTTTGTATAAACAGAAAATTCCTCTTTTTATCCCTTTGAACGAAGACATTCAGACAGGTACTTTTTTAAAACACAATTTTGTGGCTTTAAAATGCTAAAATAAAAATGCAGTTGCTTGTTAACAAAGTTAATCATTAAAAAAAAAAATATTTAAATTTTACCCGTTTTCCTCTTTTTTTCATCTCCTGGTACAAATCTTGAAAAAATATAAAGCCTAATGGCACTTCTAAGTATGGATATATGTATCTATGTATCAAATTTAAAAAAAAAATCGGATTAGCCGGTTGGGATTTGTTGTTTAAGAAACAAAGGTACCAATTATACTGGTTTTTACCCATTTTATCCAAGTCTTGATAAATACTAAAGACTATTGACGCTTCCCAGCACAAATCTATCTACGTTCCAAATTTCAGTAGAATCGGTTCAGCCGTTTAGGCATGATTGCATGATTTTATATGGGGGATACGGTCAAATATGGAACGAAATTCACAAAATTCGGTAGAATCTATAAGATATATATACAGATAAATTACTTTTTCGGATATGGAAGCTATGACCAATTGTGGGCCGACCAGCATAAAATTAGTACAACAATTTTTTTACCTATAAGGATTATTTATGTCAAATTTTAACCTGGTAACAATATTTATACCAGTTTTAAACGTATTTAAGTGAAGTTTGGAAGTGGACTTTATATGGGGTATATGGTTAAACATAGACCAACCTAAACAAAATATCGTATTGCGATTTCTTTTTGCATAAAACTTGTTTTTGATGTATTTTGTATTGATATTACAATTTTATAGGCATTTATTTATCATTGTATGGGGCTATGAGAAATCAAGGACCATTTAATACTATTTTCCTCACACTTTCTTCTTTGATCATTAAAAATAACGTGTGCAAAATTTCATATTATTATCTGCAATATATTTAAAAAAAATTGCAAAATAAATAGATAAAAAATATAAAATTTTTATGGAGATTGCCTTGCATTTGGATCCATAACTCTGGTTCTACTAATATCAAGTTACCTACAAAATAGTGAATATTTTTCTAAAAATTTCGTTTAGTTAAGCTGTGTATTTTGGACGTGAGAGTGTTTTACACAGACGGACATAGATCAATCGACTTAGGGTCTCAGATGAATATTAACAAAGTTTCACACTGAACGACAAACGTATGACATATATTGTATACTGTCATTAACCACTTGAGGTGGTGGAAGTATAAAAATGGTAAGGTTATAAAGTGGGGCTTACTTTAGCTGTAGTCCATCTCAATACCGACATTTACAAGAATTTATAGGTGTTATAGTGGACCAATTTTGGACTGATATCTTAGTATAATGATTATCTGCAAAATCCAACAATGTGATTACAATGTATTTGAGGTTTATTTAGGTAGAATTTAATCTGAATAACGCAGTTCAAAAAAGTTTAACAGTTGGTATAATGGTATCCGAAAGTTTTCATTATTTGGGAGATATTGCCACATATGGACTGACAACTGCAAAATACAGTAGTATAATTGCCATACATATGACGAATATTAGTATGATTTCTGGATTAAAATTGCAGATCGGTATAAAATTTTGATGTAATATCGATATTTATTAGACATTTTTGTGGGTTTAGTGTTTTTCGGAATTGGCTATTACCAATTATGGACCGATCTTCATAAAATTCGTTACCGACAATTTTATATATATGAGGATGTCATTTCAAAAATATATTTAAGAGAAATATGAGTATTTAAGTAATTTTCGAAAGTGGACTTTATATGGAGGATATGACCAAGTATGGACCTAAATTCACAAAATCCAACAGTTTGATTTTGACATATGTATATATGATCTGCGAAAAATGTTACATCAGTACCGTTATTTATAATAGATTTATGCGTATTTAAGTGATTTTCGGAAGGGGACTTTGTATTGGAGCAATGGTCAAACTTGGACCGAACTAATCAAATTTTCGTTAGTGATTTATTTTCATATGAAACTAATTTGTGTTGAATTTTGTATTGATATTGCAATTTTATGGGCATTTATGTAATATTGAGCCATATTTCGGGAAGAAATGTGAATGAGGGCTATGAGAAATCAATGACCGATTCTTACTATTTTCATCACAGTTTGTCGTACCATCGTAGAAATAACGTGTACAAAATTTCATGGTTTTATCTGCAATATATTTAAACAAACGTGGATGTAAGACTGTTTTACACAGTCAGACGAACATTGCTTAACCGACTCAATAGGGATCAATAGTATATATAGTTTGTTGGGTCTAAAACAGAGATGATCATTTCATAGTGCAATTGCTTATTTGTCCAACCCACTACTTTGTTATGCTCTTTTAAATCGGCTGTCTTTCACATGGCAAATTGTACACATGCTTTGAGGATGCTTTCATTGTTTTTAAAATACATTACGTAAAAAAATTATGGTACCATTACGAAAATTTTTCGTAATAAAAAAATAATTTAGTAATTCTCAATGCCTTTAATTTTTTAACTGTAAAGTATAAGGTATAATTTTCTGTTTTACCAAGTAACAAAATAATTATGAACTGAATTATTAAACATGTTTTTTCAACCGAAACAATTTTTTATGATTACTATTTTATAAAAATCTTTTGTTTACTTTTTCGTTTTACTGTACCTTTAAATTTATCTCATTTTCGTACCAATACATAAGCTTTTCAATTTTGATCACCTCTGATATAGTGTTACATACGGAATGATCCATATGGATGGTAAAAAAATGTTTTGTGTTACACTGTTTGTACGTTAGTCTCGTTATGCACTTGTCTGTTGAATACCTATTTTTTCTGATTGGGTATATTTATGTAATTTGCAAAATTAACAAATATGGTAACTAGATTTAGACAACTTTCATTTTTTTTATCTAACTACCTCTTATAAAGTTAATTACGACAGCATTCAACAATATATATGTACATATGTAAATCACTATTTATAAAATAATACCAAGTAATATGAAAATGAATCAGAGCGAAGTATTTGAAAGCAATAGTAATCAGCGTTGTCAACTTGGTGCGTTTCGCACCATTTTTGGTGCTTTTTTAAATTTTAGGTGCGAAAAATTTCTTAGTTGGTGCGCGGTGCGCTTTTTTTTAAATTTCGGTGCGTTTTTTAATGTCTCCGAAAATGTGATGAAATCTGTTTTTACTAATTTATAATTGCATTTTTTTAATAATTCATTATCACGAAATCATTACGATGAAATAGAACCCCATTCGTCACATGGAGGTTATTGCTAAAACTAAATCGGCTGAATTTTTTTTTTTTAAATAATATTAACATTTTAAACATGAAAATAAAAATTCTTGTGTAGCCGGATTGAACTGTAGACGAACAACCAGGGGTAGCGTCCCAGTGAAGCCCTAATATATTTTATTGAATATGGTACTAAGTACTAGAAGTACTTAAAATAGAAAACAAAAATATTTAAAAAATATGTACTGAAAGCAGCTCTTTTTACCAATTAATTCCGAATAGCATATTGTTAATTACATTTTGAGTGGCTAAATGCTTATTTTATCTTTATTAACTCGTTAATTAAAATAAAGGTTTTTTATTATTACTTTAACTATTAATCGTTTTTATACCCTACACCACAATAGTGGGGAGGGTATATTGGATTTGTGCTGATGTTTGTAACGCCCAGAAATATTGGTCAACAACCACCTTAAAGTATACCGATCGGCTCAGAATCACTTCCTGAGTCGATTTAACGATGTACGTCCGTCCGTCCGTCTGGCTAGCTGTCCATGTAAAGCTTGTGCGCAGAGTACAGGTCGCAATTTTGAAGATATTTCAATAAAATTTGGTACGTGATATTTTCTTGGCCTAAGGATGGATGGGATTGAAACTGGTGGAAATCGGTCCATTATTTCACCTGGCCTGATCATAAATCTTTCAATTATGCAAGTATGCAAACAAATTTCACCACAAATAAATAAAGCTAAATCATATCAACAAGTTTTGTGAAGAGCGGTCCATAACTTATCATAGCTCCCATATAATAATTATTTCCGAAAATCACTTTAAAATGCATAACTCTCTCAAAAAATGTCGGTATCCTAATAATATTGAACACAAATATGTTTCGTATATATACATATAATATGGTAGAATTTTATGATGATCGGTCTATAATTAGTCGTAGCTCCCATATAAGTCCCACTTCCGAAAATCACTTAAAAGAGCATAACTCTTTTAAAAATGTTGGTATCAAAATAATATTGAACACAAATATGTTTCCTACATATACATATACTATGGTAGAATTTTATGATGATCGGTCTATAATTAGTCGTAGCTCCCATATAAGTCCCACTTTCGAAAATCACTTAAAAGAGCATAAATCTTTTATAAATGTTGATATCCAAATAATATTGAACACAAATATGTCTCGTACATATACATATAAAATGGTAGAATTTTATGATGATCGGTCCATAACTAGTCGTAGCTCCCATATAAGGCCCACTTCCCGAAATCACTTTGAGGCCCATAAATCTCTTAAAAATGTTGTTATCCGAATAAAATTTAACAAAAATGAGTTTCTTATGTACAAATAGGATGACACCTAATTTTATAATAGTCAGTTCATAAATAGTCAAAACTCCCATATAAGACCCTCTTCGTAATTCACGTTAACCTCTATAAATCTTTTAAACGTATTTATATCGAGATAAAGTTTAACACACATAATTATATATTGACGGAAGTCATAGCATTAAATTTTTGGATGATCAGTCAATAATAGGTAATATCTCCCATATAGCGCCCATATCTGAAAAAATATTTTATTGATTACTGGGTGTAAGGTATTATATGGCTTGACCGACTATACTTTCTTACTTGTTAAAAAGTTAAAAAAAGAAGAAATTAATTCTAATTAAAAAAAAAAAAAAGTAAATCTAGTACAAAGGAATACAAATAAATTTGTTTATTTTTTTTCTAAAAGCACTGAACTGTTGAAGACTGTTTTATTGTTATATTTATAATACAAAAATATTATATTTTAATGTAAAATTAATTCAATAAACATTTTATACATATAAAAACGAAAATCTAAACTTGGTGCGATTTTTTTCAAATGGCGCGTTTTTCTCCATTTTGGTGCGTTTTGAAATTTCAAAGTTGACAACGCTGACGGTAATGTTTGGTTAAATTATGCTTGGCTACATTCGTCAGTTAGTTAAAAATATTAAGCTAAGTATAGACGATATGTTGAATCAGCATATTTATGCTGAAAAATTTGTTACTAGTGCTTACATATCGTGTAAACGCAAAATTTTTTCAGCATACGTATGTTTAACAACATTTGCTAACACTTTGTTAACAATGCCAACAAACGTATGTTTGTAATATTGGCATATCGTGTAAACAGCATATTATTAGTGTTTGACAAATTTCCTGCATATGTAGACAGATATGTTATTTGTTGAAAAGCATATGCAAGCTTTTCAGCATATGGCAAATTCATATGCATATGCGATAGTGTCTATGCGATCAGAGTTGTATTTTCTAATAAAGCTGATATGAAAACAACAATGTCGTTTAAAACTTTTTAATTGTTTGTATAGTATATGCAATTTATTATATTCACATATATCAACACAATAATTGAACACAAATATTTATTTGAATAGCGGAAAACTGCGTTTGTTTACATTAACAAAAACATATGTTTTTGCATCTTTTTTGTGTAATAGTGTGGCACCTATGACATACTTTGTTGCGATTTTTTTTTGAGTGTGATAAAAATCGGTCAGATATTCCAGTGAATGAATCGGACGATTGTGTAGGATAGTGTATCACAACCTTTAAGCCCAGCCGCCGATAGTTTTTTTTTTATGTAAATACACTTCTTATTGCATATGTACCTACAAACATATACACACAATAAATTATTAGCAATGTTTTACATGTTTTCGTGCATTATTTGCATATTTAGTGTATAATTTAGCTCGATTTTGTTGGTAAGTTCTGCAAAATTTTATTATTTATTATTATTGCTGTTTTTTACAAGAAAATATGCTCCATTTTTATACCAATTCCTTGTATAATTTTACACAATAACTTTCTTCCTCTCTTCGTTCTACCCATTTCTTTTGACAAACTCTGCGTCTCTTTGCTTTTAATTTATCTTCATCGTCATCCAAAATCATCACTGTACAAGCAATAGCTAGACCAATTTCCTCCCACGTCATCGTTTATGTTTTTTTTTTTATTGATATTATTGTTATTATTAAATTTTATTTCAAAAATTACACATAAAATACAGAAGTTGAATAATAATTAAAAAATGTTGTCAAACTGCATAATTTCAAACACAAATGTTTATACGACTCAGCATATGTAGCACCACATAATATTCAACATATCGTATAAACACGAAAATCGTATGCTAACTCTTATGTTGACATTTCATTTGTTGACATATGCTGACATCAAAAAATTTGCTACTTTCAACATATCGTGTAAACGTTTAACATATGACATAGGAATTTGCTGCTAATTTTAATCATATGGCTGTCAGCATATATATGCTGATTCAACATATCGTCTAAACTTAGCTTTAGAAAGCTACGTAAATTATAATTATATATGTATGAAAAAAGATAGTCATGTAAATATTAAAACCATAAGTAATTGTTCAATATTTTTTCACTCCATAAAAATATATTTCAATAATTGTACCTACATATATATTTACTAAAATTTTATGTACATACATATATATATATATATATTAGCGTAGTATGTTTAGTTTTTGCTCAACTATACGTAGATATATATGTATGTATGTAATTGTTAATAAGCATACTTACGTATGTATGTATGTCTCGTTATTTATTTTTCCGTTAAATACTAATTTTGTCTGGTTTTTGTTTTTAAGTGTGCAAATATGGTAAGTTACCCAACTAGTTTTTATAACTTTCATTTTGTAACTTAAATTACTTAATTATTCCAAAATGATTACGACGTCAGCATTCTACTATATGTATGTATATAATTCACCATATATGGAATAACAACATGTAATGCTAGCAACACAACTGGGACGAAAGACGAATTTTTGGTCGCTAATATTCGTAGCCAAAAATGAAACACATTTGTGTATAGCATTTTTGTAATATAGAAGGAAACATTAAAAAAATAATGTATTGAAGTTAAGAAAAAAGAAATGGAGGAGTGAAATTACAAAATGAATGGTTGGCTGAAAGGTAATATATCTTATGGTGTCGCGGATTTTAATGACCAAGGTAGGGATTGGGCGAGTGGAGCACACGACCTTGCTTCTTACGGAAGAGTGGTATGTTTGTTATACATAGTCTCAGTTTTTATATTTTTATTGACATTTTTAGTAAATAAATTATAATCAAGAAATAGTAAATATGCAACATTTAATAAAAGTATTCGAATTATTGTGTTTCTTTCTTGTGTTTTGATTTGTTATAGTCGCCAAAATTTAATTAGTGCGAATTTGGCGTTGCAAAGAAAGGTTGTGCCCACAATTTACATTGAGCGTCACTTTTTGATAAATCAAGTAATATTACTAGTTTTCAATTTCAAGTTTA
Organism: Bellardia bayeri; assembly: GCA_950370525.1. Classification (NCBI taxonomy): domain Eukaryota; kingdom Metazoa; phylum Arthropoda; class Insecta; order Diptera; family Calliphoridae; genus Bellardia; species Bellardia bayeri. The sequence goes on along the minus strand of OX493269.1, from coordinate 1,079,783 downwards.
AATAAAGTGAATAACATAAAGAAAGTAAAAACTTTAGTTATTACAAAAGTGAAAAAGCGAAAAAAACATTTATTAAAAAGTGTGTATTTGCGTAGTTTTTGTGAACACCATGGTAAGGGCGCAATAAAATTTCTTGAGCGTCACGTAAATTTTTTTAAAAGTGAATATATTAAATGTAAAAATTTGTTATAATTTTTAAGGAGTTTCCTTCAGGCTAATTTGGTCAAATTTGTTTCCAAACGTAAATAAAAAACTTGTTGTAAAAATAAAAGTACCGCCGGATTCTTCATCAATTTCTATAGGCGAATTGAAAAAACTTTAAAAATACAGACGAATTGAAAAAAAACTTTTAAAATAAGCAAAACAAAACACGTTGTGTTCGCTTTTTTTTGAAATTGACCCATATACGGATTACAAATTTTGTATTACTACATATTTTCTTATCAATTAATTTTAGTTACAATCTATCCAAGAAGGATAATAAGTAAATTTGTTTAAAGTAAAAGTAATATTCATTGCTGAACTCCCTGCGCGCGTTGCTACGCTAACAATTAAAATAAATTTGAAAGAAAGACATTACACAAATATTCAATTCATTTTAAACAATTTTATTGATTTTTCAAAAAAAGTAGGCGGTCGAAAGAAGTATTAGTTATATTCCGTCAAATTTTTAGTAAGATCGCTCCACCGGTCTGACCTTCCCGGCAGGCGTTGTCCTACAAGAGATGGGGCGTGGAGTGTGAATCTTAATTTTTACCTCACCTAGAGTAACATGTGTAACATTCGATTTGAAGTAAATATGTTAAAATCCGAGTAGAATTAATTACACATTTAAAAAAAGTAAGAGTGTTCGAAAGAAATAAGAAGCTTTGGCACATAAAATTTTTATTTTTACCTCGCCTTCAGTAAGATGTGTATACAAATTGTTTGAAGTAAATCTGTAAAAACCCATTCAGAAGAAATTAATCAATTTAAAAAAGTGGGCGTTAGAGTAGGCGTGGTCGTACCAACTCAGAAACCTTCCCGTACTTATACACAACAACTTTGCCGAAGATCATCACATGATCAACTGCATAGTTTACGATTCTAGAAAGAACATACATACAAACATGAATTTTTTGTAATGGGGTGTGAAAGTGGGCGTGGCACATAAAAGTTGTATTTTTACCTCGCCTTCAATAAGATGTGGATAGAATTTGTATAAAGTAAATCTGTAAAAACCCAAGCAGAAGCAATTAATCAAAAAAAAATGGGCGTTAGAGTAGGCGTGGTCATACCAACTCAGACCTTTCCGGTCTCATGCACAATAACTTCACATGATCATCACATGATCAGATGCATACATGATCAGATGCATAGTTTAGGAGTCTATAAAGGACATACATACAAACATTAATTTTTATATATGTATATATAGATATAGAACCCTAAATATTTAATATTAATTTTGTATATGAGGTAAATATTCCCTATGTGTGGGAACTGCCACGCCCACTGGTATGATCCCGTCCAATTTTCCCATGACTATTCATAATATAATCAACGTTCACAAATTTCTAAGACTGGCTATTATAGAACTGCAGATATATGATATTAAATAATTACTTTGTATGGAAGCTGATACGCCAACTGGTCCGATCACGCCCATTTTTCCTATGACTATTCACATTAACAAATAATCAACGTGCACAAATTTCTAAGACTATGGCTATTATAGTACTGTAGATATATGATATTAAATATGCACTTTGTATGGGGGCTGCCACTCCCACTGGTTCTATCCCGCCCATTTTTCTTGATTATTCAAATCAGTAACATATGGGATACTGCCATGTTTCAAAAGTCTTGCTATCACAATAGTCATTATATGTGATATTATTCAATTTATGTGGGTGGGGTCACGCCCACTTGAAATATATATAGCCGAAAACCTAATTTGGACTATAACCTTTCAAATGAAACCGGTTTGGTCCAAATCGGTTGCATAGTTTTAGAGTCTATAGAGGACAAACATACAAACATTGTTTTATGTAGATATATAATTTTTTTTAATAACGTTTTAAGTTTTTACTAATATTAGTTTTTTGTAAATAGTACATGTTAATAAATTTTTTAGAATTTTTTCAAATATTTACAAACATTTTTGTTATATTATTTATTTAATTGTGTCGAAATGGCAGATGCAAGATATGATTTCTCTCAAGTCTTCTGACTTCATTACATACTGTCGTCTAAGTGGTTACTTAAGCTATGTATCCACGATAGTCAGATATTACAACGTTGTCATATCTAGCAATGTGCTAGCAATGTACTGACGTTGAAAATTTTTTAGCAAAAGGTAAATTGCCAGTTTAGACGACTGTAAGAAAACTAACAATTTCATTTGCACACAATGAATTTATTTGTCAACCGAAATTATCAGTTCACACGGTTGTGTGGCATTGTCAAATAAGTTTTGCAGCTCTGTGTGTGTGTTTAAAAATTTTAAATATTGTCATGGAACAAAAAAGAGCAATTGAAACCATTGTGTCTGCTTATGTCCTAATGCACACTTTAATTTAATTCTTTAATTTTCTTCTAATTTTTTAAAAAATTTCATCAATGCTTGTTTGTTTATTTATGTATATACTGAGTTGCATTTAGAAATAATTTCTATGACAATGCTGCCATTGACAGATGCATAAACTTTGCAGATATGACAATGAAAAGTGTTTGACAATTGCCTTAAAACAATGACAATGACAAAATTGTGTGTTTACACGATTGTTAGATGTCTGACAATATTTGTGTTTTCCAATATACTGAAAATGCTTTTTCTTACAACGTTGGAAGGCAAAAATTATAAGTTTACACGGTTGTTAGACGTTTTCTAAACATTTTTCGGACAACGTTGTAATATCTGACGATCGTGGACACATAGCTTTAGTCTCTCTAAATAGCTTTTGTTAAATCTGGCAATTTATTCTTTAACAATTTGGATAAATAAATCGTCATGAATAGCTTTGTTTATAATAAATCGTGGGGCGTCGACAATTGATCTTAACGTTTTAGATTGATATCTTTGTAGAATTTCTATATTGGAATTACTAGCAGTTCCCCATAATTGAATACCGTAAGTCCAGATCGGTTTTAACCTTGTTTTGTATAAAGTTTTTTTTTTTAACACTTAATTTAGACCAATAAAAGCGTTTGGTTTTTAAATTAAAATATTGTTTCTTAGCTTTTATGTGCTCTTTCCATGTGAGTCTACCATCAATGTGCATTCCTAAATATTTGACGTTATCATTTTGAGGAATATCGTTATTGTTGAGAGATACACTTGGACAGTCTCTGCGTCGCAAGGTAAATGTGCATGTGTAGATTTCTCCGTGTTTACTACTATGTTCCAATTATTTAACCAATAATTAATGTCCTTTTGTTTGAAGTTTACTTGAAGCATCATTGGGATTTATGCTAGTAGCTAGTATAGCCGTGTCATTAGCGTAGGTTGCAACTTAAACATTACTTGTGACAGGCATGTCAGATGTAAAAATTGTAAATAAAATTGATCCCAAGATACTTCCCTGAGGAAAACCCGCTTGAATATTGTAACTGTTGGAAAGCATTCTGTTTAGTTTTACGTAGTAATGTCTATCATTAAGATAAGATTTTAGTATGTATTAGATAAAAATACATTGAAAGTGTTTTCTTAAGTTTAAATAATAATCCAATGTGCCAGACTTTGTCAAAAACTTGCTGAACATCCAAAAATACACCTGAACAATATCCTTTGTTCTCTAATCCGTCTCGTATATAGGAAACTATACGACGACATTGCCATGCTTATGCCTGAATCCAAATTGATACTGAGGTATTATATTAAACCTTTCTAGCACTGGTAGAATTCTTCTCAGAAATATTTTTTGAAAAATTTTGGAGAAAGTGAATAGCAAACTTATAGGGCGATACGATGTAACAGCACTACTTCTGCACATTTCCATCAATACTGTCGTATCCTGGAGATTTTTTGCAGTTAATATTATTAATTTCATTTCGAACTTCCTGAGGTGTGATGTGTTTAATTGGCCAATCCATCGGACAGGGTCTATCTAAAAAATCAGTTATTTCATTTTAATCAGAATCATTATTAAAGTCGTTAGGGTGAAAAGTTTTATGAAATGTAAGGCAAATGCTTTTGATTTAGCATTATCATTCCTACACCATAGACCATTTTCATCTTTGATAGGTATATTTCTTCTTTTTTTTTTTTCTTTTTAGATACCTTGTGGCATTCCATAGATAGAACTCATCATTCTTAGTAACATTGAGATTTTTTAGGAAGTTTTCAGTCTGTTGATTTTTTATTTTTAGTAGTCGAGCTTTATTCAAGTTCCGTTTGTCATTGAGATTTCTGCTTGCTGTCAAATTCTTCTCAATCTTCTTTTGTTTCTAATCATTGTTCGAATTTCTTTTGATAAAAAAGGCTGATTTCGGAAATGATGACTTGTGTTACTTGGCGTTGATAAGAAACCTGCTTCGTGAATTAAATTCTTAAACATTTCGATTGTATCAAGTTCTGAGGTTGATTTTAATGAAACATTTAAGTTGACATTTCTATCCAGCTTGTAAACGAATTTAAATTTAAATCAGTCTTATTAGTGATAATTTTATATATTTTGGATTGGCAATATAAGAATGCATTAAAATTTACAATAATTGGTGTATGGTCTGAGCTAAGGTCATCAGAATTAGTTATTTCAAGTGCACTAGATATTCCGGAATATACAACAAAATCTAATAAGTCTGGTATCTTTGACAAGTCTGTAGGCCAATAAGTGAGACTTCCTGTAGATAAACTTGAATAATTGTTATTATTTATACACTTGTACAATTCTCTGCCTTTAGGGTTAATCAATCTTGCCCTCATTGGTGTTTAGCGTTAAAGTCACCTCCAACTAAAAATCTGAGTCCAAGAGATCTGAAAAATGCTTGACATTTTACGGAATATCGTGGTGGGAAATAAATAGCGCTTATAGAAATATTAACGGAATTACAAACAATTTTGATGACGCGGCTTGAAGATATGTTTTTCTTATTTTATCAGTAATTGTGTATTTTATTGAGGATTTTATTAATATAGCTGATCCAGCATGTGCTCTATCGTCTGGATGGTTAGCTGTTATTAAATCGTAATGTTTTATTTTGAAAAATGATTTACTCGTAAAATGAGTCTCTGATACCAAAAGAATATCAATAAAATTTGATTTAAGAAATAATTCTATTTCTTGGGTTTGGTTGGAAAGTCCATTGGCATTCCATATTGATATCCTTAGATTTAGCTGCATATTTTGGTTATTAGAACAGACATCATACCTATAAGCTTGTTTGTCAGCTCAATTTGATTTTCAATTTTTTCAATGGGAATTTTATTGATGTAAATTTTTTTATATTTACTCTATACGATCGTTCTTTCTTGATTTGGTAAGTATGAAATTTATTTTTTTTATCATTTAGATGAGGGACAATTGTTCTGTATGATTTTTATTTTTGATCATAAGCCTAATTTGACCATCTTTCAATGACTTGTAATTAAAGTCAGAGGAAGGAATTATATTAGCAAAATATTTAATCATTTTATTGACATCAGCAACGAACGGAATAAATATATGTAGGAGGGGTTTTGGTACATTATTATTGCTATTATCTTGTTGTTCATCATCTTCAGAGTCAGATTCTTCATTTGCATTATTACGACATGCAAAACAATTACTGCCTTGAAAGGCTGAATTAGCTGGATTTATAATGAATGTTTTGTTATTGTTAATATTTGCTTGTTTTGATGTACTACCATCCAGTGTTGCCAATTTTTTTTTCGCAATTTCCCGTCAAATTGGGGTTTAAAAATCGCCAGAAATCGCTAAATAAATTTTTTTACAAAACCGTCAAATAAATAATTTTAAAAATTTTAATTTACGTTAAATAAAAATAGCTGGTAAAATAAAATGTAAATTAATTACACATATGTATTTTTTATTCAATTGTTTTTAATCATTTACAAACAAAACAAGTAAGAAAGTATAGTCGGTCAAGCCACTACACCTAGTATATGTAAATATAAAACAGTTTTTCAGAAATTGGAGTTATATGGGAGATATCACCTATTTTGGACCAAAGTTCAGTGTCATGATCTCGATATAAATACTTCTAAAAGATTTATGAAAGTTAAAGTGAATTACGGAGAGGGTCTTATATGGGAGTTTCGACCAATTATGGACCGACCATTACAAAATTAGGTGTTTTTATTTCTGTATATAAGAAATTTATTTGTGTCGAATTTTATTTGATTACCAACATTTTTAAAAAATGTATGCTCTTTTAAGTGATTTTCGAAAGTGGGCCTTATATGGGAGCTACGACTAATTATAAACCGATCATAATAAAATTGTACCGTATTATTAGTATACATATGAAATATATTCGTGTTAAATATTATTTGGATACCAACATTTTTGAGTGAGTTATGTACTTTAAAGTGATTTTCGGAAGTGGGTCTTATCTAGGAGCTACGACTAATTATGAACCGATCACAGTAAAATTATACCATCAAATTTGTATGTATATTAAATATATTTCTGTTAAATTTTTTTTGGATACCAACATTTTTTAATTGAGTTATGCTCTTTAAAGTGATTTTTGGTATGGGTCTTAAATGGGAGCTACGACTAATTATGGACCGATCTTCACGAAATTTATAGATGTGCTTTAGCTGCATTTACTACTCATCTGTGTAAATTTTGTTTGCATACATGCATAATTTAAAGAATTATGACCGGTAAACCCCAATTTCAGGAGGTCATTTGTATGGGGCCTAGGTGAAATAATGGACCGATTTCCACCAGTTTCAATCCCATCCATCCTTAGGCCGAAAAAATGTCACGTACCAAATTTTATCGAAATATCTTCAAAATTGCGACCTGTACTCTGCGCACAAGCTTTACATGGACAGCCAACTAGCCAGCCAGACGGACGGACATCGTTAAATCGACTCAGAAAGTGATTCTGAGCCGATCCGTATACTTTAAGGTGGCTGTTGGACCAATATTTATGGGCGTTACAAACATCAGCACAAATCCAATATAACCCCCCAACTATTGTGGTGTAGGGTATAATTAGGTATTTTCAAAAATATAGTGCGAGTCTTCAGCATTTTGTGTATAAGTGGTCATTGTACCTACTTCGCTTAGAACAGATTTTGTAAATTCATAATCAAAAAAAACATTTATTCTCAAGTTTGAGACCGTATCTGTAATTAAAATTGTATTCGTTTACAAAAAATTACATTGCAAAAATGTATTAAATCAATATTGAAAAATTGTATTGAATAAAAATAAGAAACCACAAAATTTAATAAATTGCTTTTTAAAACTTTTTAAAGAAATTATGTATGTATATTCCCAGTAAAAAAATTCGTGTTTTTTGAAGAAAAGTGAATAATCGAGCGCTCTTTTGAAGCAGTAAATGCTTACGATTAAATATGATTTTTTAGTGCTAACAACGAAGAAGGTTTTAAAGCGAAAACCAAAAATGAAATTATAACCTATAGATTTACGTAAGCAAAAACATTCAGATAGAATTAAAAAACACTTTAGGAAAGTGGTTTATTTGCATGTTTCATAAGGTTAAAAGAAGCGCTTATTGTCAGCAGAAAGTAGTCCTCCAAACCGGGAACACATCATACAAAAATCATGCATCCCATCAGCAGGTTTGAAGCGATTTGAGGTATGAATTCATACATAAAAGCTGCTCCTTTTGGAGCACATTTATTACTGGGGTTTTTTTTATTTATTTAGCTTTTTGAGAATTCTTAAAATAGTTTAATAAAAACTGTATATAAATTTAAATGTTTGCGTTAAAAATAAATTTGCCTTACTTGAAGCACATCATTGACTGTACTGGTATTAGCCTGTTTCGTAGTTTGGTTTGAAATAGGTTGAGTTACTAGTTAATAAAAGAAATATGTATGTGATGCTTCTGGTAGTCACAGCTAAATTCAAGTGCGGCCGAAAGGGTTAAGTTATACCATATAATTTAACGCTAAAGCGCTGTAAAAACTCCAGATTTCGCGCTAATCGCTAAAAGGCATTTTTTCCCCACAATTGGCATTGCAAAAACGTCAGATTTGACAGGAAAAACGTAAAATTGGCAACAATGCTACCATCATTGTTATTTATTCTTTGAATCAGTGAAGGGCGAATGCTATACACGCGTGTATAGGAACAAAATTATGTGTGTGCGACGTTGACACACGTATACTATAACCTGTTTCGCTGTTTGATCTCGCTGCCCATTTTTTTGAGTACACTCAAACCAAAATGTTTAACGAAGAATGGGAAAATGATTTTTTTTATAGAAAACATGGATGACGATGCACAATGCTTGATTTGTCATCGCATTGTAAGTCAAAAAATATTTAATTATACATTATGTTTATGTATGTATGTACATTAGGGTGGCCCCAAAATAAATAAAGCGGATGTTCCCGACTAATATGAAAATTTGATTAATTTTAAGACTACGTTTCTCAATTTTTTTGTCCTGGGGTCAATATTTGGTAAGCTGGATCAAAGGATAAAAAGGTCCTTTTTAGAGGTTTTTTGATTTTTTTTTTCACATTTCCCACAAGGGAACTATATGTAAATTTGGTATCATATGAAAGGTCTTTGAGAGGCGCATTCAATGGGTTATCAAAAATTAAAAAAAAAAATTTTTTAATTCAAAAATTTTTAAAATTTCAGACAAAATTTTAGTGTTTTTTTTATTTTTTCATAGAATTTACATAAATAAATAGTTGAAATTTCTTGATTATAAACATCATGCAATTTAACCCAAATGGGTTTAGCTTATAAAGTTTACGTTATTTTAATACCCATTACATTAACGAATTGAGTTAACATAGATTGTCAGATACGGAAGAATTAAGGTTTTAAAAAAAATTAATAAAAATTTAAATAGGTAGAATTTTAAAAAACGGGAAAAATATATGCGAAAATCATTTTTGAAGTTCAAAAAAGTTGGAAAAAAAAATTAAAGGCAGACGCCATTCCAACCGTACATATGGATGAAATCGAGGAAGAATCGGAAGATTTTAACGTAGAGTTCAGGTACTCCCCACAAAATTTAGATTTTGAAAATGTCGAAGCCCCCATCTGCACAAATTTCGAAAAACAAATTCTGCTTGTAGATCAGTACAGGAAAAAATATAGCAATCTTCTCAAAAATTACAAAAAAATTCAAGAAATTTTAAAATCAAAGAGGCCCACAAGATGTGTCAGAAAGTTGAATCGTAAAAATACAGATAAGTCTCTTAGAGAATCGACAAAATATAAGCACAGAAAGCAAAACTTTTTGTAAGCTTTTGTTGACCACTCGCCCAAAGGAATATTCTGAAGATGTAAAATACTTAGCTCAGAACATATTTTACAAGTCTCAATTCACATATTTCTTTCTAAGGGAAAAATTAAATTTAAGTCTGCCTCATGTTTCCACCTTGAATCGGTGGGCACCGATTAAATTTCTTCAACACAGCTTAAAAAATAATGCTTTTGAATCCGCGAGGCAAAAATGCTTCCAGTTAGATGACAGAGATGCCAAGCATATGGTTTTAATAATGGATGAAATGAGCATAAGAAAAAAGTTGAGGTATAATACAAACCTCGATCTAGTAGATGGATTCGAAACCACTGTATTTAAAAGAACCAATAGAATTGGCACCCATGTGTGTGTTTTTATGATTAAATCTATGGTTTCTAATTTTGTAATCATTCTTAACTATTTTATATACCACAACGGTTTATCTGCGGATACTTTAAGTGAAATTGTTAAAGAAAAGCATGGGAATAAACATTCGTGTCCTTTATGTGATCAAGACTCGACCAACCGAAAATGTTTTTCCAATCTGTTGAAAAGCCGTTTTTTGAAACTAGTGATCAGAAAGTTTTTTCATTTACGATTTCCCACATTTAATTAAGTCTTTGCGGAATGGGTGGTTAAAGTGTAACATAAAATCACCGAATGGAATGGTCAGCTTTCAAGTTATTAAGGAATTGTATGAAATGGAAGCAAGTGCAAAAACAAAAATATGTCCAAAATTAACACGGCCACACATTTACCCCAACACTTTTGAAAAAAGCGTGTAAAATTTAAGAGAAATTCCACAGAATTGGCCTTATCAACAGCTCAGTTTGTGAAAAAAATTGACAAGATTTTCGATTGTCTTAATAGTGCCTCTCTTTATGGTGATAATTGCTACAGATCTGCAATTCAGCTTAACAGTGAAGCACATACATTTTTTAAATTTTTTTTGGAATATTTAGAATATGTGGAGTTTGTGGAGCAAATGAAGTTTGTTTTCTTTTTAAATGGGATGAAAACACGTTTTCTGTATTGCGGCAAAAAGGAGGCAACAATAACAACCCGTCTGTAGCCGAATTGAATAATATTTTGGCAATAATAATGATGACTAAAATAGTTCAGTCAAGCTCTTCTAGCAACTGTGAACTTGTACACGACGGGGTAACGAATGTTGATGCTGGTTTTGAAACAGATTTATGCAGGATTTAAATTTCTTAACTATTTTCAAGCACTACGCATGTGCTTAACTTTAACTAGAAGAAAGTACACAAGCAAAAGCAGATCACAAAGTACGAAAACATAAATAAAACTATTGAGTGTAGCGTTACTATGTGATGTTATGTACTGGCGCAGTCAGCCACAGCAATTCACTTTAAAAAATTTGCTGCTGCTTAAAACTTACAGTTTTTGAATTTTTCTTTTATGCTTTTGCTGAGCTAAAAACTGTGAATGTGAATAGTTTTGTTTTGTTTGCTCACTAACAAAGTTTTAAGTGTAAGCTAAGCAGAAATTTGTGCGCTTTTGCTAATTCATAGTCAGCAAATTCAACGCTGGTATTGAAAATAAAGAACCAAGTTGCAATAAAATTGACAATATTGATTTTAAAAGATGGATGGATGAAGTTCTTACAGCACCAAGCGAACTTTTTATATACTTTAAAAATTATCAGTCGCTTACAGCTGCTTCATCATTCAAACTAATGGATGCAAGCAAAAGACATACATACATAATATTTCATAAAATCTTTAAATCTGCGAAGCGATATATGTACATAGTACATATGTACATAGTTTTATCTGTACAACAATAAAACACATACACTTACCCTACAATTACACAATCGGTCACATTGCTTTACGAAGGATATTTGCACAAAAATTGCAAGAAACAAAAATTATTTTGTTAGGCTTTTGTTTTATTATTACGTTAATGTGTGTATTAAAACACACACACATACACATTAGGGTGACAGCCAATTTTTTTTTATTTAATTTCAAAGTCTGCCGGCCAGAATATTGTGACACTAGGTGCACAAGTTCAGTTCTAAAAATTTGAGCCAAATCGAACAACGTTTTATGGTCGCGCATCAATGTCAAAGTTCAGGTATGAGCAAATTTCACTGTTAATATGAAATAAAATTATAAAACCCGTGTTGAATCATATTTATATACTTATATTGTATATAAGTATGTATGTACTACATATGTATATATGTATGTATGTACTAGAAAGTAGCGAGGATGAAGACAAAATAAAAAACGCCGCAAAATTTGGGTGAAAAAACTGTATGGAATCTGCAACCTCTTTACATAAAATATCTTTGGGAAGTTTTTATTCAACGCAACCAGCATCCCATAAACTTCACTGTGCCTCAAATTCCTCGAAGAGTTTTATAATACATTCATGTGATCACACGGATTCTACCTTTTTGCGGTAGGACTTTTGTTTATGCCTTGTTTTTTGTCGCCTTAAGATCCTGTTGGCGACTGAATAGCAAAATTCAATTCAATTGGCTCATAGTTGCACTCTATGACGCAGGATTCATTAACTGAAATTTCGCTATCTATTTATTATTTTCAGCAATTGAATTCTCAAATTTTCTTTTACTTTTTTGATATTATTGATACACACTTTTGTCTGTTTATTTAAGTATATATGTGGATATAGGTATACAGAGTTGCAAGTAGAAATAATTTCTCTGGTAATGTTAACATTCTGTGCATAAACTTTGCACATCTGACAATAAAAACTGATTTACAATTATCTTATAACAATTAAGCTATGTATAGACGATTGTCAGATATTACAACGTTGTCTGAAAAATGTTCAGAAAATGTCTAACAAACGTGTAAACTTAAAATTTTTGTCTTCCAACGTTGGAAGAAAAAGCATTTTCAGTACATTGGAAGACAAAAATATTGTCACACATCTAACAATCGTAAACACACAATTTTGGCATTGTCATTGTTTTAAGACAATTGTCAAACACTGTTCATTGTCATATGTGCAAAATTTATGCATCTGCCAATGGCAGCATTGTCATAGAAATTATTTCTAAATGGAACTCTGTATATCTATATATATAAAATTGAATGTATGTATGTATGTAACGTATAGACTCCAAAACGGTTGAGCCGATTTTGATGAAATTTTCACAGCATGTTACTGTGACTCTGGAAGGAATAATAGGGTACTTTTTTTTACCACGCCCACTTTTTTAAAATATTGTAATTGGAGATCAAACCTCTGGACCGATATTTTTTAAATTTTCACAGCATTTAACTGGGACTCTGGTATGATTAATAGGGTACTTTTTTGACCACGCCCACGTTTTTAAGATTATGTAATTGCGCCCATATAGTTTTTAACAGATTTACTTCAAATTGTATACACATTATATACTCCAGGCAAGGTAGAAATAAAGATTTCTTATGCCACGCCTCCTTTCACGCCAAATTTTGTTTGAAAGTTTTATACTTTTTGTTCTCTATACAAATTTGTTCATTCCAACGTATTTTTTTTATTTGGTAGTATATTGCTCTTAATACTGTTAACGTCGCCATATAACTATGAACCACGCCTACTTCACCGCCCCCTTGAGATACTTATACCACTAACAATGTTTGCTATACAAAATACTTTTTTTGTAATATGTGTTTACCTAAAGTTTTATATACTTTTTATCTACAGATAGGTAGTCATACATTTTTTTCTTACAAAATTCTTTTATTCGAAGTTGCCTTCTAGTTAAATATAAAAAATTTTTAATTTGAAATTTATTTTTGTATTTTATTTTATATTTAACTAGAAGGCAACTTCGAATAAAAGAATTTTATAAAACAATTTTTTACTCGCAAGAGGAACAAATTCTCATTCATTTTTTTCTTACCAAATTCCCATTTTTCGCTCCATTTTACAATAGATTATAATTAATCGGCTTTTAATCTATCTATAAATATAAAAATTAATGTATGTATGTATGTAATGTATGGATGTAATGTATGGATGTAATGTATGGACTCCAAAACGGCTTAGCCGCTTGTGATGAAATTTTCACAGCATGTTACTGTGACTCTGGAAGGAATAATAGGCTGTATGAAGTTTTCATTATACAAAGGGGGTGGCACCGCCCATAGATCCAAAAATTTAAATCGCCATATTTAAATTATCAATTATATGTGGTACATATGGTATTGGCATAATTACGAATACGTACCAGGAGAAAAGTGGGTGGGACCACGCCCCTTTTTAGGAAAATTAAAAATCGTAATATAGTCTTAACTACTGAACCGATCGTCATCAAATTATCACAATAGGATATTCTTACGAAATAATAAATTCTTGACTATGCAAGTGGACAAAGGGCATGGCTTCGCCCACTGAAATGCATCGCTCATATGACGCGCTTCAGTAGCCTATTATTTTTCCATATGGAGAAGATGGATATCACTTTGAAATGCGTCAAATCAATAAAGCAACCCTTAAGGCCGTTAATTATCCTGTTGAGTTCTTAAATTCGTTCGATGTGAAAGGCTTCAAACATGTGCTACAACTTAAAATTGGGGTGCCAATTATTTTACTGCGTAATATCGACAGATTTACCATTCGAATTTAACCAATTTTTCCTGTTCGGTTAGCGTTTGCGATGACTGTTAACAAAGCTCAAGGTTAATATCCCGTGTATATGTGTATGCTCCTGATGGACAAACTAAACCTAAAGCGTTGCAATAAATACATTAAAATTAAATTAATAACTGTTTGTAAATATATAAATACGTTTTATTTTATTTTATAACGGTTGACAGATAAATTAATTGTGTGGCAATTGTGTGCCAATGAAATTGTTAGTTTTCTTACAGTCGTCTAAACTGACAATTTACCTTTTGCTAACAATTTTTCAATGTCAGTACATTGGTGGCACATTGCTAGATCTGACAACGTTGTAATATCTGACGATCGTATATACATATGTAGCTTTAATGGCAAAAAATGTGTTCACATAATTCTGACAATATTTTGATCTTAAAATCTCCTGAAATGCTTTTTCTGACAACGTCGAAAGACAAAAATTGTAAGTTCACACGGTTGTTAGATGAACATTTTTCTGATAATGTTGCAAGATCTGCCAACCGTCTGTACATTGCTTAATTCGTAAACATTTTCATGTGGGGAATCTTGATCGACTAAACATTTTAACCCATAAAATGCACAAACACTTGCTTAAACAATTTACTACAGTTTCAATATGCTAATTGGATTGACTCTGTTAGGGCTAATGTTGCGTAAACACAGTCATTTTAATAATTAAGTACTATTTTATAATTCAGCCAACTGTAACGACCTCAATATTTGTTACCTTCATATGGTTACAACTTATACTTACCTCTAAGTACATCAGCTGGTATAAGACGTTTGAAAATTTTAATATCACCTTCAGTTGATGTAGAGGTTGCGGCAGACGATTTATCATTCTCAGCCGCAGCCCAAACATTAGCTAAGAATACAAACAATGCAATAACAACGGCAAAGACTTTCATTTTTGATTTTTTGTTATTTTTAATTTTCCGTAACAATAAGCTCTATTTAGTTTTATTTTTTAAATATGTATTTAAGTTTTGCTATATTAATTAAGAGCTGTTAAAATGTTTTTTATCATTATTATTTTTTTTTAATTACAGATACACCCTTTTAACTATGAAACGGAAACGTTATATTTTTTTTGTATATTTTTGAAGTAAAATGAAAGAAAATTTATTAAAGAGACAATTTTAAAATAAAGAAGGAGAAAAAAAAATCACACGAACCGTTGTAATCGAAAGTGAGCACTGAATTAAATTTTAAAATTGTTCAAACATGGGTATTTATACGTGCTGGCAAAAGCTAACAACTTAAAAAGACAGGCTTTTGTTGTTGTGATTTAATATTGTTGTTTTTGTTTCTTGAAACGGTCCAATAAACCAGCTTAAAAGGTGATCACAATTAGCGCCACAGCCGTGTGACGACACACAATGTGGGAATTAATGGAAAAAAACACTAAGTTTTTTTGGAATAAATAAAAATAATCGGATTTTAATAAAATCCGACGAATCATGGTTAGGATGGTCATGGTTTAGGCTTGTATGTCATTAGGTGGTGTAGAAAACTTGTAGTTTTTTGAAATTACGATAGACAAAAATATGTACTTTGACATGCCCAATTTACTACAAAGTGCTGAAAAACTGGGTATAAGGGAGCAATTTTGGTTCTATGTATAAGGACAACGATCCAAAACATAAATCAGGTATTGTGCAGTCATGGCTGATTTGGAATTGCCCCAACTTAATGCAACCGCCGGCATAGTCACCTGATTTTAATTTTATTGAGAACTTATGGGCAATTTTAGATCAAAGATTTTGGACAAGAATTACCTCAAAACTGTCCTAAAGGAGGAAGGGACAAAAATAACTACTCAAACTACACGACAGTTAGTGAAATCTATATATCTATCTATCTATATTTATCTTTAACAGAACTAAGTAGATCTGTGTAACATTTAATTAACAAACAATTACAATATTTTTTTGCACGAAGTTCCCATTTTTAAATGAAGCGCATATGTTTGCGATCAGATAAATATTATTAATGATTGTAAGTGTATGTACATATGTGTGTAGGTATCTCAATGAGTTCCCCTTTTCCTTAATTTTAGTATGTTAATTTTGTGCTGGTTATGATTTATTAAAAACTGCTTTTGTTGAGAATTGTAGTCAACAGCTTTAATTATAGTCAAGCTACATAGTTTGTGTTTCAGCTTCTGGTACAAAAAAAAAAAAAAATATGTAAAAAAAAAATTGTTCAACTGACTGAGAGACAGACCAAACAAAGAGCCAAATACATACATTGTCATCGACACTGTGATCTCATTTTAGGTATTTAAACGTGTGAACGTCAAATAAATGATAATCTTGGATTTTGTGTTTATTGCTAAAATACAATTTATTTTTGTTTCTATTTAACATAATAATGGTTTGTTTTGTTAATTTTTATTATGTGGTTGTTATATATTAGTCATTCGCAATTGTGTTACTTGATTTTGTCTATAACACACCATCAACAAAAATATGAAATACAAATACATATCGCTGGCTTAACATGTAAAGGCTCTAAGCACACTTTTAGAAATTGAGATTTTAATGCAGTTGTGTTCAATAAGTAAAAATACATCGATTACAAAAAAATACACTCATCTCACTTCTTCCAATGTTGACATATCAACTGTTTCGCGCAGAATAGTCTGAGAGTCCAATCAATTGGCATAATATGTATTATTTCTCATTGGCTACACTCTCGTTGTTTTGAGTATCAACACCATTGACAGTCATGACATTAATCGTCATGATGTTACTTCTTTGGATCAATAATTTTTTAAAAAATTTAACAATGTACAATTTTGTAAAAATATTCGCCCTGGCCGTGGAAAAGGCGATTCCAAAGTAACGGACATTCAAGGAATACAATACACACCAAATGGTGAAATTAATTTCAAACTTAGATTTCCTGATGAATGGAAGAATCTGCACCAAAAAACAAATGAAAATGTAGTCGCACTAGAGTGGTCGGATTTACACCAACTTCATTAAGAAAAAAGAAGAATAAAGATTAGAAAGTTCGAAGACTTACAATATCTAAAATATCGCCAGTTATATTACTTTTAAATCCATTAAAAATTTAAATTAATATTACTTTTTTATAACAGCAATGAAATAGGACTGAATAATTTTTGTTTTCATTATGTACAAATATGTATATACAAATATCGAAATTGAAATTGCAATAATAATGTTGTTCATATTTTTGAATAAATTCTGTTTCTTTTTTTACAAAAATCAAAACAAACCTTAACTTTTTACAGTCAAACCTCGATATAACGACCCTCACTATAACGAATTCCTCGATTTAACGAATTTTTTGAAATCCCCTACAACGCTCCATAAGATTTAATGCAGAATAAACCTCTCTATTACGAATACATTTGTCAAAAGCCTCGTTATAACGAATTTTCATTCACTTCAGACTAACGAAATACAAGGAATTTAACGAATTTTGTCAACTTACAACCTTTTCATAACGACTTCCATCAATTTATATGAAACAGATACACACAAAATTATTGTGTTTGCAACGACAACGTCTCCAGCAAACCTACATTCGTAGAAAAATTTATTGTTTCCAAGATCTTGTACGCTTGTTGCAGCATTTTGCTTTTACGCAAATAAAAAACAAAGAAAAATTTTTTATATATGTAAATTACATTTACAGATTTCAAAAATGTTTATTCAAAAAAAAAAAGTTTGATCGTTTTTTGTCTCTCCTGTATTATTGTAAAATATAAACTGAGAGCCTTTACATGTTAAGCCAGCGATATATTACGTCAAAGTCGAGACAAATCAAAAACCGAACGATTATTTAATACCAGCTTTTTATACCCGCACCCGCACGGACTTTCATTATCTTGGTCTCAAAATATAGTAATTTTGAGTTTTTATTTAAAAAAAAATCAGTAAAATGTCTGGCTTTATGCGCAACAATTTCTGACTAATAAATTTGATACTTCTTTAAAAGAAATTCACTTGTTATTTATAATAAGACATGTGCTTCAACCGTTTTGAAAAATATTTGTTTTTTAACAAATTATTTTGATTGACCTCATATTTTTTTAAATTTTCGAGTATTTCACTTTCAAGGGATTTTTGTACCCTTCACCACCATAAGCGGGGAATGAGGGCATAGATAAGTTTTTGGTTCCGTGTGTAACACTGAGAAATATTCATCTGAGACTCAACAAAGTATATATATTATTGATCCTTATGTAATACTAAGTCGATTGAGCAATGTCCTTCTGTCTGTCTGTTTGTGTAAAACACTCTTACGTCCAAAAGACACAATCAAAATCAACAGAGTTTACAAAAACCCGTTTATAGTTCTCCTAAGCAGTTTGGTATTGAAAATCGTTATAGTAAGACAAGAGTTATGGACCAAAATCTGAAACAACCTCCATAAAGATTTTATATTTTTAATAATTTTTCTTGCAATTTTTTTAAATATATTGAAATTTTGTACACGTTATTTTTATGATAAAAGAAGAAATAGTAAGAAAATAGTAAGAATCGGTCCATGATTTCTCATAGCCCCAGACAAATATCTTCTCGAAATATGGCTTAATGATAAACAAATGTCTATAAAATTAGAATATTTATACAAAATTCGGCAAAAATAAGTGTCATGTAAAATAAAATCGCAAAACAAAATATTATAAAAATTCCTTTATTTCAAGCTCGAGGTCAGTTAAATTTTATTTTATTTTATCTGCCGATATTTCGATGCTCTTTGAGTATCATCAGTTGAACAACAGACGATAAAAAGAAATGTACATTAATTTTACGTGGTCCATATAAATTATTATTTATTTAACAAGCCCAGATGATGATACTCAAAGAGCATCGAAATATCGGCAGATAAAATAAAATAAAATTTAACTGACCTCGAGCTTGAAATAAAGGAATTTTTATTTATTATACATAAAAAGGTCGAACAAAAAACTACTTGAATTAAAACAAAATATTGTTTTGTTCGGTCCATGTTTCAGCATAGACCCCCTATAAAGTCCAAATCTAAAATTCACTTAAATACGTATAAATCTGATAAAAATATAGTTACTTGTAGTTGTTGTTGTACTAAATTTTATGATGGTCGGTCCATAATTGATAATAGCTCCCATATAGGGACCCCATCCGAAAAAGTCATTTATTCTTATATTTATCTTATAAATATTGATATCGACTCAAAACTTTACACAGATCATTTACATATACACAAAAATCATACTTCACTTATAAATCTCGTATAAATAACGATACATTCAAAACTTTACACGGAGCATTTACGTATATGCCAAAATCAAACTGTTGAATTTTGAAAATATCGGTCCAAATTCTAGTATATCCCCCATATAAGGTCCATTACTGAAATTCACATTAATACTAATACGTATATTAAATGTTCTATTATTATATTAAAATTTAACGTGGGATATCCTCATATGTCTAAAATTCTCTATTCCGAAATTTAAGAAGATCGGTCCTTGTTTTGTAATTGCTCACATATATATTACCACTTCCGAAAAACAACAATGTCTAATAAATATCGATATCAAATCAACACTTTGTACAGATCAGAAATTGTAATCCAGACATCGTACTAATATCGGTTATGCTACTGAATTTTTGAATTTTAAATCCGCTTTCGAGTATTTATTTTTTTTATTTATTTATTTGATTAAATCTATGGATATAAATCCTTACAGACTACTATATATTACAATATTTTATATAAAGGCATTATTAACTAAAACATTGTGATAAGGCATACTAAGTATTTCAGTATTTCATTGAAATTTTTGCATATTCTCCTCAAAGAATCAGCATCAGCATAATTTGTTTGAACAACAGGAAGGTGCAGAGGTATTAGGTGTCGGGTAAAACATCGTGGAATATTAAAATTTATGTGACGAAGAAGGAAGTCAGATAGGACATCGCCATTAATCAAATTAATTAGAAATGCCACATTTAGCATAGTCCTTCGGCTTTTTAAGGTAGGTAGTTTAATTAATGATAACCTCGAAGTATACGAAGGAAGATTCCCAGCATAACGACCAAATGAGCTCCTCAGGCAGAATAAGAGAAACTGTTTTTGAACAGATTCAATTCGGTCTATGTGCATATTAATTTCAGAATCCCAAACAATAGATCCATACTCCAAAATTGGTCTTACTAGGGATGTGTATAGTTGTTTCGTTACATTGGGATCTGTAAACTCTTTAGACCATCGTTTTATATAAGCTAGCACACCCCAAGATTTATTTATCGTCATTGTAATATGTTTGCAGAAATCTAACTTAGGATCAAGTAGAATACCAAGATCCAGAAATTCTCCAACTAACTCTAGTTGATACCCGTCCAGGAAATAGTGTAGCATTGATGTGCAATTTCTAGAAAATCTCATTTGCTTGCATTTTTTAAGTTTAGCTCCATTTGATTATATTTACACCATGCGTAAAAACTATTTAAATCCTGCTGCAAATACGCCCCATCTGAAGATAATTTGTAGCTTAAAAACATCTTAACATCATCAGCGTACATTAAAACATTACAATGCTTCATTACAAGCGGCAAATCATTTATGAAAAGCGAAAATAGCAAAGGGCCTATGTGAATTCCTTGGGGGACACCGGAGCTAACAAAAATTCCTTTAGAGTTGGTATTATCAAAAAGAACACACTGTGTGCTGCATAAAAACAAACTATTGTAAATAACGTTGTTGAGTATACCAATCACATTACTGGATGGATTTAGAATCATTTAGTCCATAATTGGTCCGTTACTGCTAAGCCACCCATATATCACTTGTTTTTTTACCCTTTTTCTGAACTTGTGGTGAATCTGGAATTACGCTCAAGTTTGTTCTGAATATCAGACAAACTCTGGGAATTATGGGGAGAATTGGTAATTACATCAAGCCTCACCTTATGGTCAAAATTAGATAAAATTTCTAAACATTTGAAATAAATTATGTTGTTTGTAAAATTGCCTTTCAAACAATATATAAAATGCTAAGCTATTAGTTGAAAAAACTGAACAAGGATATTCTACACCTTATGTGTAGTTTTTGTATTTCTCATTATATTTAGTTGTGGAGTATTTAAGATTCGGCACAGCCGAATATTGCACTCTTACTTGTTTTTGATCATACGAGTAAGAATTTATATTCGGCTGCACTCATCACAAAATACCAGTAGTGTGATCTATGAATACTTGAAACTAAAGTTTGTTATATTTTGTATCGATAACGATAATTATACTGGTTATTTTATTTTGCGGATCCCTTACATGAGTGCTATCAACTATTATGGGGCGATTGTCATAAAATATTGTACCGTAATTTCTATTTATATGAAGTTCATTATACCCGACACCACGTTTATATCACAATCTCTTTCTGAGTCGACTTTACGATGTGCGTCCGTCTGGCTGGCTGTCAATGTAAAGCTTGTGCGCAGAGTACAGGTCGCAATTTTGAAAATATTTCGATAAAATTTGGTACATGATATTTTTTGTGGCACAAGGATGGATGGGATTGAAACTGGTGGAAATCGGTCCATTATTTCACCTGGCCCCCATACAAATGTCCTCCCGAGATTGGGGTTTACTGGTCGTAAATTATGCAAGTATGCAAACAAATTTCACCACAAATGAGTAATAAATGAAGCTTAATCACATCTACAAATTTCGTGAAGATCGGTCCATAATTAGTCGTATCTCCCACATAAGGACCACTTCCAAGAATCACTTAAAAGAACATAACTCTCTTAAAAATGTTGGTATCCAAATAATATTGAACAGAAATATGTTTCGTACATATACATATAATATGGTAGAAGTTCCATATTTTGAAGTTCCGTTATTGAACAAAAATGCAGCCTCAACTCAATTAAATTTACAATCCACTCAAATTGAACAGCCTAAAAATGGAGCAGGTTCCTATGCCAATGTTTTGAGAATGGGTTACCAGGGAACACTAGCCCCAAATTACGGGAGGGTAGGAAGCACTTATGCAGCCGCTTACCCAGAATATTACCTCTCTTAATCAAAATATGACAAACTTTATGCCATCCATGCAAAACACAATACAAGAGCTTTTAAGAGCGCAGAGCCAAATGATGCAAATCCTCTTAACAAAAAAATTGGTTATTTGAGAATATGTTTCTGAAATGCAAACGGTTTAAACCAACACAAATCAGAGGTACCCCATTTCATGCAAAATAAAAACATCGACGTGCTATATTCTACGGTACAAATCATCCAGATGGTAAAGCACATGGTGGTACTGGTATTTTAGTTAGAAATCGTTTGAAACATTATCCCCTAGATGAATTCTCAAAAGACTATATCCAGGCAACATCCATTCATCTGGAAAGTTTTGCTAGAGATTTAAATATAAGCGCGATATATTGCCCGCCACGCTTTTCAATGACAAAGGAGAAGTGTGAAGAATTCTTTAGCACACTAGGAGGTCGCTTTCTGGCATGTGGCGACTATAATGCCTAACACACTTACTGGGGCTCTCGACTAATGAATCCAAGAGGTAGACAGCTTTATAAAGCATTAGTTGATCGTAAAAATGGCTTGGATTTTGTGTTTCCTGGACAAACAACATACTAGCCTACTGATCCTAATAAAATCCTGATGTCATAGACTTTGCCATAACAAGAAATATAAATCGAAATTCAATATCTACAGAAATATCATATGATTTATCTTCTAATCATTCCCCAATTATACTATCTTATTATGGGAGGACTAACATTTCAAAAATTCATAATGAAACATATTACTTTAAAACAAATTGGCTTTAATACAAAAAATATATCAGAAGTCAAAGCCACACAGATCTTTGTATTCAGTGTGAGGAAGATGTAGATAAGTGTGTCAATGACTTCACGTCATTAATGGTATCGGCTCTTAATCATTCTAAGAGTCAAACATTTCCTAGAACTAATATGCACATTTGCAACTCAGATATTGAACGACTTCTTTTCGAAAAGAGAAAACTCAGAAGAGAATGGCAAAAAAATAGATCACCTGCTGCAAAACAGAGGCTGCCTGCTGCTAGTAAAAATCTGAAAAAAGCCCTTCAATTGGAAGAGGATCGCAGAAATAGAAATTACATTCAAAGTTTGACAAAAACCAAACATACAAATTTTTCCCTTTGGAGGGCAACGAAAAACATCAAGCCACCGGTAGAGGGGCAAAGCCCTTTAAGGAATGCTGGCGGTACTTCGGCTCGTAGCACAGAGGAAAAGGCTACAATTTTTGCTGACCATCTAAATACAGTCTTTCAACCAAACTCGCCAACAACTATTTCTGAACTTGAAGAGCCACCTGTGTCAACATTATCTAATGATGACATATTAGCTGTAAGGTCAGAAGACATTAAAGAAGTAATCAAGGATAAGATAATATTAAGAAAATCACCTGGAAATGATTCAGTTACACCTGCTATGATTAAAAACCTACCGAGTGTGGCAATATTTGTGTTGTGTATAATATTTAATGCGATCTTTAAACATGGAGTTTTCCCGACAAATTGGAAAACTTCTCAGATAATAATGATACCAAAGCCAGGTAAAGACTTGACCGTACCATCCTCCTATAGACCAATAAGCTTACTTCCTTGCTTATCTAAACTATTCGAAAAGGTGTTCTAAAAGAAAATCATACCATTTTTAAATGAGAAAAATATAATCCCAGTTCATCAATGTAGTTTCCGCGAACGCCACGGAACAATTTAACTAGTTAATCGTATAACCGGAGAAATAAGAAAATCCTTTGAATTAAAGAAATATTGTTCAGCAATTGAATATAATTGATATATTTAACCCAAATCTTGTAAAAGAAGCAGAGATGCTATAAAGAGACTTGGGATTATAATTACTCGTATAGAATAATTATAATTGTGGGGGTTTGGGGAATAAAAGAAAATGGGGTTAACGAGTTGTTTTTCTTTTATTAACTTACATATGTAGGGATTCTTACCTATCGGTATTAAATAGAAGATAAGAATTACAAGTAATTTGAATTTGGTTTAATTACAATTTTATTAATTCAAATTGTCTCCAGGACGGTTGTAAAGTAAGTGTTAAATTCAAGTTGTCTCTCGGACGGTTGTAGGATGAGTGTTTTTTAAATCTTAATCTAAGTTAGTAACTTAACTTATTCGGAATTTGTGGTGAGTAGGTACTAAATAGTGTTTACAATTCATTATTTCATTTATATTTTAGCGATTATTAAATATTCTATTACATTTTACTTATAAATTTCAGTATGTACTTTATATTTATATTTTGTGTCCAAAGCTTCTTTAGACAGCAATATTTTTGGATGTCGCTCAAGCCTTCGATAAAGTATGACACATAGGACTGGTATATAAAATAAAATTCTTGCTACCACCATGTACCCATAAACTGTAAACCATAAACTAATCTTATCTATCGGACCGCTTATTTACAGTTAAGTACAACGATTACGTGACAAGAGAATATAGGATTGGAGCAGGAGTACCACACCTCTTTACACCTCTGATTTGCCTACGAACGATATACATATTAACTATTTCTACATTTGCTGATGATACCGCAATTATTAGCTCGCATGAAAATCCATACATACCATCTAGAATACTAGATAGCTATCTAAGGTCTGTGGAACCATGGTTAAACAAATGGAGAATACGAGTAAATGAGTTAAAAAGTAAACATGTTACGTTTACATTGAGGAGGGGATGCTGTCCACCTGTCACACTTAACAATGTAAATATACCTCAGTCCGATTATGTTACATACCATGGTATTAACTTAGATAGAAGACTTACTTGGCGTCGTCATATAGAAACCAAGAGACTTCACATGAAGTTAAAAGCATCTTGTGGCAGATTAATTTAAAAAAAAAAAAAAAAAAAAACTATAAGTCAATAGAAATATAAGCAACAATAAACATATAAATAATTTTTGTCACACTGTTTTTATGTATTCTACGTCATAACAATTACTTATATAAAAAAAATGAAAAAAAAAAAAAAAAATCAAAACAACAAATTTCTAAATAAGCCGCAATGCTTCGAATAGTTTCTCTTAATTTTTTTTTAAAAAAAACTCTTAGAAAGAAAATCTAAAACTAATTTTTTTTAGAGAACGTTTAAACAACTACAAATTATGTTATGCTATTGACATTTATATGCTACGTCATGAAAAGTTTTAATATATTTACAGTAGGCAACATTGAATTAAACAAAGTATATGATTACTTTGTTACAAAAGTTATCGATTCTGTTTCTTCGTCTCTGAGTTAACGAGGTTGAAAACGACCTTTGTTCTTCCCTTTTGATTTCTGATCTTCAACGACTTGCGTCGCTTTTTAAAGATTTAATAATTTTATAAGTTCCTTCAAAAAAAAAAGAAAAAAAAATCTAATTTACAAAAGTTAACTTATTAAATGAAAGATTGATAAAAGAAAAAGAAAAGATTAATTGAAAATTAATTTTGAATTCGTAAATTATTTAAAATAAAATTATTTACATAAGCTATTATATGCATAGCTGAAATACTGGACAACATCTGCTTATTTTAAGAATATATAATTTTAAGACCCAATTTGCATTGGTAAGAATTTTATTAAGATTAATTATTAATTGCATTCTACTTGACGTGAACTAACTTTTATAGGGTTTTAATGTATATCATTAATTGTTCAACAAGATGTGTACAGTTATTTTGTACCTAACCATAAATTGTAAAGACATTTTTGCAATTACAAGTTACTTAATACCTGCTAATTTGAACGTGGTCAATAATTGCACAAAACTACAAAGCTTTCGGAATCGTTCATGATAGAGATTTGAAATTTCAAGCCAGTGACAAAAAAAAAAAAAAAAAAAAATAGAAACATTTAAGGTGTACTTAAATTAATAGGCAGCACCATGAGGAAGAAGTAAAAGCACGAAGAAGAACCGCTAATATATAATTGAGTTATCCATGACGTCACAAACAAATGAAGAATTGATGAGTATTGATAATGTTAACATAACATATAATTAACAGTTTCTTATATATTAACATACAAAAATTAAGGTAATATTTATAAGGAAAACTTTTGTTTATTTATATGAAAAGCTTTTTATTTATGGTAATCTATTTGTGCACAAAAATGTTATAATTTTTTTGAATTTACAAATTATATACACAAATAGATCATGATAAAAAATTTTTTTTTATACTAATTATAAACAATTTTTATAAAATTATTACAACTGAAATTTAAGATTATAAACCTTTTTTATAAATTAAATCACCTTAAATTAAATTAGAATTTGTATATTAATTTGGATAGCATGTTATATATTATATAAAGTTTAGTATCGCAAGATACTTAATTGTTTGTATATTATTATATATCTCTTGATTTTCTTGCTAATGAATTTTAAATTATAGCGTTCCCGGTGATTTGAGCTCAAAACATCTGCGGCAAAAAAATTGGATGTCCCACACAAATTGTTTCACATGGGAAAGTATATCAGCAAAGAGTGAGTCATTATGATAATATACAATTTAATTATTTAATATACATATATATATACATGCATTCGTTTGTTTTTATATTTTAAGATTTTATATACTACTTACCATTTATTCGATTAATAATTTTGTACCCATGAATTCAAATGTAATAAATTGTGCTTAATAATGTCGAAATTTGAATAGACCTATTAATATTGGGAATGTTGACAAAATGGCAAAATTGTAAAAATTTAGAAGACATTAAGGAAAAGGCAGATATATAAAACGTCTAAACACTAATATATCTGGTGTGAAGAAGGGTTTTAATCGAAGTGTTTATATTGATAAAAACATCGATCAATTTCTTATAAGTACTCTGCATAAATTATGTTATATTTTTTTAGTAACGTATTGTAATTTTGATTGTTTTGGTTCACATATATTTTTTTTGCTGTTTATAAGTCTTGGAAAGAAATTTTTTTTATCTGCTGTGTTGTACATTTAGTATGGTTATGAACCTCCCCAATCCGACGAGCGTGGCCTTTTCAAGCTTTCCGAGCACCGACCATTACTAATGTAAAAATAAATGATTTTCCACTTTGCTGATATTATATCAGCAATAGAATATAGAATTGCAACGCAACAAAAATGGCGCCCAACGGGATAGGTCAACTCTTATTGTCCTAATCTCAATTTTCGTTGACAATTTTTTATTTTGTCAATATAAATTTCACTACATATTAGTAGGTCCTATCCTGAAATAGTTTATACTAGTTAGTTTAAGTAGCAACTAAAATATGTCTAAATATCACTAGTGCTCAATTTAAAAAAAAAATTATTTTAAATCTAATTTTTTTTGCAATAATGAGCATTTCACATTTTTTACTAGTATCGCATGTGTAAGCCAGTTAGTAATTATTAGAATTAATTAATAGCTTTGCTACATTTTGTGATTTCTAAATTTTGATATCCACTTAATTTCAATAGACTTGATTTTCATTTTGTAAGTCATGATTTCTTCTGTTTTTTGAAAAGAAGTCATTCATTTGCGACAAAATGTTAGATTAAGATTTTAGTAATACATAAGGGGAGTACATTTTTTTTAGAGTATTTATTTTCTTCTAAAATTTTACAATTGAGTCTAAGTCAACATTCCCATATTTTGAGAGAGATTATATACATATATTTATATTTTGCGGTTTGATATAAGTTATGACAGCTAGGAGGAAAAAGATTGCAATTCATAGCGAGGATCCTTCAAATAGTGATACACAAATTGATTATACCTTTGATGAAGATTCAGATAATCCATTTGCATCTAGACCAAGAATTAGTAGAAGAATTAGTCCTATAGCCACAAGATCTCGTACTGCAGCTTTATTAGTGCAACCAAAAGTTATTATGACAGAAAACCTTACTAGTTGTAATATGGCTAGCGGTGGTAGTCACCAGAGTAACTCTGAGGCCATAGATAGTAGTTCTAATATAGAAATTTTAACTAATAGATTAGAAAGAGTTTTGACGTTGAACCATACGGTCTTTATGAATGAAATATCTAGTTTAAAACAGGCTTTAATAGAAAATATAAGCAAGAATGCAAATAATATAACAGCGCCTCCAAGAGATGCTAGTAATATGCGTCAGGATTCAAATAATAACAATCAACGTTTAATGAATGAATCATTTCACAACAGAAGTTTAAACTCAGATTCTGATCGAAGTTTAGTCTCTAATAGCTCATTTAGAATAGATAAATGGAACATTACTTATGACGGTTCTCAGGATGTGAGTGATTTTCTTTTTAAAATTGATACTCTTAAAAATCGATGGAATTGTCCATCAGAACAGGTAGTAGCTAGCTTTCACACGTTTCTTAAGGGCAAAGCGGAAACATGGTTTTGGTCTTACCTTAGACAAAACTCTAACACAACCTACGATGGATTAAAATTAGCAATTATGAAACAGTTTGGCCAAAGTGAAAATGAGTGCGATAAACTAGTCAAAATGATAGAGAGAAGACAGTCACAAAAAGAAACTTTTGACGATTATTTTACGCAAATGATTGGTATGAACTCTAGGTTGTCACAGCCAATGAGTGACAGTAAGATGATTGACCTCATTAAAAATAACGTTAATGAATCTTTGGGTACACTTCTTTTCTCATATGACTTATTTAGCTTAGACCACTTAAGAGACGCGGCAAGGAAGGCAGAAAAGTTTCTAGCTAAACAGCATAATACAAAGTTCCAGAAAAGATATGTATCTGAATTAGATCAGTCTGAAATAGAGGGCATAGAGGATGAACAGTGTGAAGTGGCAGCTATACAGAACAGAAATTTCCAACAAAATGTTAGAAAAGAAATTGACACTAGTCGTTATAAATGTTGGAACTGTGATCAAATTGGTCACCCATTTTATGACTGTCCCTCTGAAAAGAGAACCTTGTTTTGTTTTAGATGTGGAGAAAAGAATGTATCTACTCCTCAGTGCGCAAAACACCAGAAAAACAGGACAACGAACGAGTAGTAGAGGGTAACTCGTTCCTATCTACCAATCCCTCAAAAGATAGAATTGAAGATAATTTTAATGTAGAAAGAACCAGGAAAATAGAATTAGATTTAAATGTAAATGATATAGAATTTAATGCAGGTTTAAACAAGAAAAAAATGAATAAAAATTCATCATTACACGAGAGAAAGCAACAAAGCGAGATTTTTAAAAGTTACAACCTTCTTAAAAACAATGTTTCTAAGAAAATTACAAAATGTAGAGAACGATTTCGAAAAAGACGAGATTTTGCGAAAATCATAGAGTCTACTATAATTAATAATACAAATGACAACAGACCATTTGCAAAAGTTCTTCTTGGTAATGTTGAAACGTTTGCTTTATTGGATTCAGGTGCTACAATTAGCGTTTTAGGAAAGAATTGCCTAGAATTACTTTCTAAACTTAATCTAGAATACACAAAAGTACATAGCTCACTCAAAACAGCAGACGGAGGAAATCAGAGTGTGATAGGTTTCGCAAAAATTCCAGTGACATATGGGAAAAATTCAAAAACTATACTTTTTTATTTATCGCCTAATCTAAGTCAAAATGTATATTTGGGTATAAATTTTTGGAAGGCCTTTGATATAGCTCCACATTTGTTTATATCTGAAATTACATTCGATAGTGAAAATTTCTCTAATGACAATAATCACAAATTAAGCAACCGGGAAATGCATGAGTTGAAACAAGTCATAGAGGAATTTCCATCCTTTAGTAGAAGTGGCCTTGGTAGAACGTCATTAGAAATCCATACAATAGACACTGGTGATTCAGAACCTTTTAAAATTAAACACTATCCACTTTCGCCACCTCGTCAGCTAGAAGCTTACAGCGAACTAGACCGCATGTTAAGGTTAGGTGTAATTGAGGTAAGCAACAGTCCTTATTGTAGTCCAGTTGTTTTGGTAAGAAAGCCAGGGAAGATAAGACTTTGCCTGGACTCGAGAAAATTAAACACACTGACAAAGAAGGATGCATATCCATTGCCTCATATTAACGGACTTCTTAGTAGATTACAGGATACTCATTACATTACAGGTATTGACCTAAAAGATGCATTCTGGCAAATACCTTTGGATGAGTCCTCTAAAGAAAAAACGGCATTTGCAGTACCTGGTCGGCCACTGTATCACTTTACAGTTATGCCTTTCGGGCTGTGTAACGCCGCACAAAGAATGAGCCGCTTAATGGATAAAGTTATCCCTAGCCGAATTCGTGAAAAGGTTTTTATATATTTAGATGATTTGCTGATATGTACATCCGATTTTAAAAGTCATTTAGAGGTTTTACGTGACGTTGCTAACTGTTTGAAGAAGGCCAATCTAACAATAAACATAGAAAAGAGTCGTTTTTGTCAGAAAGAAATAAAATACTTGGGATATATTGTAGGACAAGGGTGTTTGAAAACAGATAGGTCTAAAATAGAAGCTATTGAAAATTTTCCGATACCTAAGAGCGCAAGACAAATCAGGAGATATATAGGCATGACAGGGTGGTATAGACAATTTATTCCTAATTTCGCTGACTTAGCTGCACCTCTCACAGATTGTCTTAAGAAATCTAATACGTTTAAACTCACTCCTGAGGCGGAATTGTCATTTCAAAAGTTAAAAGAGGCCTTAGTAACTGCTCCTGTGCTAGTCCAACCAAATTTTAGTAAGCCTTTTTCTATACAGTGCGATGCCTCACGCGTAGGAGTTGGAGGAGTTCTAACTCAGGTAGATGATGATGGGAAAGAGCATCCCGTAGCATTTGTATCTCAAAAACTTAATAAAAATCAGCGAAATTACTCTGTTACTGAGTTAGAATGCTTGGCTGCAATAGTTTGTCTCAAAAAATTTCGTCCATTTGTTGAAGGGCTACCTTTCAAGATAGTTACAGATCACTCGAGTCTAAGATGGCTTATGTCGCAAAAAGACTTGTCGGGTAGGTTAGGGCGTTGGAGTTTGAAATTGCAGTCATTTGATTTTGATATCGAGTACAGAAAAGGGTCGGCTAATATTGTACCAGACGCACTATCTAGACTAGACGTAGATGAACTTTCTGGCGCAAATATTTCCACGATGACAGAAATAGACCTAAATTCAATTTTTTTTAAAACTAGTGAGTACATTGAACTTATATCTGAATTAAATAAAAATCCTCAAAATTACCCAGACACAATTGTATCAGATGGATTTATATATCAAAGGGTAAAATTTAGGAAAGGTGAATACGAAGAGGAAGATTCATTATGGCGGTTATGGTTGCCCAAGGAACTGCGGGAACAAGTGGTAGTTGATAATCATGTCGCAATTTCATGTCATGGGGGGTTTTCTAAGACACTGAACCACATAAGACAAAAATACTTTTGGCCAAACATGGCCCGTGATATAAAAAACTATGTATCCAATTGTGAGATTTGTAAGACAGTGAAACCTCCCAACCGAATATTAAGACCTCCTATGGGCCAGGCCATGATAACTGAACGTCCTTTCCAGAGAATATATATAGACCTCCTTGGTCCATATCCAAGAACGAAAATGGGGAACTCTATGGTAATTGTGGCGGTAGACCATTTTTCTAAATATATATTTTTAAAACCATTAAAAAAGGCAACTAGTTCAGCAGTTATTACATTCCTAAAGGAGAATATATTTGATCAATTTGGAATACCACAATATATTCATTCAGACAATGGAAAACAATTTGTTTCTACACAGATGTCAGATTTTCTAAATTCTAATGGTATAACACATATCAGAACAGCTTTTTATTCCCCACAAGCAAACGTATCTGAGAGAACCAACAGAGAATTTCTAATAAAGCTACGTGTCATGTTAAAAGACAGGCAAGATAAATGGGATGTACATGTGTCAGATATAGCATGTATTCTTAGAAGTGACTATCACGATGCTATAAAATGTTCACCTTACTTCTGCATTTTTGGATACAACATGATCCAACACGGAACAGCTTACCCCATAATTGAAAAACTTGGTTGCTTAACAGAAGGACAATTTAATGTCTTATCACACGATGCTAGAATGTCAAACCTACATGATAGAGTTAAAAAAAATTTGGCTATTGCTCACGAAAAAGCTGCAAAATCGTATAATATGAGGTGTAGGGATGTACAATTCAAAGTTGGTCAAGAAATTTTTAAAAAAAAATTCCAACAATCAGACTTTAAAAAGGCTATTAATTCAAAATTGCTTCCACCTTATATTAAGTGCAGAATCAGAAAAAAAATAGGGTCATCGCTATATGAATTGGAAACGCTTAATGGCAAATATATTGGAGTATATCATGCGAAAGACCTTAAGGCCTTTTAATAATTGCATGCCCGGCCAAATTTTACTCAGGGTGTGGTCGAGTCCCACGTTAAATCAATAATCTGTTTTCCTTTTTTTTCGATCGTCATATTTCCTCCTACAAGAAGGTTTGTGGCAGATTAATTTAAAAAAAAAAAAAAAAAAAAAAAAAAAAAAACTATAAGTCAATAGAAATATAAGCAACAATAAACATATAAATAATTTTTGTCACACTGTTTTTATGTATTCTACGTCATAACAATTACTTATATAAAAAAAATGAAAAAAAAAAAAAAAAATCAAAACAACAAATTTCTAAATAAGCCGCAATGCTTCGAATAGTTTCTCTTAATTTTTTTTTTAAAAAAACTCAGAAAGAAAATCTAAAACTAATTTTTTTTAGAGAACGTTTAAACAACTACAAATTATGTTATGCTATTGACATTTATATGCTACGTCATGAAAAGTTTTAATATATTTACAGTAGGCAACATTGAATTAAACAAAGTATATGATTACTTTGTTACAAAAGTTATCGATTCTGTTTCTTCGTCTCTGAGTTAACGAGGTTGAAAACGACCTTTGTTCTTCCCTTTTGATTTCTGATCTTCAACGACTTGCGTCGCTTTTTAAAGATTTAATAATTTTATAAGTTCCTTCAAAAAAAAAAGAGAAAAAAATCTAATTTACAAAAGTTAACTTATTAAATGAAAGATTGATAAAAGAAAAAGAAAAGATTAATTGAAAATTAATTTTGAATTCGTAAATTATTTAAAATAAAATTATTTACATAAGCTATTATATGCATAGCTGAAATACTGGACAACATCTGCTTATTTTAAGAATATATAATTTTAAGACCCAATTTGCATTGGTAAGAATTTGACGTGAACTAACTTCTATAGGGTTTTAATGTATATCATTAATTGTTCAACAAGATGTGTACAGTTATTTTGTACCTAACCATAAATTGGAAAGACATTTTTGCAATTACAAGTTACTTAATACCTGCTAATTTGAACGTGGTCAATAATTGCACAAAACTACAAAGCTTTCGGAATCGTTCATGATAGAGATTTGAAATTTCAAGCCAGTGACAAAAAAAAAAAAAAAAAAAAATAGAAACATTTAAGGTGTACTTAAATTAATAGGCAGCACCATGAGGAAGAAGTAAAAGCACGAAGAAGAACCGCTAATATATAATTGAGTTATCCATGACGTCACAAACAAATGAAGAATTGATGAGTATTGATAATGTTAACATAACATATAATTAACAGTTTCTTATATATTAACATACAAAAATTAAGGTAATATTTATAAGGAAAACTTTTGTTTATTTATATGAAAAGCTTTTTATTTATGGTAATCTATTTGTGCACAAAAATGTTATAATTTTTTTGAATTTACAAATTATATACACAAATAGATCATGATAAAAATTTTTTTTTATACTAATTATAAACAATTTTTATAAAATTATTACAACTGAAATTTAAGATTATAAACCTTTTTTATAAATTAAATCACCTTAAATTAAATTAGAATTTGTATATTAATTTGGATAGCATGTTATATATTATATAAAGTTTAGTATCGCAAGATACTTAATTGTTTGTATATTATTATATATCTCTTGATTTTCTTGCTAATGAATTTTAAATTATAGCGTTCCCGGTGATTTGAGCTCAAAACATCTGCGGCAAAAAAATTGGATGTCCCACACAAATTGTTTCACATGGGAAAGTATATCAGCAAAGAGTGAGTCATTATGATAATATACAATTTAATTATTTAATATACATATATATATACATGCATTCGTTTGTTTTTATATTTTAAGATTTTATATACTACTTACCATTTATTCGATTAATAATTTTGTACCCATGAATTCAAATGTAATAAATTGTGCTTAATAATGTCGAAATTTGAATAGACCTATTAATATTGGGAATGTTGACAAAATGGCAAAATTGTAAAAATTTAGAAGACATTAAGGAAAAGGCAGATATATAAAACGTCTAAACACTAATATATCTGGTGTGAAGAAGGGTTTTAATCGAAGTGTTTATATTGATAAAAACATCGATCAATTTCTTATAAGTACTCTGCATAAATTATGTTATATTTTTTTAGTAACGTATTGTAATTTTGATTGTTTTGGTTCACATATATTTTTTTTGCTGTTTATAAGTCTTGGAAAGAAATTTTTTTTATCTGCTGTGTTGTACCTTTAGTATGGTTATGAACCTCCCCAATCCGACGAGCGTGGCCTTTTCAAGCTTTCCGAGCACCGACCATTACTAATGTAAAAATAAATGATTTTCCACTTTGCTGATATTATATCAGCAATAGAATATAGAATTGCAACGCAACAAAAATGGCGCCCAACGGGATAGGTCAACTCTTATTGTCCTAATCTCAATTTTCGTTGACAATTTTTTATTTTGTCAATATAAATTTCACTACATATTAGTAGGTCCTATCCTGAAATAGTTTATACTAGTTAGTTTAAGTATCAACTAAAATATGTCTAAATATCACTAGTGCTCAATTTAAAAAAAAAATTATTTTAAATCTAATTTTTTTTGCAATAATGAGCATTTCACATTTTTTACTAGTATCGCATGTGTAAGCCAGTTAGTAATTATTAGAATTAATTAATAGCTTTGCTACATTTTGTGATTTCTAAATTTTGATATCCACTTAATTTCAATAGACTTGATTTTCATTTTGTAAGTCATGATTTCTTCTGTTTTTTGAAAAGAAGTCATTCATTTGCGACAAAATGTTAGATTAAGATTTTAGTAATACATAAGGGGAGTACATTTTTTTTAGAGTATTTATTTTCTTCTAAAATTTTACAATTGAGTCTAAGTCAACATTCCCATATTTTGAGAGAGATTATATACATATATTTATATTTTGCGGTTTGATATAAGTTATGACAGCTAGGAGGAAAAAGATTGCAATTCATAGCGAGGATCCTTCAAATAGTGATACACAAATTGATTATACCTTTGATGAAGATTTAGATAATCCATTTGCATCTAGACCAAGAATTAGTAGAAGAATTAGTCCTATAGCCACAAGATCTCGTACTGCAGCTTTATTAGTGCAACCAAAAGTTATTATGACAGAAAACCTTACTAGTTGTAATATGGCTAGCGGTGGTAGTCACCAGAGTAACTCTGAGGCCATAGATAGTAGTTCTAATATAGAAATTTTAACTAATAGATTAGAAAGAGTTTTGACGTTGAACCATACGGTCTTTATGAATGAAATATCTAGTTTAAAACAGGCTTTAATAGAAAATATAAGCAAGAATGCAAATAATATAACAGCGCCTCCAAGAGATGCTAGTAATATGCGTCAGGATTCAAATAATAACAATCAACGTTTAATGAATGAATCATTTCACAACAGAAGTTTAAACTCAGATTCTGATCGAAGTTTAGTCTCTAATAGCTCATTTAGAATAGATAAATGGAACATTACTTATGACGGTTCTCAGGATGTGAGTGATTTTCTTTTTAAAATTGATACTCTTAAAAATCGATGGAATTGTCCATCAGAACAGGTAGTAGCTAGCTTTCACACGTTTCTTAAGGGCAAAGCGGAAACATGGTTTTGGTCTTACCTTAGACAAAACTCTAACACAACCTACGATGGATTAAAATTAGCAATTATGAAACAGTTTGGCCAAAGTGAAAATGAGTGCGATAAACTAGTCAAAATGATAGAGAGAAGACAGTCACAAAAAGAAACTTTTGACGATTATTTTACGCAAATGATTGGTATGAACTCTAGGTTGTCACAGCCAATGAGTGACAGTAAGATGATTGACCTCATTAAAAATAACGTTAATGAATCTTTGGGTACACTTCTTTTCTCATATGACTTATTTAGCTTAGACCACTTAAGAGACGCGGCAAGGAAGGCAGAAAAGTTTCTAGCTAAACAGCATAATACAAAGTTCCAGAAAAGATATGTATCTGAATTAGATCAGTCTGAAATAGAGGGCATAGAGGATGAACAGTGTGAAGTGGCAGCTATACAGAACAGAAATTTCCAACAAAATGTTAGAAAAGAAATTGACACTAGTCGTTATAAATGTTGGAACTGTGATCAAATTGGTCACCCATTTTATGACTGTCCCTCTGAAAAGAGAACCTTGTTTTGTTTTAGATGTGGAGAAAAGAATGTATCTACTCCTCAGTGCGCAAAACACCAGAAAAACAGGACAACGAACGAGTAGTAGAGGGTAACTCGTTCCTATCTACCAATCCCTCAAAAGATAGAATTGAAGATAATTTTAATGTAGAAAGAACCAGGAAAATAGAATTAGATTTAAATGTAAATGATATAGAATTTAATGCAGGTTTAAACAAGAAAAAAATGAATAAAAATTCATCATTACACGAGAGAAAGCAACAAAGCGAGATTTTTAAAAGTTACAACCTTCTTAAAAACAATGTTTCTAAGAAAATTACAAAATGTAGAGAACGATTTCGAAAAAGACGAGATTTTGCGAAAATCATAGAGTCTACTATAATTAATAATACAAATGACAACAGACCATTTGCAAAAGTTCTTCTTGGTAATGTTGAAACGTTTGCTTTATTGGATTCAGGTGCTACAATTAGCGTTTTAGGAAAGAATTGCCTAGAATTACTTTCTAAACTTAATCTAGAATACACAAAAGTACATAGCTCACTCAAAACAGCAGACGGAGGAAATCAGAGTGTGATAGGTTTCGCAAAAATTCCAGTGACATATGGGAAAAATTCAAAAACTATACTTTTTTATTTATCGCCTAATCTAAGTCAAAATGTATATTTGGGTATAAATTTTTGGAAGGCCTTTGATATAGCTCCACATTTGTTTATATCTGAAATTACATTCGATAGTGAAAATTTCTCTAATGACAATAATCACAAATTAAGCAACCGGGAAATGCATGAGTTGAAACAAGTCATAGAGGAATTTCCATCCTTTAGTAGAAGTGGCCTTGGTAGAACGTCATTAGAAATCCATACAATAGACACTGGTGATTCAGAACCTTTTAAAATTAAACACTATCCACTTTCGCCACCTCGTCAGCTAGAAGCTTACAGCGAACTAGACCGCATGTTAAGGTTAGGTGTAATTGAGGTAAGCAACAGTCCTTATTGTAGTCCAGTTGTTTTGGTAAGAAAGCCAGGGAAGATAAGACTTTGCCTGGACTCGAGAAAATTAAACACACTGACAAAGAAGGATGCATATCCATTGCCTCATATTAACGGACTTCTTAGTAGATTACAGGATACTCATTACATTACAGGTATTGACCTAAAAGATGCATTCTGGCAAATACCTTTGGATGAGTCCTCTAAAGAAAAAACGGCATTTGCAGTACCTGGTCGGCCACTGTATCACTTTACAGTTATGCCTTTCGGGCTGTGTAACGCCGCACAAAGAATGAGCCGCTTAATGGATAAAGTTATCCCTAGCCGAATTCGTGAAAAGGTTTTTATATATTTAGATGATTTGCTGATATGTACATCCGATTTTAAAAGTCATTTAGAGGTTTTACGTGACGTTGCTAACTGTTTGAAGAAGGCCAATCTAACAATAAACATAGAAAAGAGTCGTTTTTGTCAGAAAGAAATAAAATACTTGGGATATATTGTAGGACAAGGGTGTTTGAAAACAGATAGGTCTAAAATAGAAGCTATTGAAAATTTTCCGATACCTAAGAGCGCAAGACAAATCAGGAGATATATAGGCATGACAGGGTGGTATAGACAATTTATTCCTAATTTCGCTGACTTAGCTGCACCTCTCACAGATTGTCTTAAGAAATCTAATACGTTTAAACTCACTCCTGAGGCGGAATTGTCATTTCAAAAGTTAAAAGAGGCCTTAGTAACTGCTCCTGTGCTAGTCCAACCAAATTTTAGTAAGCCTTTTTCTATACAGTGCGATGCCTCACGCGTAGGAGTTGGAGGAGTTCTAACTCAGGTAGATGATGATGGGAAAGAGCATCCCGTAGCATTTGTATCTCAAAAACTTAATAAAAATCAGCGAAATTACTCTGTTACTGAGTTAGAATGCTTGGCTGCAATAGTTTGTCTCAAAAAATTTCGTCCATTTGTTGAAGGGCTACCTTTCAAGATAGTTACAGATCACTCGAGTCTAAGATGGCTTATGTCGCAAAAAGACTTGTCGGGTAGGTTAGGGCGTTGGAGTTTGAAATTGCAGTCATTTGATTTTGATATCGAGTACAGAAAAGGGTCGGCTAATATTGTACCAGACGCACTATCTAGACTAGACGTAGATGAACTTTCTGGCGCAAATATTTCCACGATGACAGAAATAGACCTAAATTCAATTTTTTTTAAAACTAGTGAGTACATTGAACTTATATCTGAATTAAATAAAAATCCTCAAAATTACCCAGACACAATTGTATCAGATGGATTTATATATCAAAGGGTAAAATTTAGGAAAGGTGAATACGAAAAGGAAGATTCATTATGGCGGTTATGGTTGCCCAAGGAACTGCGGGAACAAGTGGTAGTTGATAATCATGTCGCAATTTCATGTCATGGGGGGTTTTCTAAGACACTGAACCACATAAGACAAAAATACTTTTGGCCAAACATGGCCCGTGATATAAAAAACTATGTATCCAATTGTGAGATTTGTAAGACAGTGAAACCTCCCAACCGAATATTAAGACCTCCTATGGGCCAGGCCATGATAACTGAACGTCCTTTCCAGAGAATATATATAGACCTCCTTGGTCCATATCCAAGAACGAAAATGGGGAACTCTATGGTAATTGTGGCGGTAGACCATTTTTCTAAATATATATTTTTAAAACCATTAAAAAAGGCAACTAGTTCAGCAGTTATTACATTCCTAAAGGAGAATATATTTGATCAATTTGGAATACCACAATATATTCATTCAGACAATGGAAAACAATTTGTTTCTACACAGATGTCAGATTTTCTAAATTCTAATGGTATAACACATATCAGAACAGCTTTTTATTCCCCACAAGCAAACGTATCTGAGAGAACCAACAGAGAATTTCTAATAAAGCTACGTGTCATGTTAAAAGACAGGCAAGATAAATGGGATGTACATGTGTCAGATATAGCATGTATTCTTAGAAGTGACTATCACGATGCTATAAAATGTTCACCTTACTTCTGCATTTTTGGATACAACATGATCCAACACGGAACAGCTTACCCCATAATTGAAAAACTTGGTTGCTTAACAGAAGGACAATTTAATGTCTTATCACACGATGCTAGAATGTCAAACCTACATGATAGAGTTAAAAAAAATTTGGCTATTGCTCACGAAAAAGCTGCAAAATCGTATAATATGAGGTGTAGGGATGTACAATTCAAAGTTGGTCAAGAAATTTTTAAAAAAAAATTCCAACAATCAGACTTTAAAAAGGCTATTAATTCAAAATTGCTTCCACCTTATATTAAGTGCAGAATCAGAAAAAAAATAGGGTCATCGCTATATGAATTGGAAACGCTTAATGGCAAATATATTGGAGTATATCATGCGAAAGACCTTAAGGCCTTTTAATAATTGCATGCCCGGCCAAATTTTACTCAGGGTGTGGTCGAGTCCCACGTTAAATCAATAATCTGTTTTCCTTTTTTTTCGATCGTCATATTTCCTCCTACAAGAAGGTTTGTGGCAGATTAATTTAAAAAAAAAAAAAAAAAAAAAAAAAAAAAAACTATAAGTCAATAGAAATATAAGCAACAATAAACATATAAATAATTTTTGTCACACTGTTTTTATGTATTCTACATCATAACAATTACTTATATAAAAAAAATGAAAAAAAAAAAAAAAATCAAAACAACAAATTTCTAAATAAGCCGCAATGCTTCGAATAGTTTCTCTTAATTTTTTTTTTAAAAAAACTCTTAGAAAGAAAATCTAAAACTAATTTTTTTTAGAGAACGTTTAAACAACTACAAATTATGTTATGCTATTGACATTTATATGCTACGTCATGAAAAGTTTTAATATATTTACAGTAGGCAACATTGAATTAAACAAAGTATATGATTACTTTGTTACAAAAGTTATCGATTCTGTTTCTTCGTCTCTGAGTTAACGAGGTTGAAAACGACCTTTGTTCTTCCCTTTTGATTTCTGATCTTCAACGACTTGCGTCGCTTTTTAAAGATTTAATAATTTTATAAGTTCCTTCAAAAAAAAAAGAAAAAAAAATCTAATTTACAAAAGTTAACTTATTAAATGAAAGATTGATAAAAGAAAAAGAAAAGATTAATTGAAAATTAATTTTGAATTCGTAAATTATTTAAAATAAAATTATTTACATAAGCTATTATATGCATAGCTGAAATACTGGACAACATCTGCTTATTTTAAGAATATATAATTTTAAGACCCAATTTGCATTGGTAAGAATTTTATTAAGATTAATTATTAATTGCATTCTACTTGACGTGAACTAACTTTTATAGGGTTTTAATGTATATCATTAATTGTTCAACAAGATGTGTACAGTTATTTTGTACCTAACCATAAATTGGAAAGACATTTTTGCAATTACAAGTTACTTAATACCTGCTAATTTGAACGTGGTCAATAATTGCACAAAACTACAAAGCTTTCGGAATCGTTCATGATAGAGATTTGAAATTTCAAGCCAGTGACAAAAAAAAAAAAAAAAAAATAGAAACATTTAAGG
Organism: Bellardia bayeri; assembly: GCA_950370525.1. Taxonomy (NCBI): domain Eukaryota; kingdom Metazoa; phylum Arthropoda; class Insecta; order Diptera; family Calliphoridae; genus Bellardia; species Bellardia bayeri. Next base: position 1,038,655 of record OX493269.1, on the reverse strand, counting down.
TGTACTTAAATTAATAGGCAGCACCATGAGGAAGAAGTAAAAGCACGAAGAAGAACCGCTAATATATAATTGAGTTATCCATGACGTCACAAACAAATGAAGAATTGATGAGTATTGATAATGTTAACATAACATATAATTAACAGTTTCTTATATATTAACATACAAAAATTAAGGTAATATTTATAAGGAAAACTTTTGTTTATTTATATGAAAAGCTTTTTATTTATGGTAATCTATTTGTGCACAAAAATGTTATAAATTTTTTGAATTTACAAATTATATACACAAATAGATCATGATAAAAAATTTTTTTTTATACTAATTATAAACAATTTTTATAAAATTATTACAACTGAAATTTAAGATTATAAACCTTTTTTATAAATTAAATCACCTTAAATTAAATTAGAATTTGTATATTAATTTGGATAGCATGTTATATATTATATAAAGTTTAGTATCGCAAGATACTTAATTGTTTGTATATTATTATATATCTCTTGATTTTCTTGCTAATGAATTTTAAATTATAGCGTTCCCGGTGATTTGAGCTCAAAACATCTGCGGCAAAAAAATTGGATGTCCCACACAAATTGTTTCACATGGGAAAGTATATCAGCAAAGAGTGAGTCATTATGATAATATACAATTTAATTATTTAATATACATATATATATACATGCATTCGTTTGTTTTTATATTTTAAGATTTTATATACTACTTACCATTTATTCGATTAATAATTTTGTACCCATGAATTCAAATGTAATAAATTGTGCTTAATAATGTCGAAATTTGAATAGACCTATTAATATTGGGAATGTTGACAAAATGGCAAAATTGTAAAAATTTAGAAGACATTAAGGAAAAGGCAGATATATAAAACGTCTAAACACTAATATATCTGGTGTGAAGAAGGGTTTTAATCGAAGTGTTTATATTGATAAAAACATCGATCAATTTCTTATAAGTACTCTGCATAAATTATGTTATATTTTTTTAGTAACGTATTGTAATTTTGATTGTTTTGGTTCACATATATTTTTTTTGCTGTTTATAAGTCTTGGAAAGAAATTTTTTTTATCTGCTGTGTTGTACATTTAGTATGGTTATGAACCTCCCCAATCCGACGAGCGTGGCCTTTTCAAGCTTTCCGAGCACCGACCATTACTAATGTAAAAATAAATGATTTTCCACTTTGCTGATATTATATCAGCAATAGAATATAGAATTGCAACGCAACAAAAATGGCGCCCAACGGGATAGGTCAACTCTTATTGTCCTAATCTCAATTTTCGTTGACAATTTTTTATTTTGTCAATATAAATTTCACTACATATTAGTAGGTCCTATCCTGAAATAGTTTATACTAGTTAGTTTAAGTAGCAACTAAAATATGTCTAAATATCACTAGTGCTCAATTTAAAAAAAAAATTATTTTAAATCTAATTTTTTTTGCAATAATGAGCATTTCACATTTTTTACTAGTATCGCATGTGTAAGCCAGTTAGTAATTATTAGAATTACTTAATAGCTTTGCTACATTTTGTGATTTCTAAATTTTGATATCCACTTAATTTCAATAGACTTGATTTTCATTTTGTAAGTCATGATTTCTTCTGTTTTTTGAAAAGAAGTCATTCATTTGCGACAAAATGTTAGATTAAGATTTTAGTAATACATAAGGGGAGTACATTTTTTTTAGAGTATTTATTTTCTTCTAAAATTTTACAATTGAGTCTAAGTCAACATTCCCATATTTTGAGAGAGATTATATACATATATTTATATTTTGCGGTTTGATATAAGTTATGACAGCTAGGAGGAAAAAGATTGCAATTCATAGCGAGGATCCTTCAAATAGTGATACACAAATTGATTATACCTTTGATGAAGATTCAGATAATCCATTTGCATCTAGACCAAGAATTAGTAGAAGAATTAGTCCTATAGCCACAAGATCTCGTACTGCAGCTTTATTAGTGCAACCAAAAGTTATTATGACAGAAAACCTTACTAGTTGTAATATGGCTAGCGGTGGTAGTCACCAGAGTAACTCTGAGGCCATAGATAGTAGTTCTAATATAGAAATTTTAACTAATAGATTAGAAAGAGTTTTGACGTTGAACCATACGGTCTTTATGAATGAAATATCTAGTTTAAAACAGGCTTTAATAGAAAATATAAGCAAGAATGCAAATAATATAACAGCGCCTCCAAGAGATGCTAGTAATATGCGTCAGGATTCAAATAATAACAATCAACGTTTAATGAATGAATCATTTCACAACAGAAGTTTAAACTCAGATTCTGATCGAAGTTTAGTCTCTAATAGCTCATTTAGAATAGATAAATGGAACATTACTTATGACGGTTCTCAGGATGTGAGTGATTTTCTTTTTAAAATTGATACTCTTAAAAATCGATGGAATTGTCCATCAGAACAGGTAGTAGCTAGCTTTCACACGTTTCTTAAGGGCAAAGCGGAAACATGGTTTTGGTCTTACCTTAGACAAAACTCTAACACAACCTACGATGGATTAAAATTAGCAATTATGAAACAGTTTGGCCAAAGTGAAAATGAGTGCGATAAACTAGTCAAAATGATAGAGAGAAGACAGTCACAAAAAGAAACTTTTGACGATTATTTTACGCAAATGATTGGTATGAACTCTAGGTTGTCACAGCCAATGAGTGACAGTAAGATGATTGACCTCATTAAAAATAACGTTAATGAATCTTTGGGTACACTTCTTTTCTCATATGACTTATTTAGCTTAGACCACTTAAGAGACGCGGCAAGGAAGGCAGAAAAGTTTCTAGCTAAACAGCATAATACAAAGTTCCAGAAAAGATATGTATCTGAATTAGATCAGTCTGAAATAGAGGGCATAGAGGATGAACAGTGTGAAGTGGCAGCTATACAGAACAGAAATTTCCAACAAAATGTTAGAAAAGAAATTGACACTAGTCGTTATAAATGTTGGAACTGTGATCAAATTGGTCACCCATTTTATGACTGTCCCTCTGAAAAGAGAACCTTGTTTTGTTTTAGATGTGGAGAAAAGAATGTATCTACTCCTCAGTGCGCAAAACACCAGAAAAACAGGACAACGAACGAGTAGTAGAGGGTAACTCGTTCCTATCTACCAATCCCTCAAAAGATAGAATTGAAGATAATTTTAATGTAGAAAGAACCAGGAAAATAGAATTAGATTTAAATGTAAATGATATAGAATTTAATGCAGGTTTAAACAAGAAAAAAATGAATAAAAATTCATCATTACACGAGAGAAAGCAACAAAGCGAGATTTTTAAAAGTTACAACCTTCTTAAAAACAATGTTTCTAAGAAAATTACAAAATGTAGAGAACGATTTCGAAAAAGACGAGATTTTGCGAAAATCATAGAGTCTACTATAATTAATAATACAAATGACAACAGACCATTTGCAAAAGTTCTTCTTGGTAATGTTGAAACGTTTGCTTTATTGGATTCAGGTGCTACAATTAGCGTTTTAGGAAAGAATTGCCTAGAATTACTTTCTAAACTTAATCTAGAATACACAAAAGTACATAGCTCACTCAAAACAGCAGACGGAGGAAATCAGAGTGTGATAGGTTTCGCAAAAATTCCAGTGACATATGGGAAAAATTCAAAAACTATACTTTTTTATTTATCGCCTAATCTAAGTCAAAATGTATATTTGGGTATAAATTTTTGGAAGGCCTTTGATATAGCTCCACATTTGTTTATATCTGAAATTACATTCGATAGTGAAAATTTCTCTAATGACAATAATCACAAATTAAGCAACCGGGAAATGCATGAGTTGAAACAAGTCATAGAGGAATTTCCATCCTTTAGTAGAAGTGGCCTTGGTAGAACGTCATTAGAAATCCATACAATAGACACTGGTGATTCAGAACCTTTTAAAATTAAACACTATCCACTTTCGCCACCTCGTCAGCTAGAAGCTTACAGCGAACTAGACCGCATGTTAAGGTTAGGTGTAATTGAGGTAAGCAACAGTCCTTATTGTAGTCCAGTTGTTTTGGTAAGAAAGCCAGGGAAGATAAGACTTTGCCTGGACTCGAGAAAATTAAACACACTGACAAAGAAGGATGCATATCCATTGCCTCATATTAACGGACTTCTTAGTAGATTACAGGATACTCATTACATTACAGGTATTGACCTAAAAGATGCATTCTGGCAAATACCTTTGGATGAGTCCTCTAAAGAAAAAACGGCATTTGCAGTACCTGGTCGGCCACTGTATCACTTTACAGTTATGCCTTTCGGGCTGTGTAACGCCGCACAAAGAATGAGCCGCTTAATGGATAAAGTTATCCCTAGCCGAATTCGTGAAAAGGTTTTTATATATTTAGATGATTTGCTGATATGTACATCCGATTTTAAAAGTCATTTAGAGGTTTTACGTGACGTTGCTAACTGTTTGAAGAAGGCCAATCTAACAATAAACATAGAAAAGAGTCGTTTTTGTCAGAAAGAAATAAAATACTTGGGATATATTGTAGGACAAGGGTGTTTGAAAACAGATAGGTCTAAAATAGAAGCTATTGAAAATTTTCCGATACCTAAGAGCGCAAGACAAATCAGGAGATATATAGGCATGACAGGGTGGTATAGACAATTTATTCCTAATTTCGCTGACTTAGCTGCACCTCTCACAGATTGTCTTAAGAAATCTAATACGTTTAAACTCACTCCTGAGGCGGAATTGTCATTTCAAAAGTTAAAAGAGGCCTTAGTAACTGCTCCTGTGCTAGTCCAACCAAATTTTAGTAAGCCTTTTTCTATACAGTGCGATGCCTCACGCGTAGGAGTTGGAGGAGTTCTAACTCAGGTAGATGATGATGGGAAAGAGCATCCCGTAGCATTTGTATCTCAAAAACTTAATAAAAATCAGCGAAATTACTCTGTTACTGAGTTAGAATGCTTGGCTGCAATAGTTTGTCTCAAAAAATTTCGTCCATTTGTTGAAGGGCTACCTTTCAAGATAGTTACAGATCACTCGAGTCTAAGATGGCTTATGTCGCAAAAAGACTTGTCGGGTAGGTTAGGGCGTTGGAGTTTGAAATTGCAGTCATTTGATTTTGATATCGAGTACAGAAAAGGGTCGGCTAATATTGTACCAGACGCACTATCTAGACTAGACGTAGATGAACTTTCTGGCGCAAATATTTCCACGATGACAGAAATAGACCTAAATTCAATTTTTTTTAAAACTAGTGAGTACATTGAACTTATATCTGAATTAAATAAAAATCCTCAAAATTACCCAGACACAATTGTATCAGATGGATTTATATATCAAAGGGTAAAATTTAGGAAAGGTGAATACGAAAAGGAAGATTCATTATGGCGGTTATGGTTGCCCAAGGAACTGCGGGAACAAGTGGTAGTTGATAATCATGTCGCAATTTCATGTCATGGGGGGTTTTCTAAGACACTGAACCACATAAGACAAAAATACTTTTGGCCAAACATGGCCCGTGATATAAAAAACTATGTATCCAATTGTGAGATTTGTAAGACAGTGAAACCTCCCAACCGAATATTAAGACCTCCTATGGGCCAGGCCATGATAACTGAACGTCCTTTCCAGAGAATATATATAGACCTCCTTGGTCCATATCCAAGAACGAAAATGGGGAACTCTATGGTAATTGTGGCGGTAGACCATTTTTCTAAATATATATTTTTAAAACCATTAAAAAAGGCAACTAGTTCAGCAGTTATTACATTCCTAAAGGAGAATATATTTGATCAATTTGGAATACCACAATATATTCATTCAGACAATGGAAAACAATTTGTTTCTACACAGATGTCAGATTTTCTAAATTCTAATGGTATAACACATATCAGAACAGCTTTTTATTCCCCACAAGCAAACGTATCTGAGAGAACCAACAGAGAATTTCTAATAAAGCTACGTGTCATGTTAAAAGACAGGCAAGATAAATGGGATGTACATGTGTCAGATATAGCATGTATTCTTAGAAGTGACTATCACGATGCTATAAAATGTTCACCTTACTTCTGCATTTTTGGATACAACATGATCCAACACGGAACAGCTTACCCCATAATTGAAAAACTTGGTTGCTTAACAGAAGGACAATTTAATGTCTTATCACACGATGCTAGAATGTCAAACCTACATGATAGAGTTAAAAAAAATTTGGCTATTGCTCACGAAAAAGCTGCAAAATCGTATAATATGAGGTGTAGGGATGTACAATTCAAAGTTGGTCAAGAAATTTTTAAAAAAAAATTCCAACAATCAGACTTTAAAAAGGCTATTAATTCAAAATTGCTTCCACCTTATATTAAGTGCAGAATCAGAAAAAAAATAGGGTCATCGCTATATGAATTGGAAACGCTTAATGGCAAATATATTGGAGTATATCATGCGAAAGACCTTAAGGCCTTTTAATAATTGCATGCCCGGCCAAATTTTACTCAGGGTGTGGTCGAGTCCCACGTTAAATCAATAATCTGTTTTCCTTTTTTTTCGATCGTCATATTTCCTCCTACAAGAAGGTTTGTGGCAGATTAATTTAAAAAAAAAAAAAAAAAAAAAAAAAAACTATAAGTCAATAGAAATATAAGCAACAATAAACATATAAATAATTTTTGTCACACTGTTTTTATGTATTCTACGTCATAACAATTACTTATATAAAAAAAATGAAAAAAAAAAAAAAAAATCAAAACAACAAATTTCTAAATAAGCCGCAATGCTTCGAATAGTTTCTCTTAATTTTTTTTTTAAAAAAACTCTTAGAAAGAAAATCTAAAACTAATTTTTTTTAGAGAACGTTTAAACAACTACAAATTATGTTATGCTATTGACATTTATATGCTACGTCATGAAAAGTTTTAATATATTTACAGTAGGCAACATTGAATTAAACAAAGTATATGATTACTTTGTTACAAAAGTTATCGATTCTGTTTCTTCGTCTCTGAGTTAACGAGGTTGAAAACGACCTTTGTTCTTCCCTTTTGATTTCTGATCTTCAACGACTTGCGTCGCTTTTTAAAGATTTAATAATTTTATAAGTTCCTTCAAAAAAAAAAAGAAAAAAAAATCTAATTTACAAAAGTTAACTTATTAAATGAAAGATTGATAAAAGAAAAAGAAAAGATTAATTGAAAATTAATTTTGAATTCGTAAATTATTTAAAATAAAATTATTTACATAAGCTATTATATGCATAGCTGAAATACTGGACAACATCTGCTTATTTTAAGAATATATAATTTTAAGACCCAATTTGCATTGGTAAGAATTTTATTAAGATTAATTATTAATTGCATTCTACTTGACGTGAACTAACTTTTATAGGGTTTTAATGTATATCATTAATTGTTCAACAAGATGTGTACAGTTATTTTGTACCTAACCATAAATTGGAAAGACATTTTTGCAATTACAAGTTACTTAATACCTGCTAATTTGAACGTGGTCAATAATTGCACAAAACTACAAAGCTTTCGGAATCGTTCATGATAGAGATTTGAAATTTCAAGCCAGTGACAAAAAAAAAAAAAAAAAAAATAGAAACATTTAAGGTGTACTTAAATTAATAGGCAGCACCATGAGGAAGAAGTAAAAGCACGAAGAAGAACCGCTAATATATAATTGAGTTATCCATGACGTCACAAACAAATGAAGAATTGATGAGTATTGATAATGTTAACATAACATATAATTAACAGTTTCTTATATATTAACATACAAAAATTAAGGTAATATTTATAAGGAAAACTTTTGTTTATTTATATGAAAAGCTTTTTATTTATGGTAATCTATTTGTGCACAAAAATGTTATAATTTTTTTGAATTTACAAATTATATACACAAATAGATCATGATAAAAATTTTTTTTTTATACTAATTATAAACAATTTTTATAAAATTATTACAACTGAAATTTAAGATTATAAACCTTTTTTATAAATTAAATCACCTTAAATTAAATTAGAATTTGTATATTAATTTGGATAGCATGTTATATATTATATAAAGTTTAGTATCGCAAGATACTTAATTGTTTGTATATTATTATATATCTCTTGATTTTCTTGCTAATGAATTTTAAATTATAGCGTTCCCGGTGATTTGAGCTCAAAACATCTGCGGCAAAAAAATTGGATGTCCCACACAAATTGTTTCACATGGGAAAGTATATCAGCAAAGAGTGAGTCATTATGATAATATACAATTTAATTATTTAATATACATATATATATACATGCATTCGTTTGTTTTTATATTTTAAGATTTTATATACTACTTACCATTTATTCGATTAATAATTTTGTACCCATGAATTCAAATGTAATAAATTGTGCTTAATAATGTCGAAATTTGAATAGACCTATTAATATTGGGAATGTTGACAAAATGGCAAAATTGTAAAAATTTAGAAGACATTAAGGAAAAGGCAGATATATAAAACGTCTAAACACTAATATATCTGGTGTGAAGAAGGGTTTTAATCGAAGTGTTTATATTGATAAAAACATCGATCAATTTCTTATAAGTACTCTGCATAAATTATGTTATATTTTTTTAGTAACGTATTGTAATTTTGATTGTTTTGGTTCACATATATTTTTTTTGCTGTTTATAAGTCTTGGAAAGAAATTTTTTTTATCTGCTGTGTTGTACATTTAGTATGGTTATGAACCTCCCCAATCCGACGAGCGTGGCCTTTTCAAGCTTTCCGAGCACCGACCATTACTAATGTAAAAATAAATGATTTTCCACTTTGCTGATATTATATCAGCAATAGAATATAGAATTGCAACGCAACAAAAATGGCGCCCAACGGGATAGGTCAACTCTTATTGTCCTAATCTCAATTTTCGTTGACAATTTTTTATTTTGTCAATATAAATTTCACTACATATTAGTAGGTCCTATCCTGAAATAGTTTATACTAGTTAGTTTAAGTAGCAACTAAAATATGTCTAAATATCACTAGTGCTCAATTTAAAAAAAAATTATTTTAAATCTAATTTTTTTTGCAATAATGAGCATTTCACATTTTTTACTAGTATCGCATGTGTAAGCCAGTTAGTAATTATTAGAATTACTTAATAGCTTTGCTACATTTTGTGATTTCTAAATTTTGATATCCACTTAATTTCAATAGACTTGATTTTCATTTTGTAAGTCATGATTTCTTCTGTTTTTTGAAAAGAAGTCATTCATTTGCGACAAAATGTTAGATTAAGATTTTAGTAATACATAAGGGGAGTACATTTTTTTTAGAGTATTTATTTTCTTCTAAAATTTTACAATTGAGTCTAAGTCAACATTCCCATATTTTGAGAGAGATTATATACATATATTTATATTTTGCGGTTTGATATAAGTTATGACAGCTAGGAGGAAAAAGATTGCAATTCATAGCGAGGATCCTTCAAATAGTGATACACAAATTGATTATACCTTTGATGAAGATTCAGATAATCCATTTGCATCTAGACCAAGAATTAGTAGAAGAATTAGTCCTATAGCCACAAGATCTCGTACTGCAGCTTTATTAGTGCAACCAAAAGTTATTATGACAGAAAACCTTACTAGTTGTAATATGGCTAGCGGTGGTAGTCACCAGAGTAACTCTGAGGCCATAGATAGTAGTTCTAATATAGAAATTTTAACTAATAGATTAGAAAGAGTTTTGACGTTGAACCATACGGTCTTTATGAATGAAATATCTAGTTTAAAACAGGCTTTAATAGAAAATATAAGCAAGAATGCAAATAATATAACAGCGCCTCCAAGAGATGCTAGTAATATGCGTCAGGATTCAAATAATAACAATCAACGTTTAATGAATGAATCATTTCACAACAGAAGTTTAAACTCAGATTCTGATCGAAGTTTAGTCTCTAATAGCTCATTTAGAATAGATAAATGGAACATTACTTATGACGGTTCTCAGGATGTGAGTGATTTTCTTTTTAAAATTGATACTCTTAAAAATCGATGGAATTGTCCATCAGAACAGGTAGTAGCTAGCTTTCACACGTTTCTTAAGGGCAAAGCGGAAACATGGTTTTGGTCTTACCTTAGACAAAACTCTAACACAACCTACGATGGATTAAAATTAGCAATTATGAAACAGTTTGGCCAAAGTGAAAATGAGTGCGATAAACTAGTCAAAATGATAGAGAGAAGACAGTCACAAAAAGAAACTTTTGACGATTATTTTACGCAAATGATTGGTATGAACTCTAGGTTGTCACAGCCAATGAGTGACAGTAAGATGATTGACCTCATTAAAAATAACGTTAATGAATCTTTGGGTACACTTCTTTTCTCATATGACTTATTTAGCTTAGACCACTTAAGAGACGCGGCAAGGAAGGCAGAAAAGTTTCTAGCTAAACAGCATAATACAAAGTTCCAGAAAAGATATGTATCTGAATTAGATCAGTCTGAAATAGAGGGCATAGAGGATGAACAGTGTGAAGTGGCAGCTATACAGAACAGAAATTTCCAACAAAATGTTAGAAAAGAAATTGACACTAGTCGTTATAAATGTTGGAACTGTGATCAAATTGGTCACCCATTTTATGACTGTCCCTCTGAAAAGAGAACCTTGTTTTGTTTTAGATGTGGAGAAAAGAATGTATCTACTCCTCAGTGCGCAAAACACCAGAAAAACAGGACAACGAACGAGTAGTAGAGGGTAACTCGTTCCTATCTACCAATCCCTCAAAAGATAGAATTGAAGATAATTTTAATGTAGAAAGAACCAGGAAAATAGAATTAGATTTAAATGTAAATGATATAGAATTTAATGCAGGTTTAAACAAGAAAAAAATGAATAAAAATTCATCATTACACGAGAGAAAGCAACAAAGCGAGATTTTTAAAAGTTACAACCTTCTTAAAAACAATGTTTCTAAGAAAATTACAAAATGTAGAGAACGATTTCGAAAAAGACGAGATTTTGCGAAAATCATAGAGTCTACTATAATTAATAATACAAATGACAACAGACCATTTGCAAAAGTTCTTCTTGGTAATGTTGAAACGTTTGCTTTATTGGATTCAGGTGCTACAATTAGCGTTTTAGGAAAGAATTGCCTAGAATTACTTTCTAAACTTAATCTAGAATACACAAAAGTACATAGCTCACTCAAAACAGCAGACGGAGGAAATCAGAGTGTGATAGGTTTCGCAAAAATTCCAGTGACATATGGGAAAAATTCAAAAACTATACTTTTTTATTTATCGCCTAATCTAAGTCAAAATGTATATTTGGGTATAAATTTTTGGAAGGCCTTTGATATAGCTCCACATTTGTTTATATCTGAAATTACATTCGATAGTGAAAATTTCTCTAATGACAATAATCACAAATTAAGCAACCGGGAAATGCATGAGTTGAAACAAGTCATAGAGGAATTTCCATCCTTTAGTAGAAGTGGCCTTGGTAGAACGTCATTAGAAATCCATACAATAGACACTGGTGATTCAGAACCTTTTAAAATTAAACACTATCCACTTTCGCCACCTCGTCAGCTAGAAGCTTACAGCGAACTAGACCGCATGTTAAGGTTAGGTGTAATTGAGGTAAGCAACAGTCCTTATTGTAGTCCAGTTGTTTTGGTAAGAAAGCCAGGGAAGATAAGACTTTGCCTGGACTCGAGAAAATTAAACACACTGACAAAGAAGGATGCATATCCATTGCCTCATATTAACGGACTTCTTAGTAGATTACAGGATACTCATTACATTACAGGTATTGACCTAAAAGATGCATTCTGGCAAATACCTTTGGATGAGTCCTCTAAAGAAAAAACGGCATTTGCAGTACCTGGTCGGCCACTGTATCACTTTACAGTTATGCCTTTCGGGCTGTGTAACGCCGCACAAAGAATGAGCCGCTTAATGGATAAAGTTATCCCTAGCCGAATTCGTGAAAAGGTTTTTATATATTTAGATGATTTGCTGATATGTACATCCGATTTTAAAAGTCATTTAGAGGTTTTACGTGACGTTGCTAACTGTTTGAAGAAGGCCAATCTAACAATAAACATAGAAAAAGAGTCGTTTTTGTCAGAAAGAAATAAAATACTTGGGATATATTGTAGGACAAGGGTGTTTGAAAACAGATAGGTCTAAAATAGAAGCTATTGAAAATTTTCCGATACCTAAGAGCGCAAGACAAATCAGGAGATATATAGGCATGACAGGGTGGTATAGACAATTTATTCCTAATTTCGCTGACTTAGCTGCACCTCTCACAGATTGTCTTAAGAAATCTAATACGTTTAAACTCACTCCTGAGGCGGAATTGTCATTTCAAAAGTTAAAAGAGGCCTTAGTAACTGCTCCTGTGCTAGTCCAACCAAATTTTAGTAAGCCTTTTTCTATACAGTGCGATGCCTCACGCGTAGGAGTTGGAGGAGTTCTAACTCAGGTAGATGATGATGGGAAAGAGCATCCCGTAGCATTTGTATCTCAAAAACTTAATAAAAATCAGCGAAATTACTCTGTTACTGAGTTAGAATGCTTGGCTGCAATAGTTTGTCTCAAAAAATTTCGTCCATTTGTTGAAGGGCTACCTTTCAAGATAGTTACAGATCACTCGAGTCTAAGATGGCTTATGTCGCAAAAAGACTTGTCGGGTAGGTTAGGGCGTTGGAGTTTGAAATTGCAGTCATTTGATTTTGATATCGAGTACAGAAAAGGGTCGGCTAATATTGTACCAGACGCACTATCTAGACTAGACGTAGATGAACTTTCTGGCGCAAATATTTCCACGATGACAGAAATAGACCTAAATTCAATTTTTTTTAAAACTAGTGAGTACATTGAACTTATATCTGAATTAAATAAAAATCCTCAAAATTACCCAGACACAATTGTATCAGATGGATTTATATATCAAAGGGTAAAATTTAGGAAAGGTGAATACGAAGAGGAAGATTCATTATGGCGGTTATGGTTGCCCAAGGAACTGCGGGAACAAGTGGTAGTTGATAATCATGTCGCAATTTCATGTCATGGGGGGTTTTCTAAGACACTGAACCACATAAGACAAAAATACTTTTGGCCAAACATGGCCCGTGATATAAAAAACTATGTATCCAATTGTGAGATTTGTAAGACAGTGAAACCTCCCAACCGAATATTAAGACCTCCTATGGGCCAGGCCATGATAACTGAACGTCCTTTCCAGAGAATATATATAGACCTCCTTGGTCCATATCCAAGAACGAAAATGGGGAACTCTATGGTAATTGTGGCGGTAGACCATTTTTCTAAATATATATTTTTAAAACCATTAAAAAAGGCAACTAGTTCAGCAGTTATTACATTCCTAAAGGAGAATATATTTGATCAATTTGGAATACCACAATATATTCATTCAGACAATGGAAAACAATTTGTTTCTACACAGATGTCAGATTTTCTAAATTCTAATGGTATAACACATATCAGAACAGCTTTTTATTCCCCACAAGCAAACGTATCTGAGAGAACCAACAGAGAATTTCTAATAAAGCTACGTGTCATGTTAAAAGACAGGCAAGATAAATGGGATGTACATGTGTCAGATATAGCATGTATTCTTAGAAGTGACTATCACGATGCTATAAAATGTTCACCTTACTTCTGCATTTTTGGATACAACATGATCCAACACGGAACAGCTTACCCCATAATTGAAAAACTTGGTTGCTTAACAGAAGGACAATTTAATGTCTTATCACACGATGCTAGAATGTCAAACCTACATGATAGAGTTAAAAAAAATTTGGCTATTGCTCACGAAAAAGCTGCAAAATCGTATAATATGAGGTGTAGGGATGTACAATTCAAAGTTGGTCAAGAAATTTTTAAAAAAAAATTCCAACAATCAGACTTTAAAAAGGCTATTAATTCAAAATTGCTTCCACCTTATATTAAGTGCAGAATCAGAAAAAAAATAGGGTCATCGCTATATGAATTGGAAACGCTTAATGGCAAATATATTGGAGTATATCATGCGAAAGACCTTAAGGCCTTTTAATAATTGCATGCCCGGCCAAATTTTACTCAGGGTGTGGTCGAGTCCCACGTTAAATCAATAATCTGTTTTCCTTTTTTTTCGATCGTCATATTTCCTCCTACAAGAAGGTTTGTGGCAGATTAATTTAAAAAAAAAAAAAAAAAAAAAAAAAAAAAACTATAAGTCAATAGAAATATAAGCAACAATAAACATATAAATAATTTTTGTCACACTGTTTTTATGTATTCTACGTCATAACAATTACTTATATAAAAAAAATGAAAAAAAAAAAAAAAATCAAAACAACAAATTTCTAAATAAGCCGCAATGCTTCGAATAGTTTCTCTTAATTTTTTTTTTAAAAAAACTCTTAGAAAGAAAATCTAAAACTAATTTTTTTTAGAGAACGTTTAAACAACTACAAATTATGTTATGCTATTGACATTTATATGCTACGTCATGAAAAGTTTTAATATATTTACAGTAGGCAACATTGAATTAAACAAAGTATATGATTACTTTGTTACAAAAGTTATCGATTCTGTTTCTTCGTCTCTGAGTTAACGAGGTTGAAAACGACCTTTGTTCTTCCCTTTTGATTTCTGATCTTCAACGACTTGCGTCGCTTTTTAAAGATTTAATAATTTTATAAGTTCCTTCAAAAAAAAAAGAAAAAAAAATCTAATTTACAAAAGTTAACTTATTAAATGAAAGATTGATAAAAGAAAAAGAAAAGATTAATTGAAAATTAATTTTGAATTCGTAAATTATTTAAAATAAAATTATTTACATAAGCTATTATATGCATAGCTGAAATACTGGACAACATCTGCTTATTTTAAGAATATATAATTTTAAGACCCAATTTGCATTGGTAAGAATTTTATTAAGATTAATTATTAATTGCATTCTACTTGACGTGAACTAACTTTTATAGGGTTTTAATGTATATCATTAATTGTTCAACAAGATGTGTACAGTTATTTTGTACCTAACCATAAATTGGAAAGACATTTTTGCAATTACAAGTTACTTAATACCTGCTAATTTGAACGTGGTCAATAATTGCACAAAACTACAAAGCTTTCGGAATCGTTCATGATAGAGATTTGAAATTTCAAGCCAGTGACAAAAAAAAAAAAAAAAAAAATAGAAACATTTAAGGTGTACTTAAATTAATAGGCAGCACCATGAGGAAGAAGTAAAAGCACGAAGAAGAACCGCTAATATATAATTGAGTTATCCATGACGTCACAAACAAATGAAGAATTGATGAGTATTGATAATGTTAACATAACATATAATTAACAGTTTCTTATATATTAACATACAAAAATTAAGGTAATATTTATAAGGAAAACTTTTGTTTATTTATATGAAAAGCTTTTTATTTATGGTAATCTATTTGTGCACAAAAATGTTATAATTTTTTTGAATTTACAAATTATATACACAAATAGATCATGATAAAAATTTTTTTTTTATACTAATTATAAACAATTTTTATAAAATTATTACAACTGAAATTTAAGATTATAAACCTTTTTTATAAATTAAATCACCTTAAATTAAATTAGAATTTGTATATTAATTTGGATAGCATGTTATATATTATATAAAGTTTAGTATCGCAAGATACTTAATTGTTTGTATATTATTATATATTTCTTGATTTTCTTGCTAATGAATTTTAAATTATAGCGTTCCCGGTGATTTGAGCTCAAAACATCTGCGGCAAAAAAATTGGATGTCCCACACAAATTGTTTCACATGGGAAAGTATATCAGCAAAGAGTGAGTCATTATGATAATATACAATTTAATTATTTAATATACATATATATATACATGCATTCGTTTGTTTTTATATTTTAAGATTTTATATACTACTTACCATTTATTCGATTAATAATTTTGTACCCATGAATTCAAATGTAATAAATTGTGCTTAATAATGTCGAAATTTGAATAGACCTATTAATATTGGGAATGTTGACAAAATGGCAAAATTGTAAAAATTTAGAAGACATTAAGGAAAAGGCAGATATATAAAACGTCTAAACACTAATATATCTGGTGTGAAGAAGGGTTTTAATCGAAGTGTTTATATTGATAAAAACATCGATCAATTTCTTATAAGTACTCTGCATAAATTATGTTATATTTTTTTAGTAACGTATTGTAATTTTGATTGTTTTGGTTCACATATATTTTTTTTGCTGTTTATAAGTCTTGGAAAGAAATTTTTTTTATCTGCTGTGTTGTACATTTAGTATGGTTATGAACCTCCCCAATCCGACGAGCGTGGCCTTTTCAAGCTTTCCGAGCACCGACCATTACTAATGTAAAAATAAATGATTTTCCACTTTGCTGATATTATATCAGCAATAGAATATAGAATTGCAACGCAACAATCTAGCCTTCACTGGTTAATCAGTGACCATCTAAGCTAAGCCTGGACTATAAAGTCACCCTGTATAAAACCATTTTAAAACTAATTTGGAAATATGGAATCCAATTGTGGGTAACTGCTAGTAATACCAGTATTAAACTTATATAGAGGGCCCAATCAAAAATTCTTAGGACCATGACGGGCGCACCATTGTACATAAGAAATGAAAACATCCACAGAGATCTAGAAGTACCATTGGTAAAGGCTGAATTCAGAAGGGTCCGCGAGAACTACATCAAAAAGCTACAAACCCACCCAAATTCGCTGGCTAGAATTCTAGCTTAGAGCCAGACGGAGTCGAGGCTTCGCACAGCTTAACAGCCAATAAGAAATTAATGCTCTGCTAGAGAGTAATTAGATTTATTTTAGTTTTAAGATTTGAATACTTATTTTGAGGCATAAGGAAATAAGACAGATTCAATAAATAATAAAAAGTTATAAAAAAAAAGAAAAAAAAAACTTAAAAGAGCATAACTCTTTTAAAGACGTTGGTATAAAAATAATATTGAACACAAATATGTTTCGTGTATATACATATAACATGGTAGAATTTTATGATGATCGGTCCATAATTAGTCGTAGCTATCATATAAGGCCCACTTCCGAAAATCCCTTAAAAGAGCATAACTATTTTAAAAACGTTGGTATCCAAATAATATTGAACACAAATATATTTCGCGTATACACGTATAATATGGCGGAATTGTATGACGATCGGTCCATAATTAGTCGTAGCTCCCATATAAGGCCCACTTCCGAAAATCACTTAAAAGAGCATAACTCTCTTAAAAATTTTGGTATCCAAATAATATTGAACACAAATATGTTTCGTGCATATACATATAATATGGTAGAATTTTATGATGATCGGTCTATAATTAGTCGTAGCTCCCATATAAGGCACACTTCCGAAAATCAATTAAAACAGCATAACTCTTTTAAAAATGTCGGTATCCAAATAATATTAAACACAAATATTTTTCATGTATACACGGATAATATGGCAGAATTGTATGACGATCGGTTCATAATTAGTCGTAGCTCCTATATAAGGCTCACTTCTTGAAATCACTTTAAGGACCATAAATCTCTTAAAAATTTTGTTATCCGAATAAAATTTAACAAAAATGAGTTTCTTATGTACAAATAGGATGACACCTAATTTATAAATAGTCAAAACTCCCATATAAGGCCCTCTTCGTAATTCACTGTAACCTCCATCAATCTTTTAAACGTATTTATATCGCGATAAAGTTTAACACACATAATATTTATATTCACGGAAGTCATGGCACTAAATTTTTGGATGATCGGTTCATAATAGATAATATCTCATATTTAGCGCCCATATCTGGAAAACTGTTTTATTGATATACTGGGTGTAGGGTATTATATGGTCGGGCTTGACCGACTATACTTTCGTTCTTGTTTCATATCGTTGTTTTCATATGAAATAATTATGTACATGTATGGTACAAGTAACATTTTTA
Source organism: Bellardia bayeri (assembly GCA_950370525.1). Taxonomy (NCBI): domain Eukaryota; kingdom Metazoa; phylum Arthropoda; class Insecta; order Diptera; family Calliphoridae; genus Bellardia; species Bellardia bayeri. Next base: position 1,020,654 of record OX493269.1, on the reverse strand, counting down.
ATATATTTATCTATTTACAACTAAAACAAATTTTTTGATGCAAACAATATTATTTGGTGTAAGTGCATAACGATATTAATTAACTATTATAAGCAAATAAAATAATGTTTTTTTGTGGGAAAATTATTGAATTTTAGGCAAAAATACAATGTGGAAACTAACTTTCGTTGATAGAACGTACGCAAATTGACTTGTTGAGGGAAAATGGGCACTCAATAAGGTACATAGCAAACCGTGTTAAGAGATCTAAGACGACCATACAAAATTACTTGGCGGATCCAAAATCATACGGTACTAAAAAAGATCTGATAGAAAACCAACAGTTACTGACCGCGATAGACGATCAATCAAGCGCCTAGCTATCACAAATAATTTGAGTTGTAACCAAATAAAGTCGGAGCTGGGACTAAATGTGACCAAGAGACGGATTAACCAAATTCTTAATGTATTTCTAGATGTGAGAAAACAACAAATGATTCCCAAACCACGATTGACTAGGACACAAGACAGCCAATCTGGCTGTTCGCTGAAAAGTATAAATTTTCGGAAGAGGAGTGGCGTTATTTTTTATTCAGCGATGAAATAAAATTCAACCTTGATGGACCTGATGTATTCCAATATTATTGGAGGGAAAAAGGCGGCGATACCCAAACCAGAATAGCACGCTATTTTCAAGGAGGATCTTTGATGACTTGGTTAGCTTTTGGGTATAGAGCACGTTCTCCAATTTGTTTTATTTCTTATAAAATGAATGCGGAAAACTACGTAGAATTAGTGGACAGTGTTTTTATTGCATTTGCTGAGGAAAATATGAAAATAATTTTACATTTCAGCAGTACAAAGCCCCTATACATAAAACTAAAAGAACTAAAGCATTTTTAAAAGGATGTTTTGGACTGGACAGCTCTTAGCCCTGATCTAAATCCAGTTGTAATGATATTTGCAGCTCTTATTTTGTTTCATCTACGAAACATGAAACAACTCGACGGTTCTTTGGTTGCCAGATTGTTGGCGGTGCTGGCGTAATGCCGGCTAGGGCTCGCCGTATTGGGGGGTGGTTCTTGCCAACCAACCTGGTATCTCGCTGCTACAAAAAAAATTCATGCCAGCCAATTTATAGTGTATATGTACATGAAAAAGAAAGGACCCGAAAGTAAACAAGTATAATAAAAACAAGACTATTGTGTTTGGAACCCTATTTTGCACCGTGTACTTATTACTCTCTCCTCTTACCAGGGAGTTGAGGTTAGCGGATGTTCTCCCAACTATGTCCCTCCCGTTTGGAATCCGGTTTAATTCCACCATGTCGATCTGAAATAGAAATTTTTTTTTTGATCGTCCCAAAAATCACCATTTACCTCACCATCACCCTCCTATTATTTCCCGATGAGCTTATTCACTCATTATAAACTACAATAAAAAAAACTTGAAATTTTCTTATTCAATTTCATTATACAAATTCATTTTTCTTTATTTATAAAATATGGTTTCAGATTACTTTTGGGGATTTGTATTTATAATGGGCACGTATTTAGGTTTAATAAAAAAACAAAGGACAAAAGAGCAAATTTAAATACTAAATAAACAAATTCATTTAAAAAGCAAAAATTAGTTATCAAAAAAAAATCTTCTTCATGTGCCTGCATAGGAGCAGCTGATGGACGATTACTGCCGTGTGTTCGTAAAGTGTCCTGGATTATTTTTTTTATGTCCTAGGTAAGTCCTAATACCTTCAAAATTCCTGTGCATATATATTTAATTTTCTTCAAACCTCTTTTTCTTTTCTTCTACGATAAGGAAAACCACATTTGCCCTCTGGGCAATTACCCTACGACTTCTACAGGCCTGAGCTCAACCCTATACACAAGCGCACCTGGACAAATACGCCACCAGGGACTGACAATAATGGCAATGATACATATACTTTTATGTTGTGTTTTCCCTATTTTTTATTTGTGAAGTGTTAAAATAAAATTGAATATATATGTCTATATTTTTTTGTCCGTCTGAATGTCTGTCTTGTGCCTTCGAGTCCGTAATTTTGAATGGCAGATTACCTGTTTTATAACTACTGCTGGGGTGGCTTATGGCCTGGTGTCTTCCTCTGTTGGACGTGTCGACCCCTCACAATTTTCTTCGTGTTGGTTGGTGTTGTTTCTTCTGTTGGACGTATCGACCCTGTGTAGCCTGTTGTTGGGGTTGGCGTATGTACCGAAGTCGGAGCCGGTGTTATTACAGATGTTGAAACTTCTTGCTAGCCTTTATTGGTCCTGTGTAGCTTGGTGTTGGAGGTGTTGTTAGGGCTGTAGGAGCAGGTGTTTGTGCCGGTGTATGAGCAGTTGTTTGTGCTGGTGTAGGAGCAGGTGTTTGTGCTGATTTTTTGTTTTTATATTTTTCACAGCCAAAAATTTAATTTAATCGATTTTCAACAATTTTTTTTTCTTATATTTTCAAAGTTTTTATTTTATATTTCCGCAATCCAAATTTAATTTAATCGAGTTTCACCATTTTTTATTTTAGGTTTATATTCCCACCACAGATATTACGCTACCATACACGTCAAGCTCACAAACCAAAATAGCCATACATCTTCTTTTTCTCAAATCTTCTCCAAACTTTTTTCCACCATCTTCTTTTTCTTCACCATCCACCAAAAAGACGCAAAAAAAAGATGTCCGATGGCCGTTTGTGAACAATAACTATTCAGCTATCATGTTTTTGATTTATTTGTTTGTCTCTTTCCTTTTTGTTTATTTTATTTAATCTGTACCTTTTTCCCTAATATATTTTGGTCCCTTTCTATTTTTATCCGCGTTGCCAACCACTATTGCAATTATTCTTGTTCTTATTAATCATATGAAGGGTACACACGACAAAACCCAACCATTCTACAATCCCTCAGTGGATGCGGAATGGGAGGGAAATGTTTTTTTTTTTCTTAATATTCGAAATGTCTATTCTTGGGATTTTGGGGATTTTTATCCTGTCCTTAACAAAAAAAAAAAAGATCTGGCAACTTTTATTCAAAATCAGTCATGTATACCACTCTGTGTGGAATGTTGTAATGGTTTCTTTTCGTAAATTTTTGCATAATGTTAAAGATGGAATATTTAAGGAATGTTGTGACTACACGTTCTTATTTAAGGATATAGCTCGCCGGATGGGGTAGGGTTCTTTGTCACAATCATATCCCACTTAACCAAAACAGAGTTGAACCTGCTTTACAATTCAATAAGATGAATCAAAAAAAAAATAGTTAGAATTAGAAGTACCCTTACTTTTCGGACGGACCTCGGACGTTTAAATTAATACATTAATACATTTAGCATTAAAGTCCGTTAATTTAAACGTCCGAGGTCCGTCCGAAAACTAAGGACAAAAAAATATAGACATATATATTCAATTTTATTTTAACACTTCACAAATAAAAAATAGGGAAAACACAACATAAAAGTATATGTATCATTGCCATTATTGTCAGTCCCTGTCCATCAGCTGCTCCTATGCAGGCACATGAAGAAGATTTTTTTTTTGATAACTAATTTTTGCTTTTTAAATGAATTTGTTTATTTAGTATTTAAATTTGCTCTTTTGTCCTTTGTTTTTTTATTAAACCTAAATACGTGCCCATTATAAATACAAATCCCCAAAAGTAATCTGAAACCATATTTTATAAATAAAGAAAAATGAATTTGTATAATGAAATTGAATAAGAAAATTTCAAGTTTTTTTTATTGTAGTTTATAATGAGTGAATAAGCTCATCGGGAAATAATAGGAGGGTGATGGTGAGGTAAATGGTGATTTTTGGGACGATCAAAAAAAAAATTTCTATTTCAGATCGACATGGTGGAATTAAACCGGATTCCAAACGGGAGGGACATAGTTGGGAGAACATCCGCTAACCTCAACTCCCTGGTAAGAGGAGAGAGTAATAAGTACACGGTGCAAAATAGGGTTCCAAACACAATAGTCTTGTTTTTATTATACTTGTTTACTTTCGGGTCCTTTCTTTTTCATGTACATATACACTATAAATTGGCTGGCATGAATTTTTTTTGTAGCAGCGAGATACCAGGTTGGTTGGCAAGAACCACCCCCCAATACGGCGAGCCCTAGCCGGCATTACGCCAGCACCGCCAACAATCTGGCAACCAAAGAACCGTCGAGTTGTTTCATGTTTCGTAGATGAAACAAAATAAGAGCTGCAAATATCATTACAACTGGATTTAGATCAGGGCTAAGAGCTGTCCAGTCCAAAACATCCTTTTAAAAATGCTTTAGTTCTTTTAGTTTTATGTATAGGGGCTTTGTACTGCTGAAATGTAAAATTATTTTCATATTTTCCTCAGCAAATGCAATAAAAACACTGTCCACTAATTCTACGTAGTTTTCCGCATTCATTTTATGAGAAATAAAACAAATTGGAGAACGTGCTCTATACCCAAAAGCTAACCAAGTCATCAAAGATCCTCCTTGAAAATAGCGTGCTATTCTGGTTTGGGTATCGCCGCCTTTTTCCCTCCAATAATATTGGAATACATCAGGTCCATCAAGGTTGAATTTTATTTCATCGCTGAATAAAAAATAACGCCACTCCTCTTCCGAAAATTTATACTTTTCAGCGAACAGCCAGATTGGCTGTCTTGTGTCCTAGTCAATCGTGGTTTGGGAATCATTTGTTGTTTTCTCACATCTAGAAATACATTAAGAATTTGGTTAATCCGTCTCTTGGTCACATTTAGTCCCAGCTCCGACTTTATTTGGTTACAACTCAAATTATTTGTGATAGCTAGGCGCTTGATTGATCGTCTATCGCGGTCAGTAACTGTTGGTTTTCTATCAGATCTTTTTTAGTACCGTATGATTTTGGATCCGCCAAGTAATTTTGTATGGTCGTCTTAGATCTCTTAACACGGTTTGCTATGTACCTTATTGAGTGCCCATTTTCCCTCAACAAGTCAATTTGCGTACGTTCTATCAACGAAAGTTAGTTTCCACATTGTATTTTTGCCTAAAATTCAATAATTTTCCCACAAAAAAACATTATTTTATTTGCTTATAATAGTTAATTAATATCGTTATGCACTTACACCAAATAATATTGTTTGCATCAAAAAATTTGTTTTAGTTGTAAATAGATAAATATATTAAAAATGTTACTTGTACCATACATGTACATAATTATTTCATATGAAAACAACGATATGAAACAAGAAAGAAAGTATAGTCGGTCAAGCCCGACCATATAATACCCTACACCCAGTATATCAATAAAACAGTTTTCCAGATATGGGCGCTAAATATGAGATATTATCTATTATGAACCGATCATCCAAAAATTTAGTGCCATGACTTCCGTGAATATAAATATTATGTGTGTTAAACTTTATCGCGATATAAATACGTTTAAAAGATTGATGGAGGTTACAGTGAATTACGAAGAGGGCCTTATATGGGAGTTTTGACTATTTATAAATTAGGTGTCATCCTATTTGTACATAAGAAACTCATTTTTGTTAAATTTTATTCGGATAACAAAATTTTTAAGAGATTTATGGTCCTTAAAGTGATTTCAAGAAGTGAGCCTTATATAGAAGCTACGACTAATTATGGACCGATCGTCATACAATTCTGCCATATTATCCGTGTATACACGAAAAATATTTGTGTTTAATATTATTTGGATACCGACATTTTTAAAAGAGTTATGCTGTTTTAATTGATTTTCGGAAGTGTGCCTTATATGGGAGCTACGACTAATTATAGACCGATCATCATAAAATTCTACCATATTATATGTATATGCACGAAACATATTTGTGTTCAATATTATTTGGATACCAAAATTTTTAAGAGAGTTATGCTCTTTTAAGTGATTTTCGGAAGTGGGCCTTATATGGGAGCTACGACTAATTATGGACCGATCGTCATACAATTCCGCCATATTATACGTGTATACGCGAAATATATTTGTGTTCAATATTATTTGGATACCAACGTTTTTAAAATAGTTATGCTCTTTTAAGGGATTTTCGGAAGTGGGCCTTATATGATAGCTACGACTAATTATGGACCGATCATCATAAAATTCTACCATGTTATATGTATATACACGAAACATATTTGTGTTCAATATTATTTTTATACCAACGTCTTTAAAAGAGTTATGCTCTTTTAAGTTTTTTTTTTCTTTTTTTTTATAACTTTTTATTATTTATTGAATCTGTCTTATTTCCTTATGCCTCAAAATAAGTATTCAAATCTTAAAACTAAAATAAATCTAATTACTCTCTAGCGTCGCATTAATTTCTTATTGGCTGTTAAGCTCTGCGAAGCCTCGACTCCGTCTGGCTCTAAGCTAGAATTCTAGCCAGCGAATTTGGGTGGGTTTGTAGCTTTTTGATGTAGTTCTCGCGGACCCTTCTGAATTCAGCCTTTACCAATGGTACTTCTAGATCTCTGTGGATGTTTTCATTTCTTATGTACAATGGTGCGCCCGTCATGGTCCTAAGAATTTTTGATTGGGCCCTCTATATAAGTTTAATACTGGTATTACTAGCAGTTACCCACAATTGGATTCCATATTTCCAAATTAGTTTTAAAATGGTTTTATACAGGGTGACTTTATAGTCCAGGCTTAGCTTAGATGGTCACTGATTAACCAGTGAAGGCTAGATGCTTTTAACTTCATGTGAAGTCTCTTGGTTTCTATATGACAACGCCAAGTAAGTCTTCTATCTAAGTTAATACCAAGGTATGTAACATAATCGGACTGAGGTATATTTACATTGTTAAGTGTGACAGGCGGACAGCATCCCCTCCTCAATGTGAACGTAACATGTTTGCTTTTTAACTCATTTACTCGTATTCTCCATTTGTTTAACCATGGTTCCACAGACCTTAGATAGCTATCTAGTATTCTAGATGGTATGTATGGATTTTCATGCGAGCTAATAACTGCGGTATCATCAGCAAATGTAGAAATAGTTAATATGTATATCGTTCGGAGGCAAATCAGAGGTGTAAATCAAATAGAGGGTAGGTCCAAGAACACTTCCTTGTGGTACTCCTGCTCCAATCCTATATTCTCTTGTCACGTAATCGTTGTACTTAACTGTAAATAAGCGGTCCGATAGATAAGATTCCAATAGTTTATGGGTACATGGTGGTAGCAATAATTTTATTTTATTACCAGTCCTTTGTGCCATACTTTATCGAAGGCTTGAGCGACATCCAAAAAATATTGCTGAACAATATTTCTTTAATTCAAAGGATTTTCTTATTTCTCCGGTTATACGATTAACTTGTTCAATTATTCCGTGGTGTTCGTTTTTTTTTCTCAAAAGAAAGCTTATACAATTTACTTTAAGGCCCATATAGTCCCATAATGGGATGCGAGTGGGATATCTATCAAAAAAATTTTTTTTTAACTCAAGAATAGGATTTTTCAACATTTGGCGCATGTATAATTTTCATTTTCCCCCATTTTTTTATTTTTTTTTTTTTCAAAATGAAGTTTTTTTTTATTTTTCCTCAAAAGAAACTTTATACCATTTCCTTTAAGAGCTTTGTGGTCACTTAATGGGATGTAAGTGGGGTAACTATAAAAAAAATTGCAACTCAAAGAAGAAATTATTTAAATTTGTACCATATGTACTATTTTCATTTTATTTCCTATTTATTACTTATAATACTAAATTACAATAATTATAATAAAAAATTTAATAAAATTAGTATAGAAATTTTGAAATTACCAATCTTTCTTCCTTCTTATTTAGTGCCTTTATTTTTAGCTTTTTTTTGCCAATCCTTTCTTGGAGTTACTAGGTTCAGCTGCTGATTTTGCTGATGCTGTCTTTTTTGGCTTTGGAAAGAAATCGCATTGAGTAGATGCCAAAAACTTTTTCAACTGGAGTCTTCCATCGATAAGTGGTATAAAAGCATGGTATTGAGATGTGCCATCAATTGTTACAGCAGCGTCGAATCTGCACTTCAATGTTTTTAATGTTTCCTCATGATCAGCTTTGCTACTAAAAACTACTTCAGTTTCTTTACAATGCTTCTTTGCCCATTGGAATAAAGCGTTCGCATCTAAGATGCGATCTTGATGAGAGCACTGCAGGCTATACCTCGCTGCATTTCTTTTGATATTTGCTCCAATGCCATCACATGCTCCTTTGCCATGTGCAGTTGGATGAAAATGCCATTCAGCTGAAATTCCAAAATCTTTTTCGTGAGCTATAAGATTTGCGAAGCTATTTTTGTTTTTAACATGTTGACGAGCTCCATCCGAAACGTAGTATACCTTCTCCACTATAAATTTAGATTTTAGATAATTTAGAATTATCTTCTGGTGTTCATAAACTGTAGCGGTATCATGTTTTAAATCATCGGATATGATTGCCATACTTTTGTGTTCCAGTTTTTCATCTTCTATGTAGTAAATAACAACTGTGAATATAGTTGTTTGGTCATTATTGAAGTATGGCATCCTGAATAACATATTTATAGTTCTCTGCGAAATCATATGAAATCACGAATTCACCAGACTTCAAATCATTCACAAATGACCATTGCTGTTTGACTAAAAAGTCATGGGTTCTCAAATGTAGCAAACGTTTGCATATTTCTTCCACAAAATCATCCACATTTAAAATTACTGTTTTTAAGGTACATCTTTCAGTCTGAAGCCAAGATTCAAATTTTATCTCATCAATACATGCTCGATCAAACGAGTTCATTAAATTCTCCTTAATGAATGTGGTATCCGGGCAATTTGAACATTCGCCTAAGTGGCAACAAGTTGTTACATAAGGACACATAGTTAAGTTAAGGCAATCACAGTAATCGTGCAAATCTTCTGAGGAATCATCTGTCAAATACTTTAAGTTGATTTGTTGCATATAACTCGTTCAGGTTACAGAGAACCCTCCTCTTCTGCATTTGGACTTTCTGGCCATCGATTCGAACAGACACCCAGTTTTTCATTCCTGGCATCATTCGACTCATATCATCTCGCTGATAAAATTGAGTTACTAGAGCTTCAGTTTCGCACGCTAAAGGTTTTCCCTTCTTCTCGTTTGGAAGTGTGTGAATCCCATGCTCAGCAACCAAGTTTTTAACAATTCTTGCTTTTCGTTGAGACGTTCCAAACTCGGTCATTATTTTTGAACAACTCCATGACGATGGGACAAGAGTAAGAAGTTGAATTGTTTCAGATGTACTCTGTGACGATTTGTACTTCTTTTTTATTTGTTCAAAAACTTCTACTGCATCCTTATGATGTCGATTTTGGCACTCATTATTAGGTCTTATAAGTTTGTCTGAGAAGTTAGAACAACCATCATCTAATGCAGAACTGTCATCATTTTCAAAATTGATTTTGTTCTCATCTGGAATAACCGGTAATGTGTCCAACTTTCCCATCATTGTCCTGCACGATCCACAAATTAGCAAATGTTTTGAAAGCGTTGGGAATTTTTTCAATAAGTTGTCGGAAATATATCGCATATCTGATGATCTGTGCTTCTTTTTGTTTAAGGGATTACAACAAAAAGAAGTAATCATTTCCTTTTTAGCAGAGGAAGCCATTGTAAGGATTAATTATATAAGTAATTAGTAAATAACGCTCGTCCAAACTTTAACACTGCTTGTAAAAAACTAATTTCCAAATGTCCTTAGAATGAAAATAAATACTTTTTTAAGATCATTTAGGTAGTACGTTTTTATGAAAGAGTCTAAAATCCTTTATTAGGGCCTATGTATAATGGCAAAGTAACAAAGTACAAATCAGGTAGCATTATAATAGAGTACCTGTTAACTTCTACCTACGTAGTTTTCCACTTGATTCAAAAAGGGTCTCAGGGGTACCTGTTGCTTTGATAATAAAAATTGCATTCAATATTACGTGCGCTCTAACCTACCTATAGAATTGACAAAAAAGCCTCAATGAAAAGATGTGTGACATAGAAATTGCAGGTAGAAATTAATAGCGGTTGGTCTCACACAGCACCATTTCACGCGCGTTTCTAGGCTGTTATTGGAGTTTTTATTTTTATCATTTTAACAAAACTTACACACAAATAGGAAAAAAAAAATGAAAATAGTGCATATGGTAAAATTTTAAATAATTTCTTCTTTGAGTTGCAAATTTTTTTATAGATACCCCACTTACATCCCATTAAGTGACCACAAAGCTCTTAAAGGAAATGGTATAAAGTTACTTTTGAGGAAAAATAAAAAAAACTCCATTTTGAAAAAAAAAATAAAAAAATGGGGGAAAATGAAAATTATACATGCGCCAAATGTTGAAAAATCCTATTCTTGAGTTAAAAAATAATTTTTTTGATAGATATCCCACTCGCATCCCATTATGGGACTATATGGGCCTTAAAGTAAATTGTATAAGCTTTCTTTTGAGAAAAAAAGGGCCGAAATTGTAAAAAAATTAAAAAAATAAAATTAAAAAAAAAATTTTTTAAAAATTAAAAAAAAATATTTTTGGAATGCTTGAACAAATAGCTATCTAAAGTCCTATGGACAATTTTTGCTAGGACCAATAGGTGAAAAGCTACACTCATTTAAAAAAAACCCTGCATGACAAAAATGTCCAACTTTTACCCCCTCTATCTCCGGCAGTTCTTGAATGATAGAGCTAAAAATTTGTGTCTGGCCTACTATCCAATAGTACTAACCTTGGTGCAAATTTCTTCCAAATCGGAAGACATCGATTCTAAAATTGGGTCACTTGACATGAAATGCACCATATATGTATATATATATTATAATTATGCATCCACAACAAAGGTGAAGGGTATATAAGATTCGGCATAGCCGAATATACCATTCTTACTTGAACCAGGTCGGGAAGAAACAGTAATACCATATTCATTGAAATTTTGATTGTTGTTAATCTCTGATTTGAAGCGTCAGTTGTTATCAGTGTTGCCATTTTAGCCTTTTTGAGGCTAGATCTAGCCTTTTTTTTCGTCACTTAGCCTCAAATTTTTCTTTTTAGCCTCTAGCCTTTTTTCAATTTCATTTTAGCCTTTTTAAGGCTAAAAAAAATTACAATACGTACTTTTATTGCTCTCAAATTCCCAAGTTTGACTCATTAGTATATAAAAACCATAATCTGGCATCATATTTTATTTTCTTTAATAACTACAGAAGTAGTATGTTCAGTGTAAATTGATTACTTACAAGCTGTTAAACAAGTCGATTGAAAATTTTGGCTACGCCTGACGAAAAGCTTTTGGTGGCGACTCGAAGTAAAAGTAGTTTAGTTAATATAAGTGTTTTTAAAATTTTCAGCGGCGGCTGTAAGCCGACTTTGTTCCGACCGACCTTGATCTCTGCTTGTAAATGACATTTTGAAACAAAAACGAATACCGGCTTTTTTTGCAAGCAGAAGTAAAAAACAAACAACAAGGCGATTAAAAAGTGCTAATTAATGTTATTTTATCTATTTTTGTGTTTAAATAAGTGACTTGATTTGATATAAATATGGAAAGGTAAGAAAACATTTGTGGATACATATAATTGCATTAAAAAAAGGTGAGGAAATCTTTCAAGGTATTTAAAAAGAATTTGTACAACAACACATGATGGGAAATTAGACGAAGAGGGGCCAACAACAACTCAAAAGCCTAGGTAATTATAAAAATAACTTCATTTTAAACTATTTTACAAATAATAACGAATACATACATATGTTTTCAGGAACCAAAAGCAAAGTGGATTATATGAAATAATTAATTGAAAAAATTAAATATACGGCCGATGAAATAACGCGCATTGAAATGCAATGGCGAAAACTCCTCAATTATAGTTGGACAAACGTAGAATCCACTGCTGAGTTTTGGATTGAGGTTCGGCACTTTAAAGACGCTCTGCAAGAAAATCCGTTTAATGATTTAGTGAATTTAGTTTTCTCATATTTGATATTACTTTTCAGCAATGCTGAAGTTGAGAGGCTTTTTAGCACCATGAAGTTAATTAAAAATAAACAAAGAAATAAAATTAACATAAAAATGCTTAATTCTTTGTTGTGTATTCGTTGCTCAATGAAAAAATTACAAAAATGTTATCATGACTATGAAATTAAAGACGATCTCCTAAAACTTTTAGACTCTCGCGATATATATTGTAATGATATTTCTGATTCAGATACCGAGGAAATGTGCATAGTTATTTCCTCATCTGAATGAATTAATTATCAATAGTTTTAGTAGATCGTGGTTGATTTTTAAATGATGACAATATTTTTGATATACATAAATGAAATAAAAGTAAAGAATATCAATCCTAATTATATTATTTTCTATATATATTTTAAGTCATTCAAAAAACTTGAATTTTTTACATTAAAAAAATGTACATATATATAGTTTGCTCTATATGTATATATTTAGCCTTATTTAAATTAAAAAAAAAAAGATTCAGGTGTTAATGAAATCCAATAGCTGTTGGAATAAGAACTATCACCAACAATCGTAGGTAGTTCCAATGCAGGGTCAATACCGGCAGCTATTACATTTCATAAACATTTACATTATTTTTTTTAAATAATTTTTGTTTTTAATAAAAAATGTTTTTTCTTATAAAACATAATTAACGGTGAAGTTTATTGTTACTTAAATAAAAGTTATATTTTAAGTTTAGCCTTTATTTTTATATGCACATATTTGTTAATAAATAAATGAAATTTGAATTGAAATAATCTAGCCTTTTTCTTAGCCCTTTTTGATTTTTTTTAGCCTTTTCTAGCCTTTTTTTAAAGCCCATTTAGCCTTTTTTTCACTTCTGGTCCTGGCAACACTGGTTGTTATATCGTTATTAAAAACTTGGATCATGTCGGGATAAAAAGGGGAACACGGTAATCTCAAATAAATTCAAGACAAATAACGAAAATACTTAATAGTTTTGGTGCTTTTTTTGTGCCTTTTTTATTAAATTTCTTTAATTGCACTTTTAGCTTTGTACCATCAAAAAAATTGTATTAGATAAGTATTGTTTCTGTTAACATTAGAGAATCCCGTATATTAACATTAATATACATACATATATGTATGTAAATGCTACTAGACAATGCGTATTCATGAACTGAATACGAAACAAATATTTAAGTACAGTTTTCAGAGTTTAAAATTTTCGTCATTACACATAGTGTTGCTCGAACTGTTCGGATGTGTTATTTTTAGTGCGGCTGAATTTTCGGTGAAAAAATCGTAATAGGTGAAAAAGGGTAATAGATTGAAATAAAACAAAAAAGTGAAAAATAACTCGTAATAGGTAAAAATATCTAAAAAAAAAAAAAACATTAAAAATCGCATGCAGTAGTGTTCTGTCGTTTGTTAAATACACACGCGTTTTTTCTAGTTTGTCCGAAATGTCGTGTTCCGTCTTTTTTAAAATATGTTTTAATTGTCTTATGTGCGAATGTCCAGGAAAAAAAATTAATTTTACCTACAATAATAAATAATAAAATTAAATTCAACAAATAAATATATAACACAAATTTGAATAATAATAATCAAAAATAAAATTGTGGAAAAAGCAGGGACAGAAAATAACTGTTATTTTTAAAAATTTACATAAAAAAATCACACATAAAAAATGATCGTAGAAAATTTTGGATCTTACCATTATGATACATAGGTGATGTACATGCAAATTTTTGAATGACTTTTAAATTTGTGCCTTTTTTGATAAAAGTCAAAAAATAACTTTTAATTTTGACTTTTATTTTTTAAGGCAGAAATAAAAGTTATTTTTTAACTTTTATTTTTTAAGGCAAAAAATAAAAGTTATTTTTGACTTTTATTTTTTAAGGCAAAAAATAAAAGTTATTTTTGACTTTTATTTTTTAAGGCAAAAAATAAAAGTTATTTTTGACTTTTATTTTTAAGGCAAAAAATAAAAGTTATTTTTTAACTTTTAATATTTTAAGGCAAAAATAAAAGTCATGAATTAAATTTTGCATAGTAATACGCTAGTTTTATTGCTTTCAATGCTATAAATGATAAAACATCCGTTATCACAATTTCAAGGGCAATGCAAAACATAATTCTCTTATTTTGTTATTAATAATTATTGTTGTAATAAGTGCATAACTTTTAATTCTTTCAGTAATTTCTTTCATTGTAAGTTTAATATAGAATTGTTCAACTCATAACAAACGATAACGTCAATCGCGAATTAGAAATCATTGGAGTGTTAGTGTTATATATTTATTTAACTTCCTCATAATTATATTTATTTGCATTTAAGGGAAACGTAGAATCCCAGCCTATATCAAATACGGACAATTTTACAGAAGACTTATTTCTAATTGATGAAAGCTCTGTTGCAAGCACGTCATCCTTGTTAAGGAACGGATTGAAGGATATGGAACTCAATTATTCCTCCTCGGATGACGACGATGTAGTAACTGATGGTACCATTCGACAAGCGTATTTTGAAATCGACAACTACAAAGAAAAACGCTTAGATGTTGAAGCTGATTTACTAGAATATTGGGATAGTAAAAAATTTACTCTACCATGGCTGCACAAACTAGCACTTATTGTACATTCTATACCTGCAACTCAAGTCAGTGTAGAAAGGTCATTTTCAGCACTCAAATTGATTTTGGGGGATTTGAGATGTAATTTATCTGAAAAAAACTTAGAATCAATTTTGATGGTAAAATTAAACAGCTGAACAAATATAATAATAATAATTTTTATAGACTTCTGTAATATACATCAATTATTATTACATATAAATTGGGGGCAATAAAACTAGCGTATTACTATGTAATATATAATTCATGACTTTTATTTTTGCCTTAAAATATTAAAAGTTAAAAAATAACTTTTATTTTTTGCCTTAAAAAATAAAAGTCAAAAATAACTTTTATTTTTTGTATTAAAAAATAAAAGTCAAAAATAACTTTTATTTTTTGCCTTAAAAAATAAAAGTCAAAAATAACTTTTATTTTTTGCCTTAAAAAATAAAAGTTAAAAAATAACTTTTATTTCTGCCTTAAAAAATAAAAGTTAAAAAATAACTATTTTGTCTTGACTTTTTCGATAAAAGTCATAACAGTTACGGTCCCTGGGAAAAAGTGTAATATAAACCAACAACAATAATTTAACAGAGAACAAACGAAATAAAATAAAAAAAAACAAATTCAACAAGTGCATAAAACAACAATAAAAACAACTAAAATCACAACACAAGCTTTAATACCAACCAACAACAAAAAATTTAACGGAAAACAAACAACAAAAAATACATACATAAATAAAAATACAACACTTCTCTTAAAAACCAACCATCAACAACAATAATAATTGAATGAAAAACAAAGCACAAGAATATATAAATAACAAAACAATAAAAACACAACAACAAACTCTTCTGAGAGAACCAACACTGCATCAATAGTGTTGGCACTACGGGCCGTTTTATTTTTTTTAACTACAATGACCAGATCAGGGCTTTTATGGCCTCGATTAGCATTGTATTTTTCCCCATCCTCCTAAACATTAATTTTTTGTGATATTGATAGCATTGTGTTAATTGTTGTTGGCTGCTTTGCGATGAAGTTATAACACTGGTTACTAAGCAGACATTTTACTTGAGTTTTTGTAATAGTTGTAATGACAGGTTGTTTCCGAATCGACTTCTGTAACATACGAGGGTTAAGAGCAAATTTTTTCTCTGTGTATGCTCACGTTTGTCTTCATCGGCCGGATGTTTTCGCCTTATGTGAAACCCAGGTATCTGAAAATGCTGATCCACAGGATTTTCACATATCTGGTTATCAATTTCTATCGCTTTTTAATTTCCATCGGGGCATTGCCATGTACATACGCAATGAAGTCGTGTACCAGTACCAGCAATCATTAGGTACGTATGATGCAGAATTTAACTGTCTATGGGTTAAGTTCAAAATCAGCGCACACTATTTGCATTTCGGGTTTCTTTACAGAAGTCCAAATGCGGCAAGGGATACTACCATATCTGGCTTCGATACCCTTTCCGACTCCATAACAAAGATTCTCGAGAGTTGTCCTAGCAGTGAAATTGTTGTTGCTGGTGATTTCAATGTTCACAACTCCTCTTGGCTTCGCCATTCAAGCCATACAACTACTGAAGGCCAATATGTTGAGTTATTCGCAGCGCACAATCACCTTGTCCAACTTGTGAATGAACCAACGCATATTCCATGCGTTAATGGGCACCAAAACAACACCCTCGACCTTTTTTTAACTTCACACCCTAATAAGTATGAGGTAGATGTTTTTGCCCCTCTTGGCAATTCGGATCATTGCACCATTTCCGCCTCCTTTTCGCTCTCCGAACTTCGTATCGTTTCAAGACCAGCTACGAAACGTTCAACTTTTGTATACGAAAAGGCTCGTTGGGTTGAGCTCAATGAATTCTTCCGGCATTTCAATTGGAAACTTTGTTTCTTAGACAATAATGTCAATGCCATGGCGAATATGGCCAGTACGGCTTCCGTAGAGGACGCTCTACGGGTGACGTACTGGAATTCCTATCGGAAAAATAGTGTCGTACTATACATCGTTTTGGCGAAAGTAAAGTGGTGGCTCTAGATATTTCTAAGGCGTTCGACAGAGCCTGACATGGTGCTCTCTTATCGAAACTCATTGCTTTTGGTGTCGGTGATAAGTTCTCTCGATTTATATCGAGTTTCCTTAGGAATCGCACTACACGAGTTGTTATAGATGGGATCTCATCAGACGAGTTCAAGATTAATTCAGGGGTACCACAAGGCTCCGTTCTTTCTCCCACTTTATTTCTCATCTTTGTAAATGACCTTCTTTGTCAAATTGCAAACCCTATCTACTCTTATGCAGATGATAGCAACATTTGCCATTCATACTCATTTAACCATAGACCAAATTGGGGTAGATTGGGGAAATGAGACAAATTATGAATGATACGCTGAACCGAGATCTTGAAACAATCTCGGAATGGGGTTGTGCGCATAGAGTCGATTTAACGCACGTAAGACTCAGTGTTGTTTATTAACGCATAAACGCACAACAGACCATGTTGCTTCATCTGTTTTTATGAGCGCTGTAAATATTAAGGAATCAGACGCTCTTGACGTTCTAGGCATGAGAATCCAGCGTGATGTTCGCTGGACCAAACACATTTTTCAAGTGTCGAAAGAAGCGCTCAAGTGCCTTGGTTTTTTACAACGGTGTAGAATCTGATCTTCTTACTATTTACACCACCTATATTCGACCGAAAATGGAATACAACTCTCATGTATGGGCCGGTGCTTCAAAGTCCATTTTGGAGTTACTCGACCGCGTACAGGAGAGGGCGAAGATGCTTATCGGTGCCAGTAGGGTAACCAACTCTATTGATTCATTGTAGCATCGTCGCAATGTGGGTTGTGTTTCACTGTTCTATCGATACTATAATGGTATGTGTTCTGCTGAAATCAGGGAACTTGTTCCTGAAATACGCAGTTTTTTACGTAATACACGTTCTTCAGTCAGGGCTCATCCATTTGTGGTCTACTGGACAGTGGATCGCACAACACACTACAGTGAAAATTCTTTCCGCATAAGCGTCAGGGAGCCGTCCAGTGTCTTAACTGTCAAGAATTTGGTCACACCAAAGCGTATTGTAAATTGACGTCAGTTTGTGTTGCGTGTGGGGAGCTACATGCAACTGCTCAATGCGCTAAGTCGAAAACTGACTCAAAAATCAAAGAATGCAGTAACAGCGGAGGTAATCATACCGCAAATTATAGAGGTTGTCCAATTTACACTCATTTGAAAGGCATAAGAACCAACAAGACGTCAGTATTACCTGATCATCCTCAACAGCCTAATTTTGCATCGAGTGACAATTTTCCTCAATTGTTACGGTCCACTAGTCATTTAAACGCGCCTAGTTCTAGACAAGTTTCTTACGTAAACGTGGTTAAATCTAATATGCCAGGTTTGGAGCAGGAACCTAAATCACAATATTACGAGCCTAATATTAACAGTCTAGAGACTATATTGCAGACACTTGTCTAAACTATGAACACTTTTACTACCACTATGACATCCATGATGCAGGAAATGCTGAAAATGCAATCCACTATCTTACAAGCCTTTTTAAAGAAATGATTTGTTTAAAAATTTGTTTTTGGAACGCGAACGGCCTCCGCCAACATAAAAACGAACTGGAACACTTCCTGATGGATAAGCAGATTGATGTCATGATGATTGCTGAAACTCACTTGACGGCGACAGAGTCCTTCAAAATTAATGGCTACGTGTTGTATGATACTAAAGATCCCCGCGGAAGAGCATGTGGAGGTTCGGCAATTCTTATAAAGAACAGAATAAAACATTATTTAATGTAAAACATATGTGAGGATAACCTACAAGCAACAAACATTTGTATTGAATTCTGTCAATACAATTTTGTTTTATTATCAATTTATTTGCCACCTCGATTTTCAATAAAAGAACACCAATACTACAGCTTCTTCAATTCCCTTGGAGGTAGATGTTTAGTTGCTGGTAACTTTAACGCCAAACACACATTTTGGGGTTAACGTCTGGTGACCCCGAAGGGCTGTGAACTCTTACCCCATTGCCAAAATGGGCTTAGATGTACTCTCAAGTGGGCATCCCACCTACTGGCCGACGGACCGACGGAAGATTCCCGATGTTATTGACTTCGAAGTAGTGAAAAATATCCCTGTAAAATCGATACAAGTGGAGCCTTCATTAGACTTGTCTTCAGATCACTCTCCTTCTATTATTTCAATGCGTTTCCTTCAAGGGAATGGCTCTCCATTTCGGGACATATCTAAAACCAGAGTAAGTTGGATAAAGTATAAAAAGTATTTAAGTTCCCACTGCACGGAAAATGTAGTGTTGAGAACTACCGAGGATATTGATGGGTCGATTGGCAAGTTTACTGAGGACATACGAAGAGCTGTACATCACGCCTCCACATATGACGTTGAGTGCAGAAGTGGGACAAACAGAACTTATTTCGCTGAACTCGATCATCTCCTGTCAGAACAAAGAAGAGTTAGAAGAGAGTGACAAATTCATAGGTCTCCTCAACTGAAAGCTAGGCTACGGGAATGCAGAGATATACTAAGAAATTTCTTAGAAATCCAAAGAATGGCTTCACTTAAATCATACTTGGAGGGTATTGATAGTTCCCCACAATTTGACTATTCGTTATGGAAGGCGGCACGAGGTTTAAAAAGGCCAGTTAGAGGAAAGCCTCCTCTGCGAAATCCGTCTGGTGACTGGGCCAGAAATGATTTCGAGAAGGGGACTTTATTTGTTAACCATTTGAGAAATGTGTTTACTATTGTAGTGTGTTTGTCACAACACATGTCAACTACCCAAAATGCATGAAAACAATTAAAAACAAATAATATTCTTTCTTTGTAATATAAAACCCACGATATAATAGTGACACACTTAAAACATTTATTCTAAAGTAATAACACATTTAAAACGGCACTTGTAATAATAATACCCATACCACACATGAACACAAACAGTGTGAACTAACAAGGGTCAAAGCACTTGAAAATATTACTATGCACATGATTCCATATGTTACTCAATCACAACTCAAACAATTGTATTGAGTAACATTTGAGTCAAATACTGACCAATGAAATCAAGTGTAGTAAATTAAGTAGGTCAAGTAATGTAAAAGAAAGAGGCAAGCAGATATTTAGATTTAGAAATTGTAAATAGAAAAATTAGTATAAATAACAGAGAATCGTTCAATAAAAATCAGAATACTTTTTAATCGTAACACATTAACTTGTTTTTCTCATATATTCTACCTTAGCACTCTCGAAGTGCTTAGAAGAATTAAAACGTGTTGCAGCTAGATGCAACATTCATAAATTCTAGCAAAGACTCTAAAGACCGATTATAACTCAGAAACATTGGACCGTTTGAACATACTTTATATGTAGATCCTGTCCAATTCAAAAAATGTATCTGATTTGCCACCACGCGTTATTAGACCTCCTGTACCTCTAAGCCTTAGCTTTAATGATGTTCAAAGCGCTATTGGTACTCTGAACCTCAAAAAAGCTCCCGGTATGTATAAAATCAGCAACAAAATGCTTGTGAAGTTACCTCGTGTAGCTGGGAGAATTATCCTCTTTATCTCCAATCTCCTATTTTACTCCTATTTTACGCCTAGAATACTATCCTGCAGATTGGAAGGTATCTATGATTACCATGATTCCTAAGCCAGGGAAGGACCCCACCAAAGTAGAGTTATATAGGCCAATTAGCCTACTGCCGACAATTTCAAAACTGGTTGAAAAATTGTTAACGGCTAAGTTGATTCCAATTCTGAATGACACTCAATGTATTCCAAATCACCAATTCGGGTTCAGAGCTAAACACAGTACCATCGAACAAACACACAGATTAGTAAATGTGATAAGACGGTCGTTTGAAGAGAAAAAATACTGTTCCGCGCTTTTCATTAATGTTTCCCAAGCGTTCGACAAAGTCTGGCATAAAGGTTTAATGCATAAAATAAAATTAGCTCTGCCTGCTAACACCCACAAACGTATGAAAAGTTATTTATATGGTCGCAAATTTACAATCAAAGAAGGCGATTTTTTAAGCCCCGCTTAGCCAATTGAAGCAGGAGTACCCCAGGGTAGCATTCTGGGTCCTACTTTATATTTGATTTATGCATCCGACATGGCGTCAGACCCCATAATACATACTTCAACTTTTGCAGACGATACAGCCTTAATTAGCGTTCATAAGGACCATCAAATAGCATCACAGAATTTGCAGAAATATGTTTATAAACTCGAGAATTGTCTTGAGCTTTGGAAAATCAAGGTTAACGAACAGAAATGTTTTCATATAACTTTCACATTGCGAAAAGATACCTGCTCGTTCATCAGAATAAATAACCAAATTATCCCGCAACACAATGAAGTCAAATATCTCAGAATCCACCTCGATCGTCGTTTAACTTGGAAGTCTCATATCGACGCAAAACTTACACAGATGAGATTAAAAGCAGTGCAACTTAATTGGCTAATCGGCAGAAATTCTACATTAAAGTTGGATTGCAAACTTTTGTAGTACAATGCAATTCTAAAGCCAATCTGGTGTTATGGAATTCAATTATGGGGTACTGCCTCAGCATCCAACATTGAAAAAATTCAAAGGGGTCAAAATAAAATTCTACGTATAATTAATGCAGCTCCATGGTACGTTAAAATTCTCGAATTCACAAAGATCTAGGCATTCCTTTGGTGAAAGTCGAATTTACAAAATATGCCTCAAAATATGTCAGCAAACTTGAACACCTCAAAATATGTCAGCAAACTTGAACACCATTCAAACCCACTTGCACGAAACATCCTTAACTTTTTTGGCCATGTTCGGTTGAGAAGGTGGGATACCATTGCTTTAACTCAGGCGCAAAACAGATGACTGGATCAGTGGATGTAAATTTTTTGTAGTATCATAATATTTTGTCTAGCACTGGCTGGACTTATTATTTTCTTTTAGTATTAAGATTCGAAAACTTATTGTCATTTCAACATCTGAAAATTCAATAAATAAATAAAATGTATTAAATAAAAAAACATCTAATTTCACTTGGCTTTTCTTTTTCGTCACATTTTGAATATGGCTTGTTTGCTCTGCGTGTCGCTTCAGCTTCGCTGTGTGATTTACCATAGTTTTTTCGCATGCAATGCAGTATGCGCTCCCATTTTGCTCCTTGAGCCAACTAAATTAGATTAGCCATTCTTTGGGAAATTTGCGTATTAGGTCCTTTTTTTCGGCAGCATCAATTACATACTAGTGCCATGAAATATGTACATACATACATATGTATGTGTGTATTTAGTACCTTTCACTGCCATCGCTTTCAACTGACTGCGTGGGAGGCCCTTGTTCTGCAACCTTCGCCTTCTTTATCAAAAACCTGAAACAACATATCATATCATTCAAGTACATACATTCAAGTAATTCTTTAACTTACTTATCCATGGTTAATTTGTATTCGAGTTTTACTTATTCGCAGACAACTGTAATAAAATATTGCTTACATTGAAGTTAATTTGTCAATTTGTGATTTGTAAACAAAAGAAACAATTACCAGTGTTGTCAATTAAGCTTTAATTACGCTAGATTTAACTAATTTAAAAGGTGTTAAGCTGCAAAAAAAATTTCATAGCATTAAGCTTTTTGGCTTAAATTAACTTTACGTGCACCTCACCGATTGTATCCAAAATTTCGCCATCGATAGAACTTTGTGCGTTGATAATAACATTTTTCTTGTTTTTTTAGTTAATTGTCTGTTTTTTGAAATTACATTCTTTTTACATTTACAAAAAATTTAAAATTAAATCATAATTTATTTGTATCACAATCGTAATCATTTTCTTAAAAAGGACCAATTCAAAAAAAAAAAATGGATCAGTGGACCAAACGTGAAAAAGGACCATTTTTTGTCTCATAGGCCCAATGTGGCAACCGTGATTATAAGTATAATATTATTATTTATACATAAAAAAAACTATATAACAAACACAGCATTAGAACAAATAGATAATGTAAAAGAGTACATTTTATAAAAAGCAAATGAATTGCAAATAGAAAAGTCAATTCCATGAAAGAGAAAGTAGATGAATTTAAGGTTATGGATAAAATTACATCCATTAAGGATTACTGGAATAAAATAAAAGCTTGAGGTTAACAAAAAAAAATATTAAATGTTTTAATGTTAATTATAAATAATAATTTTGTTCCGATTAGAGTTAATAACTGATGGATAAACTATATAGACAAATAGAAATAATATTCACAAATGCAAAGAAAACATCAGGTATACCTTATTTATTAGAAGCAATAAAATCTAAAAGAGAAATTACAAAAAGACGCAAACACAAAACAGTTTGAAGCTAACGGAAATAGATAAGAATAAAGATATAAAGAAGTTTGCTGAATTAAAAAGAGAAGTTTTGGCCATTTTTCAGGCATACGAAGACAAGACACGACATAATTGTTTTCGGATTAGTTTAAAACATCACAATGAAAATTTAATGAACGTTTTTATAGATTATCCAAGTATAATCTCAAGCTAAATGCGAATAAGTGTTCTTTTCTGAGACCAGAAGTTGTGTATTTAGGCCATTTGATCACAGCAAGTGGTTTCAAACCAGACCTAAGCAAGTATGAAGCAATTTCCAAGTATCCCATTCCAAATAATTCCGACGATGCATTATCAAGGATAGAAAAAGATTCGACAATTTTGAAGAGTATGTTACCATCAGAAAACGATGAAAATACCAAGAAAACAAGAGG
This sequence comes from Bellardia bayeri, assembly GCA_950370525.1. Lineage (NCBI taxonomy): Eukaryota > Metazoa > Arthropoda > Insecta > Diptera > Calliphoridae > Bellardia > Bellardia bayeri. The sequence goes on along the minus strand of OX493269.1, from coordinate 997,292 downwards.
TAACGAATAAAGAGTCATCAATTAGTAATACTATCAGTAGCAAGTCCCATAGTGAGTCTGATCAACTACATATGTGGGATTGCACTTCCATCAATGATATAAAACATGCATGTAAATTAAAATTTGTAGTGAAAGAATATGTTACAAAATGTGACCTTTGCCAAAGAAATAAACGGATAAGACATACGAAAGAACCATTCGAAATAACGAATACACCGTCACATAGTTTCAATACAATAGTAATTGATACAGTTGGTCCACTACGACCTACGAACAATTTCAGATATATATTGACAATGCAATGTGAACTGACAAAATATCTAATTGCTTGTCCAATGGAAACAAAGTCCATAGCAAAGGCTTTAGGAGAAAATGTGATATTAAAGTATGGTTCATTTAATATACTGAAATCGGATAGAGGAACGGAATTTACAAACGAATTAATGAAGGAAATATGCGAATTATTGAAAATTAAACAACGATTTCAACTCCTTGCCATCAGGCACAGTAGAAAGAAACCATAGGGTTTTAAACGAATATTTTTTATCTTTGGTGGAAAGCGATGTTTGGGACAAATGGATTCCATATTATGCATTTGCGTACAATATAACTCCTATAAATTGACAGACAAAATAAAAAAGAATAGACAATTAGAATCAAATAATAAGGCAAATGGTATTAATTTAGAAGTTAAATAATATAATAAAGTTAATTATTTTAATTTTGACTTTATGACTATCTTTTTAATACTAACTTATTTCTAATTTTACATCGACTTATATACTACAATTATTTGTATAGTGACAAAGGGGAAACAATAAAATAAAAACAAACATTGACACACTTCACACATCTGCATGCCAGATTGCTGCAGTCGCTGTACTTCAAAATATCATATGTACTGTGATATCATAAGTTGTACTTGAACTGTGTGTGTTCTGTTATAAACAAACAATAATACTTGACAATGGTCAGTACTAGAAACTATGTAATATGAAACCCTTTAGTATGTTTTTGTTTATAAGTATTCATAATTGTTTTTATTCATTGACATTTGGTGTGGCTAATTTCAACTTAAGGTTGAAATACAATTCGTTGTTTTCCCTTCATACACTATTTACTTAAAGTATGCACAATACATAGTATTAGCGTTAGGTTTATATATTCAAAAACAAAGTGTGCCCTCTCAACAAAATCTCAATTCCCCGTTTAGAATTACAGGCTGCCGTCCTTGGAACTAGAATAGAGCAAAATGTACTAGATGAACATAAAATAGTGCCGATTTCAACAGTAATGTGGAGTGATTCTCAAGCAGTTCTAAAATGGATCTCAAGTAGCCATAGGAGTTATAAGCCGTATGTAGCATATAGAATAGCAGAAATACTCTCTTCCACCACTATTGAAAATTGGAAATGGGTCTCTACTAAAGATAATGTAGCCGATGATGCCACTCGCTGCTATAATAATATTGATTTTTCTATTTCTAGTGGGCCTTCTTTTCTAAAGTACCATGAGGATGATTGGCCAATCAACGAAAATATTACCCTTCACCAGGAAGAACAAGACGAAGGTAATGCGCCCTAAGGTCTTACTTGTAAATTCAATAAGTGAGTTTACAAATATCAAACGATTCTCATCTTATAGCCGATTAAAACGAACGGTTGCGCAAATTCTTCGTTTTAATAATCTATGTCGTAAACGGTGTAGCGATTTAGATTCCTACGAATTAACAGCCAAAGATTTAGAAAAGGCGAAAATAATTTTATGTCAACAAGTTCAAAGGGAATCTTTTGCGGAAGATATAAAATGCATAGAAAAAGATAAATATGCTTTTGAGAAGTTTGCTATTTAAAATCAGCAAAATCGGTTTAGGCCAACCAGAGTTATGGACCGATATGTGAGACAACCTGAATAAAAATTTGATATTTTTTGTCCATATTATTGCAATATTTTGAAATATATTGCAGATAATACCATGAAATTTCGTACACGTTGTTTCTATGATAAAAGAAGAAAGTGTGCCGAAAATAGTATGAATCGGTCCATGATTTCTCATAGCCCCCATACAAAAATCTTCCCGAAATATTGCTCAATTATACATAAATGCCTATAAAATTGGAATATTAAGACAAAATTCACCAAAAATAAGTTTTCTACAAAAATAAATCGCAAAACGAAATTTTTTTTAGTTCGGTCCATGTTTGATCATAGCCCCCATATAAAGTCCACTTCAAAAATTCACTTAAATGCGTATAAAACAGATACAACTAATGTTAAACGACTAAAACTTGACATGAAGAATCTTTATAGGCAACTAAATTGTTGTACTAAATTTTATGGTGGTCGGCCCAGAATTGGTCATAGCTCCCATACAAGGACCACCTCTGAAAAAGACATTTATCCCTATATATATTGTATAAATATCGATACTGACTCAAAACTTTACACAAATCATTTACATATATACAAAAATCATCCCACAAAATTTTGTGAATTTCGGTCTATTGTTAACCGTATGCCCCATATAAAGCCCTCTTCCGAAAATTACTTTAATACTCATAAATCTCTTATAAATAAGGGTACCAATCCAAAATTTTACACGGCTCATTTACATACATGCCTAATTCAAAGCAGGATTTTGAGAATATCGGCCCATATTTGACTATGTCCCCCATATAAGGTCCACTTCCGAAATCCCCGTTAATACTAATATATATCTTAAATATTACGTTATTATGTTGAAATTCGACGCGAAATATCCTCATATGCATGAGAATCACTGTTCCAAAATTTAAGAAGATCGGCCCATAATTTGTCATAGCTGCCATATAAAAATTTCCAAAAAAAAAACAAAAAAATTCGGGTCAAAAAATATTCTTTTCGGATTTAACCCATATTCGGTACATATTTTCTAATCATGATATATATCGTTGGAAAGGTATTTTTAATACCTTTTATATAATGTATTACAAATTATAATACACCCAGTAGTTCCCGAGATATAGGCCTATATCTTTTCAACTTTACGGGCCCGCCCCCTCGAATATAGGCGTGACCGCCAACAATTTTTTTTTTGCTGGCATCTCCTCTAAAAGCCCTATTTGATTAAGTTTTTTTTTTTTTTAGCAAAGTCACTAAAACCGAATTGTTCTCCTTTTTTATACTCTGTTAAATTACACTCAAGATTATTATGAACATTAGACAAACTCTGTAAATTATGGTAAGAATTGCATCCACAACAAAGGTAAAGGGTATATAAGATTCGGCATAGCTGAATATAGCACTCTTACTTGTTTTTGTAAGCAATTATCCAAACATTTTGATTTTAGCGACGTTTCTTTAAAATAAATTTCTTCTCTTGATCAACATAATATTATTATTAAAAAAGTTTCTTCATTGTCTCCGCTTATGGAAAGATTTCCAAATTTAATTAATGAAAATGATTCTCAAAATTTAGATGCTGAATTTAAAGAACTTCGTCATTTAGATTTCACAAAATATTTTCAAACCTTAGAAAAAGTTAACTGTGAAGATTTTTGGGCCACAATCTCTAAAATAACTCGAGCAAATAACGACTTAGCTGTTCCAACATTGACGAAATTTGTTTCCAATATAATTTCTTCCCAGCTCATCAGCAAACATTGAACAAATTTTTTCTAAAGTTTATTTAAATAAAACTTGAAAACGCAACATTAGAAAGTATTTTATTTACACATGATTATTTATTAGTTAAAAAATCTTCTTGCTAATTAAGCCGTTGAGTGTTATGAATCGTAATCGCAGTTTACAACATACGACATGAAAATACTTAGTATTGTGAACGGTAATCGAGGCCTTCCCTTGGTTTTTTTATTCTTTCATGCATGTTGATTTGCATTAAAAAGTACGAAAATTGAATTGGCACGTGTAAATGAAATGGCAAGTCCAAAAGAGAATTCAACAAAATCTGGTCAGCTTAAACTGAAGAGTGTGAAACAAGACTTACAGTATTTTATAAATATCTGAATTTAGCATATTTTATTAATTCAGATTAAATTACAATGTCAAAACAATTTAGTTTATTAGGTTTTAAATGACATCATATACGAGTACAGGTACTTCTTTTCAAAGAATATCATAGTTTTGTTATTTAAATTTATTTGGCTGGATGTTTACAGATAAATAAGTAATTTCTACTATCATGACTCAATATTATTTGGAATTATTATACTTAAACTTAAAAATTGTCAATAATAATTAAGAAAACACTATTATTACTTAGTTTTGTTTTTGAAATATGTATGTCATGTTCTTCTTAATATTTATGATATTAAATGCGAAAAATAGTTGTTGTTGTAAAACAAACAAATGATAGAAAATTTTAATAATTCAGAAAATCGTCACTTTCAATGAAAAAATCGTCAAATCGTCACTTTGCTATTTTTGAAACAAAAAATCGTCAAATCTGGCGGCTATGGATGCAGTTTAAGAAATTAGAATGAAATTAGTGGTTATGATTTATGCTGAATTTGTGTATGTATGTTTAATAACATTACTGTTCCAATAAGTATTGTTTTTCACTGGGTATAAAAGCGCATTTTATGGTCTTCTTATTTTGAAAACAACTGCGTCACCTAAAAGTTCAATTTTAAAAATGTTTTTTTTTTTGCGATCCAGCTTGTAAAAAAAAACTTTTTATTAGAGATTCTATGTTAGCTGAAAGGACAGGGAAACATCTACCCATTTCCTCTAGGAAAAAAAATGTAGTGCCCTTAACAGGTCGGAAAAATAAGATCTTTCCGTTTTGGCTAAATTGTATTGGAACAATTGGAACCACTAAAAGATCTTGTATTATTCTTGGGAACGGGAAACCCGGAAATCCACCAAAATCCTGCCTAGAAAATGGTATTGCCAGCAACATTATTGATGGAAAGTGTTTTGTGTCAAAGGAAAATAATTTAATTAAAAAGTGTGAAAATCTATAAAAACTTAATACCGGAAAATCTAGGCCTGAAAATTGATGAATAGATAGAAAGATAGAAAAAAACTAATATAAACTTGTCTATAGAAATGAATTTGAAAAAAATTACTTAACATAACCTCATAAAAATTGTCCAATTTTGTTTACAAAACGGCAAATTCAAAAGACTTGTGTAATTCGGATAGCAGAATCTTTGCCATGTTATAAATAATGTTAAACGGCTAAAATTGGACATGAATAATCCTTATAGGCAAACAAATTATTGTACTAAATTTTATGGTGGTCGGCCCAGAATTGGTCATAGCTCCCATACAAGAACCACCTCTGAAAAAGACATTTATCCCTATATATATTGTATTAATATCGGTACTGACTCAAAACTTTACACAAATCATTTACATATATACAAAAACTATCTCACAAAATTTTGTGAATTTCGGTCTATTTTTAACCGTATGCCCCATATAAAGCCCTCTTCCGAAAATCACTTTAATACTCATAAATCTCTTATAAATAAGGGTACCAATCTAAAATTTTACATGGAGCATTTACATACATGCCTAAATCAAACTGCTGGATTTTGAGAATATTGGTCCATATTTGACTATGTCTCCCATATAAGGGCCACTTCCGAAATCCACGTTAATACTAATATACATATATCTTAAATATACCGTAATTATGTTGAAATTCGACGTGAAATATCCTCATATGCATGAAAATCACTGTTCCAAAATTTAAGAAGATCGGCCCATAATTTGTCATAGCTGCCATATAGGAACCATTTCCAAAAAAAAAAAAACAAATAAATTCGTGTCAAAAAATATTCTTTTCCGATTTAACTCATATTCGGACCATATTTTATAATCATGATATATATTGTTGGAAAGGTATTTTTAATACCTTTTATTTAATGTATTACAAATTATCATACACCCAGTAGTTCCCGAGATATAGGCCTATATATTTTGAACTTTACGGGCCCGCCCCCTCGAAAATAGGCGTGACCACCAACAAATTTTTTTTTTGCTGGTATCTCCTCTTTTTGAGGAAAGTCACTAAAACCGAATTGTTCCCCTTTTTTATACTCTGTTTGTTAAATTACACTCAAGATTATTATGAACATCAGACAAACTCTGTAAATTATGGTAAGAATTGCATCCACAACAAAGGTGAAGGGTATATAAGATTCGGTATAGCCGCATATAGCACTCTTACTTGTTTAATTTATTTTTAAACCTTTTACAGGATAAAGCTGAGTCAGTGGCTCAAAATAAAATCCTTATGGAGTGTAAGGTATCCATAAGAAAGGTGGAGCATTCGGTGTGCCGCATAATATGAGAAACTGTGAACCATGACCTTAATGAAGTCGCCTCAATGCTTCCATTAAAAACTTTGGAGGACGTTGATAGCATTGAGGAAAAAATTCAATCGACGGACTTCGCAATGGCAGTAGTAAGCAACGTAAATTTAAAATTTAAAGTTTCTCTTCTTACAGAAAACGTTTATGTTCAAAACAAAAGGAATGGCAGAAGACGTCAGCGAAGTCATCCGTAGTCTGATGACGGATGAACTTTTAGATAAGTTTAATTGGGTAGTGGGAGAAGAAAGCGCTTGGGAAATTTATACTCTTCAATAAGCTTTTAAGAGGTATCTAATCATTTTGGCCTACCTATGAATTTTTATGTACACACTTGCTTAATTTTACATTTTAAATTTCAGATGTTTTCCCAAGCAATCTTTCAATGATTTTGAGAGGAGTTTGAGGAAAGCTGTGGACAAAAGCCACCACAGGCAGAAACAAAAAATTTATTACAAAAAAAAAAAAATAATAAAGAACAAAAGCCTAAATTGTAATACAAAATTAATAAATTAATTTTTAATAAAATTTTTATTTAAATAAATTAATATTGAGGTCATTTTTTCTTTTTTATAAAAGATTTTTTTTTATTTTTATGGCGTTTTCTTTTCTGACAAAAATGTTACACGATTTTCCCATTTCGCACCTTTTTTAATTTGTTTGTGTTCTTTTCTGAAAAAATGTCAACACTGCTAAGGTGTAGTGTGTTCTTTTCTATAAATGTCACACTATAAATTTAAAAAGTGTTGCACCTGTCACACTCTGTATTTTTAGAAGGGGATCATCGCACGATAAAACAGCTGACATTTGTTTTGTTTATGAATTCGTATTTGTGTTAAGAACAAAAAAATATACAAAATGGAAAATATTACTACTTTTTTATGTGCTGAAAAAAATTTGGATGACTTGTTGGATTCGTCTTCATCATCTGATGAATATGAAATATTTGATATGATTATGGAAAGGAATTCGCAACCGCGAGTGAAAGGCTTTGTAGAGAACGTAATTAATGAATACTCTGAAGTTGATGTATGTCAATTTCATAGGACAATATCTCCTACTTCTTATATGTGCATATATGTAATGTATGTTTATATATATATATATATATGATTTGTATAGTTTAAGAAGAATTTACGTATTAGTCGGGAAGGTGCCATTGGTCTGCTTCTTCTTTTTAACATGAAAAAAAAGTATTACACTGTTGTGATTTTATGTTCTATTCTGACCATTAAAAATGCGACATCTTTAAAATGTGGGGTAAACATTATAAAAATGTACAAATAACCCCCGTATTCATATAAACTTACAACAGGTTTATAAAACAAATTTCCATACAAAATTTGCTTTGTAAACCTCTTATAAATCTGTTGTAAGTTTTATGAATAAGGGCATAAAGGTGTAACATTTTATTTCAGAAAAGAAAACACCATTATTTATAATTAACTCAATATTTCGATTTCTTTTGTTAATCTTCTTCAGGAGTTATGTATTTTAGTTTAATGTTTAAAAATAAATAAATATTTTGATATAATAACGTAGGAAGATTATTCACAAAAACTAAAGATAGATTAGAAAAGAAAGATATGTCAAATTCCCTTGGTGGTAATAGTAACGAGCAATGTAAGAAAATATATGTAGGAACAACAGGGACAAAACTTAAAACTAGATTAGCAGGACATAGACATGACCAGAAATATAGAAATTATAATTCAACACAAAAAACAGCTTTATCAAGCCATTGTAGAGATTTAAACCACTATTCAGATTTCGATAACACAGCTATGTATATCGAACACAGAAAATTATACAAAATGAAGATACATGTTAGAAATGTTACATATCGTTAGTATAATTCGAAAAGACGCTAAGTCCACTTTTTTACAAAATTGAGATTTTAATGCAAAATGGTAATAACATACAAAATATTATTTTACAACAACAAAAAAGGTCATTATGTAGTTTAAGGTTGTTGTAATTTTGTGGTTTGCAAAAACTCTAAGTCCACAAAACTACAAAAAATATTAAAAGCACGTGCTATGTCTACGAATATTAATATATTCAACTGTTCTATTTTTTCTAAAGCCGTGGAGATCTAAAAAGAAAAAAAATATACTTAGCGTCTTTTGAAAAAGGTAAATATTTAAATTTTAGTTTTTATATTTAGTTCGTTTATTTGACCTTTTTTTAATATTTAAGGTCACTTGAATTTTATATAAAAATATTTAATTTATTTATATATATTTTTATATAAAATTCAAGTGACCTTATTGCTTGTAAAAAGAAACTATTAAATTTTAGTTTTTATTTAAAAATAATAATATTTAATGTAATTTACAATAATTTTAGTAAGTATTTTTAAGAAATTGGTATGGATTCTTCCAAAAACTATGGAATTGAAGCAGACGACGGTGTTATGGGAGTTGTTCCATATGGGTTTAATACGGACTCTGGCGATTCTTTCGAATTCCGTACGAAAACGAGAACTCGTAGAAAGAGGTTTCGATCAGAAAACCCCATTTTGGAAAAGACAATACAGGCAGTGGTTGGAATTATAAAAAACAAAAATAAGCACGGTCATTAAAGAAGAGGTGTAACTGTAAAGAAAATACTGCTTTTAAGTGCACAAAGATCGCTGAGGAAAATAGGAGAAAAATATTTGACGATTTTTGGAAAATTAGTTGGAGTCCATCCAATTAAAAGGCCCAGAAATAGAAAAGAGGAAAATAAATCTAAAAGAAGTCAAACACTTCAATATTATTTGAAAGTAGATAACAAAAATATAAGGGTTTGTAAAACATTTTTTTTAATACGTTGGGAATTGGTCGACAAACTGTAACCAATTGGACGAATAAAACTCGAAATTCAAGAATAAATGCTCCAAGAAGAATTGGTTCTTCAGAAGAAAAAAAATGTCTTGATTTGTTTTTTGATTCTCTACCAACAATGGAGTCGCACTACTGTCGTGCTGTACAAAAAAATATCTACAAACAGAATGGCGTTCTAAATTGCAATTATACCACTTTTAAGTTAACGACTGGTGTGTTGAAAAAAAAACACAAAATCACTTTCCCTTACATCTTTCTATACTACATTTGAAGCAAACAATCTTTCTCTGTTTTCTCTGAAAAAAGACCAATGCGAATTATGCGTACGTTTTTCAGCAGGAAATGTATCTCAAGAAACTTATAACCTTCACCAAGAAAAGAAAAAAGAAGCTAGGCGTGAAAAGATCAAAGGCAGGGACAATGAAACACACGTCTACACTGTCGACCTTCTGTATTAATGGCCCCAAAATTGGAAGTAAACAGCCTATATTACCGTACGAAACTTCAGGTTCATAATTTGGTTTTCTATAATCTAAAAAATAAAGAAGCGTTTTGTTTTTTGTGGAGTAAAGTGGAAGGCGGTCTGAGTTCCGAAGATTTCGCAAGTATTTGGATTTATTTTATAGAAAACAAAGTTCTTTGTGGAAACGATAATCCAAAAAAATAATCTTTTATAGCGATGGTTGTACGTACCAAAATAGAAATTGTGTTATGAGCCCTGCTCAATGTGGCTATCAAACATGGCATTGATATTATGCAAAAAATTCTTGAAATTGGCCATACACAAATGGAGGCAGATAGCGTTCATTCTACAATAGAAAGAGCTATGAAAAAAGAGTAATTAACGTACCTTTAGAATACATAGATGTTTGTAAAGATGCTCGTAAAAACCGTAGACCATATGATGTTATGTATTTAGATTACAAATTTTTCAAAACATTTGATAACGTTCAGCTTCTTAAGAGTATCAGACCTGGGCATAATAAAGGCGATATTAAAGTTACACTGCCGTATTCAGAAAAAATAAAGTAGGTTTAAAGTGTGCTTTTAGACAAAATTTTCATACAAAATTTTCTCAAAGTACATTTGAAGTCTACTTTAATTTTTTCTGAATAAGACTGACAGACATTAGAGCTATAAAGTACACCCCAAGCAAAGAAATATATTTTAAAATTCGATTTTCTTATGTATGAAAAATATTACCGCAGAAAATTGATAATAAAATTTATCTTATAGACTTTGAAAACTTGCAGCAACTTTATCAAGAAAGAGAAAAATTACTGCAAGCAAGTATGGAGACTTACAATTTCTCAAATCAACCTTACCTAATGAACGCCGCAAATTTTATGATGATTTACCTCACCTTTGAATTTTTTCTACTTTAAGTTTTACAATAAGAATTAAAATGAGCTTAAAAATGTATATATGTACATAGTTATATTTTTTATAGAAATGAAGTGAACTACGAAAAGTCTTTAGTTTCTATTTTTTCTAATAAAATTAATATTGAAAATTAAATCAAACTTGTTTTTAAAATTAAAATTGGCTATAGGAAAACGTGCTAAGTCCACAATAAAACGAATAAGTTTACAAAGCAAAAACGATAAGCCCAAAAACTGCGACTTTCTCTCTCAAGATTTGGGGAAATGGAGTTTTGATCTAGGACATTAAAAGAGAGGTATTTAAAAAAAAATAATTGCGTTGAAAAAGTTTACAAATTTTAAGAACTGAAAAAGCTGCAATGTTTTTTGTGTTTCCTGTAAAATTTAAAAAAGGGACTTAACAGATTTGCGAATTAGACTAACGATATCACCAGGAAAAAGAATAAATTTTAAAAAGGACACAGAAAACTTAGCTCAAAATTATAGACACCTATTGTACAAAAATTTAAATGTTTACAATAGGAGAAATTAACACAATTTATGTATTTAAAAATGTTATCATTTTAAAATATTATTATTCAAAATGTTACTATCTTTCTGTTAAAATTATTTACTGTTCAATGTTATCATTAAAAATTTAAAATTATTTTTTATGTAAAACATATTTTGTCAACCCCTTTCAAACTTATATCAAAATATTTATTTTACACCTAGAAAATTTGTTATTTTGAAACATTTTTTTTTTAATTAAATTTTGATTTTTTCGACCTTTCTTTTGATAAAATAAAAAGGTTTTTTTCGAGCTCGAGGCCAATTATTTGTAAAAAATGTAAATGTATATTTCGATATCCTTCGGATATCATTATCAAGGCTGTAGTAACAATAAAAGAAAAACACAAATGTACGAAAATTATTAACAACGACTGTGTTTTAAATAAAAATATAAACATAATAACAGCAAAAAATAAAACAGAAAAGAAAAACAAAAACACTTACAATGAGTTACAATTATATTTTTAAGAGACGAATTATTGTCCCCACCTTCAATAATGCACTAACTTAACTATCTACTTTTCTTTTTTGTTATGTGTCTATAGCTATTGGCGCAGTTCTCTGTGTCTGTCTTATAATTCATTCTCCTCTCCTTTGGTATGTTAATTATATGGAGCATCTCCAAACTATGAACACTTTTACGACCACCATGACATCCATGATGCAGGAAATGCTGAAAATGCAATCCACTATCTTGCAAGCCATTTTAAAGAAATGATTTATTTAAAAATTTGTTTTTGGAACGCGAACGGCCTCCGCCAACATAAAAACGAACTGGAATACTTCCTGATGGATAAGCAGATTGATGTTATGATGATTGCTGAAACTCACTTGACGTCGACAGGGTACTTCAAAATTAATGGCTACGTGTTGTACGATACTAAAGATCCCCGCGGAAGAGCTTGTGGAGGTTCGGCAATTCTTATAAAGAACAGAATAAAACATTATCTAATGAATAACATAAGTGAGGATTACCTCCAAGCAACAAACATTTGCATTGAATTCTGTCAATACAAATTTGTTTTATCATCGATTTATTCTCCGCCTCGATTCTCAATAAAAGAACACCAATACCATAACTTCTTTAATTCCCTTGGAGCTAGATTTTTAGTTGCTGGCGACTTTAACGCCAAACACACATTTTGGGGTTCACGTCTGGTAACCCCAAAGGGTCGCGTACTCTTCAACACCATTGCTCAAATGGGCTTAGATGTACTCTCAAGCGGACATCCCACCTACTGGCCGACGGACCGACGGAAGATTCCCGATGTTATTGACTTTGGAGTAGTGAAAAATATCCCTGTAGAATGGATGCACGTGGATCCTTCATTAGACTTGTCCTCAGATCACTCTCCTACTATCATTTCAATGCATTTCCCTCAAGTGTGTGGCTCTCCATTTAGAAACATGACTAAGACCCGAGTAAGCTGGATAAAATACAAAAAGTATTTAAGTTCTCATTGCACGGAAAATATTGTGTTGAGAACTACCGACGATATCGATGAGTCGATTGGCAACTTTACCGAGGACCTTCGACGAGCTGTGCATCACGCTTCCACTTATCACGTTGAATGTAGAAATAGGACAAACAGAACTTATTTATCTGAACTCGAACATCTCCTATCAGAAAAAAGAAGAATGAGAAGAGAGTGGCAACTTCACAGGTCTCCTGAACTGAAAGCTAGGCTACGGGTATGCAGAGATATACTAAGACATTTCTTAGAAACCCAAAGAACGGCTTCACTTACATCCTACTTGGAGGGTCTTGATAGTACCCCACAATCTGACTACTCGTTATGGAGGGCGGCAAGAGGTTTAAAAAGACCAGTGAGAGGAAAACCTCCTTTGCGAAATCCGACTGGTGACTGGGCTAGAAATGATTCCGAGAAAGGGACATTATTTGTTAACCATTTAAGAAATGTGTTTACGAAAAACAACTCAAATAACGTATCTGATTTGCCACCACTCGTTATTAGACCTCCTGTACCTCTAAGACTAAACTTTGGTGATGTCCAAAGCGCTATTGGTACTCTGAACCTTAGAAAGGCTCCAGGTATGGATAAAATCAGCAATAAAATGCTTGTGGAGTTACCTCGTGTAGCTAGAAGAATTATCCTCTTTATCTTCAACGCTATTTTACGCCTAGAATACTATCCTGCAGATTGGAAGGTGTCTATGATCACTATGATTCCTAAGTCAGGGAAGGATCACACCAAAGTAGAGTCATATAGGCCAATTAGCCTATTGCCGACAATTTCTAAACTGTTCGAAAAATTGTTAATGACTAAGTTGATTCCAATTCTGAACGACACTGAATGCATTCCTAATCATCAATTCGGCTTCAGAGCTAAACACAGCACCATCGAACAAACACACAGATTGGTAAATGTGATAAGAGGGTCGTTTGAAGACAAAAAATACTGCTCCGCCCTTTTCATTGATGTGTCCCAAGCGTTCGACAAAGTTTGGCATGACGGTTTAATGCACAAAATAAAATTAACTCTGCCTGCTACCACCCATAAACTTATGGAAAGCTATTTATACGGTCGCAAATTTAATCTCAAAGAAGGCAATTTTTTAAGCCCCGCTCAGCCAATTGAAACAGGTGTGCCACAGGGTAGCATACTGGGTCCTACTTTATATTTGATTTATGCCTCCGACATGCCGTCAGACCCCAAAATCCACACGTCAACTTTCGCAGACGATACAGCCTTTATCAGCGTTCACAAGGACCACCAAGTAACATCACAGAATTTGCAGAATTATGTTTATAAACTAGAGAATTGGCTAGAGCTTTGGAAAATCAGGGTTAATGAACAGAAATGTATTCATATCACTTTCACATTGCGAAAAGAAACTTGCTCGTTCATCAAAATAAATAATCAAATTATTCCTCAACATAATGAAGTCAAATACCTCGGCATTCACCTCGACCGCCGTTTAACTTGGAAGTCTCATATTGAAGCGAAACTTACACAGATGAGATTAAAAGCAGTGCAACTTTATTGGCTAATTGGCAGAAATTCTTCACTAAAGTTGGACTGCAAACTATTGTTGTACAATGCAATTCTAAAGCCAATCTGGTGCTATGGAATTCAATTATGGGGTACTGCCTCAGCATCAAACATTGAAAAAATTCAAAGGGGTCAAAATAAAATTCTACGTATAATTACTGCAGCTCCATGGTATGTTAAAAATTCTCGAATTCACAAAGATCTATGCGTGCCATCAGTAAAAGTTGAATTTACAAAACACGCGTCAAAGTATGTCAGCAAACTTGAACACCACCCAAACCCACTTGCACGAGACATCCTTAACTTTAGTGGCCATAATCGGTTGAGAAGGAGGGATACCCTTGCTTTAACTCAAGCGCAAAATAGATGACTGGATCAGTTGATGTGAAATTTTTTTAGTATCATAAAATTTTTGTCTAGCACTGGCTGGGCTTATTATTTTCTTTTTAGTATTAAGATTTGAATACTTATTGTCATTTCATTATATGAAGATTCAATAAATAAATAAAGGCTATAAAAAAAAAAAAAAAAAAAAAATTTGTCCTTATTATAAATTTCAGAATTCTTTATTCTTTCTGCGATAAGTGGTACATACGTCATTGATTTATATATTTTCTTATCCTCTTTATGTTCCCTAGGTGGGTTTTTTCCATAGTTTTCAATTAAAGTATTTATTATATTTTCAGGGAAAGAGTTTCTTTTAAGAACACATTTAATTTTTCCTTTATTGTGAGAATGGAATGACTCATCGCTAATGGAAAAAGCCCTGTTAATCAGATTGTTTGCCGTATTCATTATTATCTTCTTTGGTTGACAAGAATGGAAATTTACAATTCTCCCTGAAGCCGTCGGTTTTTGGTACCAGTCTATTTTAATTCTATTGCCACTTCTTATGACCAGGGTATCTAAGTTTGGAAGTTTTCCATTTACCTCCTCCTCCATTGAACACAGTTCACAAAAACATTAAATTTACAGTTGTTCTAATGTCTTTTTTATTGCACTTATCTTTATAATTCCAAAAAGGTCGTCAACATATTTCGTCAATAATTTAGGTTTTTCGTCCAGATTCTTCATACATGTTCCATATTATTATGATCGGTCCATAATTAGTCGAAGCTGCCATATAATTCCCACTTTCGAAAATCTCTTTAACGGTCATAAATTTCTTAAAAATGTTGGTAATCAAATAAAATTCGACACAAATAAGTTTCTTATATACAGAAATAATGACACTTAATTTTATAATGGTCGATCCATAATTAGTCGAAACTCCCATATAAGACCCTCTCCGTAATTCACTTTAACCGCCATAAATCTTTTAAAAGTATTTATACCGATATAAAGTTTAACACATATAATATTTATATACACAGAAATCATTTCTGAAAATCTGTTTTATACATATGGGTACTAGGTGTAGGGTATTATATGGTCGGGCTTGACGACTATAGTTTTTTACTTGTTATACCTGGAATATGCATAAAATTCTTATAAATGTCGTTATTGAGATGAAATCCAACTAAAGCGAACCTAAAATTAATAGAAATTACGGTACACAGGCGAACTTAAACTCTTACCTGTTGTATTTCTTATTATATTGTGGTGGAGGGTATTTAAGATTTGGCACAGCCGAATATTGCACTCTAACTTGGTTTAGTTTTTTTTTTTATTTCCATATTGCCAACTTTCAATACCAAACATCAGTAAAGGATATTTAAGTAAAATAATATTATTTTAGATCAGAGTCCACCACTAGTATTACTGAGTTAACGAAGTTGTTCGGGTACATGGTGTAAATATACAAGTTGAGTGCAAATCGGCAATAAATACAACATAATACAGAAACAACAGACATTTTGTTTGTGTCAAATAATATATAACTGTCAAAAATACTTGAAAATGTATTACTGTGCTACTGCACTCACCTTGTATAATTACACAATGTTCGGGTATTTATTTATTCTCTTCGTGAATTCTTTAACCAGGATTACCCAAACAGAAAACTGTACTACCACAATTATTCTTTTAATTTACCAAAATCAAAAGTACATCTAATCTTTATTACATTTATCTTCTAACTTAAATATCGTACTGAATTCGTTGATTTGTTATTATAATTATTACCTTTAATTATAATTAGAGTCCAATTTTGTTTTATTTTCCTGTTTTAAACTTAAAAATTTTTAATAAATTAACCACACCAAAATCTTAAGAAAAATAATCCATGTGCGTTGTTTTCATTATGTCGAACGGCAACCATGTTTACAATACAAAATACATGTGCGAGGGAAATTTACATTCAGTACTACTGTGCCTGGTCGTTCATTTCAGTGACCGGTCATTTTCGTTCATTTATTCAAGACTGATTCGTTCAATCGTTCACTTTGAACGAATGAATACAACATCGTATAACATTTACTAACCTTTTTTATTTTTGAATTGCATTAAATTTGTATATAAATTGTATTTTCTATTTATTCACTTTTTGGCTCACTGTTACCACGGTAATTTGATATTAATTTTGTACAAACTAACCACTGTAATTTATTTTGGTAATTAACCGTTAGCTTTTATTTGTTTCTCACTTCAATTCTTAAACTTATGTGTTACGTTGTTGTTATAAACAAGAATGCAAGTTATTTATTATGTTGTTTTTGCATACATACTTATTAGTAACAAGTTGAATTGATGCATTGGAAGTGAGAGACAAATAAAACAACAACAACAGTATGGCCTTACTTACTTATTTATGTACATCAACAATTGTTAGGCGTAAGATAATCATTTTAGAAATAAAGAAATCATTGTTAAAGTTGAACTCTATCAAACACCATCTTATTTTTCTTGTTGTGTATCACGGTCGCATATTCAATATATAAGAATTATCGTTGTCCAAGAAATAAAAACCATTTAGTGACATATAGATAACAATTCTAAGTCCCTGAATTGCTTTATATTGTTGCCGGTGAAGAAAAAGCTCTTCATCGTACATTTTGGCGCCCAACGTGGGGCACGATAGTTTAAAGATATATTTTTCTAATTTGTCGGTGTTCCGTGGCACATTAAAATACTTTTGTGGAAGTACATCTTAAATTAAAAGTGTACAGGTCGTGCGTGAGTTGAGAGTGGTTCGTGGTAAAATAAATTACAATTAAAAACCTTTGAGGAAAAATAAAGAGACAGTGCATTTAAAAACATTTTAGAACAAATTGTTGTGGCATAATTTAATTAAATTAAAAAATTTAAAACATAAATTATATTTGTGAGCTCGGAAAAAAAAATTTGCGCAAAATTTTACCGCTAATTTTATACATAAAATACATGAACTTGTTCGTGGTTTCATTTGGTTCCAGTATATAGTGTAAAATTTCTGTATACCAATTTTTGTCGCTCACAATATTCTAATAAATACTTTGAATAAGTAAAGCCATTTATCAAAAACGTTATTGGACAATTTTGGCATCGGATACAGTGTTACAAAATAGTGCCTCCATTTTCTTAAAATTTAATTGGACTTTTTTGGTGATATTTTTTTTATTTTTTCGATGACGTTGGAGGAAGTTAAACAACAACGGGCTAATACAAGGAAAAGTATAACCCGCATCAAAAATCAAATCGAAGCCAATGGAAGGGGTGAAGGTAAGACACTATCATCAGCTGAATTGAAGTGCCGTTTGGGAATTTTGGAGTCATATTTTAAGCAGATTTTGACGTATCAAACTCAAATCGAAAATTATGATTCTGATGACAATGGTAGGCCTGAAATTGAAGATTTGTACATCACTGCAAAAATGAATATTCAAGCTCAGCTTGGTGAGGATGTTCACAACACAACAATCTCTGAATCCACGATTTGTTTCCCTGTTAACCACCATAAATTGCCGCAGCTCAAATTACCCACATTTAGTGGTAAGTACAGTGAATACAAAAATTTTATAACGTCGTTCAACCAAGTTATTGATCGTGAGTTTAGCCTATCGAATATTGAAAAATTTAACCATTTGCTGAACTGCCTCAATGGCCAAGCACTGGAAACGGTCAAAGCCTTCCAGATTACGAATGAAAACTACCTGAAGGCTCTGGAAAGGCTCAAAACGCGTTATGACAATAGCTCACTGATTTTAATGGAAAATATAACCACTCTATTTGAACTTCCAACTATGTCCAAATACAATTGTGCACAATTACGAAGTCTCGTTGATAATGTTTCTGCTCTTTATAGCTCTCTTTTGTCTCTTGGCTCACATAGTGACATTGCTAATTCGATGCTGATTTATATAGTTTTGGAAAAAGTTGATGATGAGACAAAAAGGAAATGGAAGGATTCTTTAGATTTTACCAAACTGCCATCATGGGATGATTGTTCGAGGGTTCTTGAAAGACATTGCCAATTTTTGGAATCGGTTGATACCAACCATACACATGTGACCCCCCGTAAGCTTGATAGTCAACAATCCGGTAAGTCGAAAAATAAAAGTTCAAAACCTGGCTATACCTTTACTGTTTCGAAACGTGTTTGTGCATTTTGCTCAAATATTGACCATACAATTAGTAGTTGCCCTCGCTTCAAATATATGGACGTCGGTCAACGCTTTGAAAATGTCAAACGACTAGGGCTTTGTCTTAATTGCCTGTCGAAAGGGCATCAAGTTAACAGCTGTTCCTCTACATTCAAGTGCAAAATTTGTTCTCGCCTGCATCATAGCTTGCTACATCGGTCTCAGCCAGCTTCTAGGCCCTCGTCGCCGGCTGCTGAACCATCTACCTCTCGTGCTGCCTTGAATCATTCTCATGCCTCGGTCCATACTCATATGGAAAAATCCTCGCCGGAACAGGTGCTGCTTGCCACTGCCATGGTTCTAATTCGTGACGCTAACGGTCGATATCAATTGGGACGAGCTTTGCTGGATTCTTGCTCTCAATTGAATTTTATTACAAGTGAATTTTCTCAAAAATTACATTTGCCTCGTATTAAACAACCCACAGAAGTCGCTAGCATTGGTAATACTCATAGCAAAACAAAATATAGGTCATCAACAAAGGTGAAATCTCGAGTTACCGATTTTGAAGTGCCCCTCTCATTTTGTATTACACCTCATATTTCTTATCAACCTGATACTGAGTTAGATGTCTCAACTTGGAACTTGCCTCCAAATACCCAGCTTGCAGATGAAAATTTCTTCAAATCGAAACGAATTGACATACTCATTGGTACTGAAACTTTCTTTGATATTTTGTCAGTAGGTCAAATAAAACTTGGTCCGAATTTGCCAAAATTACAAAAAACACTTTTTGGATGGATTGTGGCAGGTCGTTATATATCAGAACAATCCAACGAGGCTAGTTCTTCTTGTATGCTCTCGATTGAAGAAGAGGTTGATTTAAAATTACAACGTTTGTGGGAAATCGAAGAAATTACATCTGGCTCAAAGGCTTTGACTCCAGAACAATCTGATTGTGAATTATTTTTTGATAATACTGTCCATCGTGAATCTTCTGGTAGGATTGTTGTTAAATTACCCTTCAAGGAATCTCCGGACACTTTAGGTCTCTCGCGAAATATGGCTCTGAAAAGATTTGTATCTCAGGAGAGACGATTTGCTCGTGATAGCAATCTTAAATTACAATATGTCGCTTTTATGAACGAGTATGAAGATTGTGGACATATGAGTCTAGTTAATAGCCCTCGCTTAGATGAACCTCATTATTTTATACCTCACCATTGTGTTTTCAAGCCTAATAGTACTTCAACCAAGTTACGAGTAGTCTTCGATGCGTCGTCTCCGTCATCGTCTCAAAGGTCACTGAATGATATTCTCATGGTTGGTCCAACTATCCAAGATGAGTTGTACAAAATTTTACTTCGGTTTCGCCTTTATCGCTTCGCTATTACAGCCGATATAGTGAAAATGTACCGGCAAGTCTTTATTGACTCTCGCGATAGAAAATACCAGTACATTTTGTGGAGGAATTCGGAGGAAGAAGAAATACGTACTTATCAGTTAAATACTGTCACATATGGAATGTCAGCAGCACCTTATCTTGCCATTAAAAGTCTTCATTATCTTGCAGATGAATATATGGCTCAATACGAACTTGGCGCAAAAACTATAAAGTCATCATTTTATGTTGATGATTTCCTAAGTGGTGCAGATACACTAGAAGAATTGGCTAGAATGAAGAAAGAAGTTAATGAAATTCTAATTCGTGGTTGCTTTCAACTGGATAAATGGCACTCAAATCATAAAAGTTTTCAAGACGACAAAACTATAAAAGATCTAAATATTGAGGATTCAGCTGTTACCAATGCTCTTGGTATTACTTGGGATCAACAAAAAGATGCATTTTTATTTTCGTTTTCGCCTAAGGCTCAAATCGATGAAAAAATCACAAAACGAACAATTTTGTCGCTCTCGTCATCACTTTTCGATCCCTTAGGACTTTTAGCTCCGCTCATTATAAAGGCTAAAATCATCATGCAAGAACTGTGGATTCTTAAAATTGGCTGGGATGAATCTATCCCTCAAGAACTTCACTCGGCTTGGAAATATTTCTTCGCTGATCTCAAAATGTTAAATTCTCTTGAAATTCCTCGATTTTGTCTCGCGGCTGAAGCTCATTCAGTTCAACTTCATGGCTTTTGTGACTCATCGATTCGCGCGTATGGATGCTGTTTCTACTTTCGGGTTAAAACTTCTTCAGGGAATGTTTCTGTTCGGCTTTTTACTGCCAAATCCAGAGTTGCTCCTACGAAAAGAAAATCGTTACCAAAACTTGAATTGTGTGGCGCACAACTTTTGGCAAAATTGTATGCTAAAATCAAAAACCTTTTCTCCATACCAAATCTTGAAGTTATTCTATGGACAGACTCTCAAATAGTTCTTCACTGGTTAAAGCAACATTCTTCTACATTATCCGTTTTTGTTGGCAATAGAGTATCAGAGATTCAAGATTTGACTAATGGCTGTGTTTGGCGACATGTCCCAACACATTTCAATCCTGCTGATATCGTGTCTCGTGGTTCAACGGTAGAAGAACTCGCCTCATCTATCTGGTTTAGGGGCCCAGCATTTCTCACTTTCGATCCTATTCAATGGCCTCCTAATACAACAAATCGACTTTCCGTAGAAAACCAACAAGATATCGACAAAGAAAAACGTAAAACTGTACTTTCCCTCGAAGCAAAATCTAATTACATTCTGGATTCAATTGAAAATTATAGCTCATATTTAAAAACTATTCATATTATTGCCTGGATGCTGCGTTTTGCTCAAAAAGCAAGAACTAATATTTTCAATTCTGATTCTGTACAGCCCCAAGAATTAGAAAATGCCTTACTTCGAATCGTTTTTAATCTACAAAAACAATATTTTCAAGATGATATACAAGGAAGCTCTGAATAAAAAAGATCCCCAAGGTGCTCTAAAGTGTCTTAACCCCTTCCTTGATTCATCAAATGGCTTCAACTTGCTCAAAGTCGGTGGACGTTTAGAACTTGCAGCAATTTCTGAAGGTCAAAAGCACCCCATAATTTTGCCCAGCAAACACCATTTCGTCCACTGTTACGTGCGTCATCTACACATCAGTAACTACCACGCTGGACCTAAGGCTTTAATTGCGTTAATTCGTCAGAGATTTTGGATCATCAATTTAAGAAACTTATGTCGACGCATCGTTAATTCGTGTCCACAATGCATTCGTTATCGCCCAAGGTTGCTACAACAAATGATGGAAAATTTGCCAGTGGAACGACTCAACCCTTCAAGGCCCTTCGCCAGATGTGCTGTTGATTTTTGTGGGCCAGTAAACACTTACCTAAGAATCAAGGGGAAGGTTCCATACAAAACGTACATTGCAGTATTTGTTTGTCTCGCCACTAAAGCAGTTCATATTGAAGTGGTATCAGATTTATCAACAGATGCCTTTATTGCAGCCTTAAAAAGAATGATTGGACGCAGAGGTCTTCCCACAGATATTTTCTGTGACAATGCCAGCAATTTTGTTGGTGCAAACTCCAAGTTGGCTCAATTAAAATCGTTCCTTTTTGATCAAAAAAATTCAAATTTTATTACAAATTACTGCTCAAATCAATTTATTAATTTTCGTTTTATTCCCCCCAGGGCACCACATTTTGGCGGATTGTGGGAGGCTGCCGTCAAATCGGCAAAAGGTCACTTAACCAAAACCTTAATCAACACAAGGCTTACATACGAGGAGCTTGCAACTACAATGGTCGAGATAGAGGCCATTTTAAATTCAAGGCCAATTTCACCTCTATCATCCGATCCCAGTGACTGCGAAGCCCTCACCCCAGGCCATTTTCTGATAGGCGCTCCCCTACGTAATTTGCCAGAACGTGATGTCCCGCTGAAAGAAATCAATAATCTTGAGTATTGGGCTCGAATAAGCGCTATCAAACAAAGATTTTGGAAAAAATGGTCCCATGATTATATAAATGAACTTCAGACCCGCAACAAATGGACTAGTTCAAATCCCAATATCACTAATGGTTCGTTGGTGATTGTTCAAGAGGATAATTTACCTCCACAGCGATGGCTCATGGGTAAAATCATAAATATTGTACGTGGTAGAGATGATCGTGTCAGAGTAGTCGACCTCAAAACAACAAAAGGCATTATACGTCGCCCTATCCACAGACTGGCTCTACTAGCCTCTTCTTGAAAGTGTCCTTTCAATGCGGCCGGAATGTTAGGTCATCGTATAACATTTACTAACCTTTTTTATTTTTGAATTGCATTAAATTTGTATATAAATTGTATTTTCTATTTATTCACTTTTTGGCTCACTGTTACCACGGTAATTTGATATTAATTTTGTACAAACTAACCACTGTAATTTATTTTGGTAATTAACCGTTAGCTTTTATTTGTTTCTCACTTCAATTCTTAAACTTATGTGTTACGTTGTTGTTATAAACAAGAATGCAAGTTATTTATTATGTTGTTTTTGCATACATACTTATTAGTAACAAGTTGAATTGATGCATTGGAAGTGAGAGACAAATAAAACAACAACAACAGTATGGCCTTACTTACTTATTTATGTACATCAACAATTGTTAGGCGTAAGATAATCATTTTAGAAATAAAGAAATCATTGTTAAAGTTGAACTCTATCAAACACCATCTTATTTTTCTTGTTGTGTATCACGGTCGCATATTCAATATATAAGAATTATCGTTGCCCAAGAAATAAAAACCATTTAGTGACATATAGATAACAATTCAAAGTCCCTGAATTGCTTTATATTGTTGCCGGTGAAGAAAAAGCTCTTCATCGTACACAACCCTTATTGAATGTGATTTTCTTCTTGTCTTTTGATATCTCTGCCTTTACACATGCATGCGTATTATACGTATTATATACGAAAACTTCTTCGAAAAACTCGAGTAGCTTTGCAAGTAAAAAAATGTGAGTGGATTAGTAAAAAAGTGTGAATGTATTGACTTTTTCCAACTTGCACTTGCATGTGTATAGCAGCTGAACGAAATTGATCCGTACACTATTGAACGAAAATCGTTCAGTTGAATGACCGGCTCATTTCGTTCAATGAAGTGATCCGTTCATTTTAACCCGTTCGTTCATGAACGACACAGCTCTATTCAGTAGCTTGATAGCTTTCAACAAAGAAGGTGGTTAACGGAATTGTTTCTCCCTTTAAAATTTTAAGTTAACTAAATTTTGTTTTTGCTACACTGAGAATTGTTGATAACAAGCTACATTTTGAAATTAATGAATGTTTTTTATACAGCATATTAAAAGGAAATATTTAACGTATAGGTATGTGGGAAGTTAAATGGGAAACGCTTTTTTTTATTTTCGTTGAACATATTTAAGGAAGCAGAATGCCTTGTTTGTAATCAGGTACTAAAAAATATGTTTGCATCTTCAAAAATAGGAAAAGTTGTGATTTTTTTCAGTGCAATATTCTCAGTTTAATTGTGTTTCTCTTTGTGGTGGATTCTGTTTTAGATCCTATCATACATATAAAAATTAAAGGTCTGTAATGGTCAATGTATGCATGTTATTTTATGTAATTTCTTTATTGATATGTTCTCATAGCATTATTATATGTAAATATATATTTATGTGAATATATGTATGTATGTATGTATATACATGTATAATTGAAAAGGAACATTAATCAAACTAATTTTATTTATTAAATAAATAAATAAGTATGTACGAGTAATCTATTTTTAATTATAAGCTACTAGTTTTATAATGAAATGATTTAGCCAACTCCATTAGCTCAATTTGGTTTATTAACTGGATCGTGGTTGTTTTGGCGCATGTTCATGTATGCTGATGCAATGTCAGCGGAATCAGGAGGGTATACTAGCGTTGACACCGGTGTATGACTGGAAGAGTAGGTCGTCTGGGATATTTCATTTGAATAATGATTCTGAGATTTTTGTACTGCTTGCTGATGCTGTTGAAGATGTAGGTAGACTTGCTGTGCGGCGGGAAATGCCTGTGTGGAACTATTTTGATGTTGTTGATTGTGTTCGGCTGGTGATAGAAGAAGTTGTTGCTGACGATAGTAAAATGTTGGCAATCGTGATAATTGCTGATGATTGTGTTGTAGTTGTTGTGCTTTGTGATTTTGTTCGTAGTTAATTGGTCGTTGCATACATAGTCGTGCCATTTGCCAAAACTCGTTGCTATTAGTATTGTTAATATTATTATTGCTTATTGTTTGATTGCTATTGATGTTTGTGTAATTATTTTTATTGTTTGAGTTGTTATTGTTGTAATAGGTTAATTCATATTTCCTTCTGTATTTTGTACTAGAATCCACGGTATTTCCAATTTCGCTTTGTACTTCTTTGTCTGTGTTATCTTTTGCAACACTAATGCTAATATCATGTTTTTCATTATCGACATTCACCAATTTCTCACAGGGACGCTTTCGGGTGTTTTTCGTAGATTTCTGCAAAAAAGAAATCAAATCTTTTGTAAATTTTCTCAATTCAATTTCCAGCTACAAATTGGTATATACATATGTATGTACATATGTTTATGTATGACTAACGTGACCAGACGGTATTTTATCAAAAAGCGTGATATTAAGGAAGAAAAAGGTGGGATTTGGAAGTAAATATTAATAAAAAGCGGGCTTTTGAAATTATGATATAAAAAGCAGGTCTTTTAAATTAATCACATATGTATTTATAATTAACTTTTAAACGTTTTTATGTTATTGTAAAATCATTAATTCTAGAACTAGCTAAATCAAAATCACTGCAGAATATTAATTAATGGCAGCCTTTTAACAAAAATGTGCCGCAAAAACTTAAACAAACTAAGCAAAGGAATCGGAGATGTAGTGTGCAAATGATTGAAAACGAATTCGACACTACATCTACTGCATATTAATAAAGTTCAAACGAATACTTGGTTTCAGATTAAACAAACATTGGATTTTGACTGGTATTCTCTTAAAAATAAAAAAAACTTTATTAAAGGTTTTAGCAAACCAATACATACATAGTTTTAAAGCATTCGGATACATGATGGAATTAGATAAAGAATTTTGTAGATTAACCGCCTGGCCCACGATGTCGAACGATAACGTTCGTTTAGATAAGACTTAAGACACAAACTTGATTGTGGAATAAACAAACTTGATTGAGTAAAAAATAGATACGATAAAAAGTTTGTGTCTTAAGTCTTATCTAAGCGAACGTTATCGTTCGACATCGTGGGCCAGGCGGTAAAAGTTTAAGCTGTATATTTATATTTTATCGGTCTAAAATTAATCAAAGTTACCAATTGCTTGCAACATTGATTTGGAGAAAAATCTTAAACTTTTAATTAAATTAATTTGTTTTTGTGACCAATGTTTATAATTATTATAATTTTTAAGGAGTTTCCTTCAGGCTAATTTGGTCAAATGTTTGTTTCCAAACGTAAATAAAAAACTTGTTCGATTTTTATTTTTTATTTTATTTCCCCAACGTTTCGTTAGTTTTATTCTAACTTCTTCAGGGGTCTCGTTCTAAATAATCTAGTGACAAAATTTATTGTTTTATTACACAGCTTTAACTTATTCTATAGTTTTACTTACAGCTTTAATGTTTTTTATCGTTGGATATTAATTTTTATTATTAATTAGTTACTAAACTACTAAAAAACGGGACATCACGAACAGAATTTTGGTATAAATAATCAAATAATTAATAACAATATAATATACAATAAACGACCACAAAACTTAAGTCATGTTTAACTTAAAGCTAATATCACAGAACTGATTTAATTATTAATTGCAGAGGAGTATTGAAGTTTCGTGTTGTCTTTGTATTCTTTCGTATTCATTGTTGTTTTTATTTTTTGTTGTATGCGTATTTACGTTTGGAAACAAACATTTGACCAAATTAGCCTGAAGGAAACTCCTTTTAATTAAATTTTTGATATTTTCATTTTGTCGGGCTCGAGTTCATTAAATTTAATTTTCATTAAATTATTTTTACTGAAGGTAGGAATTGTTTTACAACTTGAAAATATTTTTTATTATTAAAATTTGTAATGATAATTTTTCTTGGCTGGGATTCGAACCTGGGTTGCTGAATTTACATATGTTTCGAGAAACACCACTTTCTCTCATCAGAATTCATTGCGTTCTAACCCTCTTCACCACTTGCGGTGCCTGCTAGCCAACAGACAAACATCAATCTTTTAACCAGTGTTACCTGGTGGTTCGAAGTTTTCTGTAATTATCATTTTGATTTATTTATTAATTTTCTATTTTCATGTTGCCTCCTTTTCCTTCAGTTTTTTCGTATTCATGTCAAAACTTCGTCTCGAAAACCTGAATACATTTGTTTTATTATGTTTGTTGTCCACTTTCGTCGACATTTTATGTGTACTACTTTAAGTACAATTGCAAACATTAGCTTGTACCCTAGCTATTTTAAGAACAGTTTATTATTTTTTATTCGAACTGTTAATTTTAAATTTTTGATATTTTTATTTATTTATTTTTAATATTTTTTCAAGCCACATTCAAAGTTTTTGATCAAAAGCATTTTCATAAAGTTAATGCACACACTATTTAAAAACAAAAACATTAATAAACCAGTTCGATAATCATTATATAAAAGAGGCATGAGTTAAAAAAATATATGGAACTGAATTGCTTTTAAAATTCAATAAGTTTGTCATTCCGTGTGTACCATTGAGAAATATTCATTGTGACCCAACAGAGTATATATATTCTTGATCCTTATCGAATGCTAAGTTGATTAAGGTATATGTCCGTCTGTCTGTGTAAAACATTCTCACGTCCAAAAGACACAACCAAAATCAACAAGGTTTATAAAAAGTCGTTTATAATTCTCCTAAGCCGTTTAGTATTGAAAATCCGCAAAATCGGTAAAACCATAGTTATGGACCAAAATGTGAAACAGCCTCTATAAAAAGTCTATATTTCTAAGTATTTTTCTTGCAATTTTTTTTTAAATATATTGCAGATATTGCCATGAAATTTTGTACACGTTATTTTTATGATAAAAGAGTGATTTCACATAG
The DNA here is from genome assembly GCA_950370525.1 of Bellardia bayeri. NCBI lineage: Eukaryota > Metazoa > Arthropoda > Insecta > Diptera > Calliphoridae > Bellardia > Bellardia bayeri. The sequence continues at coordinate 969,642 of OX493269.1, read as the reverse complement.
CCATAAAAATATCTACCCGAAATATGGCTTAATGATAAATAAATGCCTATAAAATTGGAATATTAATACAAAATTCGGCAAAAATAAGTGGCGTCTAAAAAAAAAACTCGCAAAACGAAATTTTGTTTTGTTCGGTAGATGTTTGACCATAGACTCCATATAAAGGCTTTTTTTTGATAATTAACAAACACAAACTGCGAAGCTTTTTGGCTTGTCTGCAGAAAACACCCAGAGTCTTTGGCGGGAATCGAACCCGCAACCCTCTGACTGATAGTCCGGCACACTATCGCCTAGTCTATCGGGGCACCACTTCCAAAATTCACTTAAATACGTATAAATCTGGTATAAATATTGTTAATAGGTTCGGCCTATAATTGTTCATATATTCCCATATAGGACCACATCCGAAAAAGTAATTTATCTTTATATTTATTTTTTAAATATCGGTATCGACTTAAAACTTTATACAGATCATTTACATATACACAAAAATCATAATACAGAAATTTGTGTATTTCGGTCCATATTGACCATATGAAGCGCTCTTCCGAAAATCACTTCAACACTCATAAATGTCGTAAAAATAACGATACGGATCCAAAATTTTAAATGAAACATTTACATATAGTAGGTCAAAATAAAACTGTTGGATTTTGAAAATATCGCTCCATATTTGACCATATCCCCCATATAAGGTCCGCTACCGGAATTCACGTTAATACTAATATTTATCTTAAATGTAATATTATTTTGTTGAAATTCGACGACATATATCCTCATATGCATAAAATTCTCTGATCCGAAATTTTAGAAGATCGGCCCACTTACGAAAAACAAGTTAACCCTCAATAATATCTAATAAATATCGATGTCGAATCAATTGTAATCTAGAAATCACACTAATATATGTTATATGGCAATTATGCTACTGAATGTTGTAGCTATCAGTCCATATTTGACAAAAGCTCCCATATTAAGTTCACTTCCGAGTATAACAATCAACCAAAAAACTCTTGTAAATAAAGTTATTGAGATAAAATTCAACCAAAAGAAGCCACTTTTTATAGCCTGTGGTGAATATGAACTGTTTTTTTTAATTAATTGTTAAGGTACGGCCACACTTGGTAAATATTTACTCAAAAAAGCGTAACCACTTATTTTAGCACACATTTGTTTGATGTTGTTTACACTTACAAGATTTTTGCAAGATCAAATACGTAGCATCAATAAAATACAACTAAATATTTGTTGTATCTTGTCCGAAATAAATGATTTGTTTAAATAAATAAACGAGTTCAAATATATTTTATTTAGTGGTTATTCTTTTTCGGCAAATATTTACCAAGTGTGACCGTACCTTTAGATTACACTCAATTACTAATTCTCACCATAACTTACAGAGTTTGTCTAATATTCATAACAATCTTGAATGTAATTTAACAAACAGAGTATAAACAAGTAAGAGTGCAATATTCGGCTGTGCCGAATCTTAAATCCCCTCCACCTAAACGTATTAAGAAATACAAAAACTACACTGGTTATAGGACTAGAATATCCTTATTCTGTATTTTTATACCCTTCACCTTAATGAGAAGGGTATATATAAGTTTGTCATTCCATTTGTAATTTCCACAATATAATATTTTTTCAAGTTTTAGTCGTTTAACATGGTTTATATATGTTTTATACGTATTTAAGTGAATTTTGGAAGTGGACTTTATATGGGGGCTATGGTCAAACATGGACCGAACTAAAAAAAAATTCGTTTTGCGATTTATTTTTGTATAAAACTTATTTTTGCTGAATTTTGTCTTGATATTCCAATTTTATAGGCATTTATGTATAATTGAGCAATATTTCGGGAAGATTTTGTAGGGGCTATGAGAAATCATGGACCGATTCATACTATTTTCCGCACACTTTTTTCTATTATCATAAAAACAACGTATACAAAATTTCATGGCATTATCTGCAATATATTTCAAAATATTGCAATAAAATGGACAAAAAATATAAAATTTTTATGGAGCTTGTCTCACATATCGGTCCATAACTCTGGTTGCCCCAAACCGATTTTGCTTTCTTTAAATAGCAAACTTTTCGAAAGCATGTCTGACAGAATTGTTGAAGATTTGGATCTCGAAGATATCTGCGGACTTCAGAAAACTGATTTTAACATCCAGACAGACGGACATGGCTTAATCGACTCCGCTATCTAAAAGGATCCAGAATATATATACTTTATAGGGTCGAAAAATTATATTGTGGAAATTACAAACGCAATGACAAACTTATATATACCCTTCCCATGAAGGTGAAGTGTATAAAAAGACGTACATACATATTTTTCATAGAGCATACAAAAAAAATAAAACATGGAAAATCAAAAAATTACAAATTTCTACCAAAATTCAGGCAATGGGAATGAATCTGACACCGACCTGGCAGAGATAAATGATTTTGATAGTGGCATTCGTGAATACGAAAAAATATAAAGAACTAAAAGCCACATAAAGGAAAAACCAAAATTATCCTTAATAAGAAATAGAATAATTATTATTTCATTATTGAACTGTTAATTTTACTTCTTGAAAATTTTAGTCAGGCATGAGTTCATTAAATTTAATGTTCATTAAATTATTTTTACTGAAGTTAGGAATTACAACTTGAAAAATTTTATTATTAAGAATTTTGATAATTTTTCTTGACTGGGATTCGAACCTGGGTTGTTGAATTTACATATGTTTCGAGAATTCCCACTTTCTCTTATCAGAATTCTTTGCGTTCTAACCACATACACCACTGCGGTGAACTCATGCCTGACTAAAATTATCAAGAAGTAAAATTAACAGTTCAATTATGAAATAATAAGTCTTGACATGAATACGAAAAAACTGAAGAAGTAAAGGAAAAAAACAACTATGAATAGAAATTAATAAAAAATTATAATTACAGCAAAAACTTCGAACTACCAGGACTAACACTGATTAAAGGATTGATGTTTGTCTGTTGACTGGCCGGCACCGCAGTAGTAGTAGTAATAGTAAGATTTTCTTTATTTACAATAAATTTTTTGTTTACAATTTTCATCTTAATTTATAAAATAAATTCTTATTGAAAATTGGTAGTAATATTCGACAATGTTTTAAAAAACGTCTGTCGATAACCAAAAAAGGAAAAAATAAACTTTAAAATTCTTATACAAAATAATCAATTATATTCTAGTGTTAAAAATTTCCTGTATTGTAATGCTGACTTTAAGTAATCCACCAGTTTTTCCCAGTCTGTATCTTTTTCACCATTAAGTATATTAATCATTTCAGTGTAAAGTAAATGCGGTTTCTCAAAATGAACAATTCGGAACTCCTTGAGAACTGGACAAACGCCTAGGAAATGTTCAAATGTTTCCATTATACCCATATTACAAAGCTTGCATAGTTTACTCTTAGTTGTCGCCCCGAAAGTGTTGTAATTCAGTATAATAAGACCACATCTTGCTTTAAATACCCACGTTTAAATACCCACGTTTGATTTATGTTGTCAATAAAATAATTGAAACCTCTTTCGAAATCTAAATCTTTATAAATTCTTGAGGTTGTAGCTTTATTTTGTAACCACAGATTAAGTTGATGTTGTTGTTTTCCATGTAGTATTTCATTACTTTGAGTGACCCATTGTTGTCACTCAACCAAATAGAGTACTGGACCATAGAATATTTAAATTGTCTGCAACCTTTTGCAATTCTTTAAAGCAAAACAATTTTTTTCGGCAAGTATATGTGCTATTTTAAAAGGTAACCTATTGGCCGGGTATTCAAACATAACTCTAGACATGTACAGTAGATGTAGTTCTAAGGTATACAAATGGTTGTTTACGGCGGCAGTTTCGTGCATCAGAGCATAATTAGGTGTAAAATCTGGCAGCATTAATACTTTTTTCAGGAAATATCTTTGTAGTAAATCGATCTCCTCAAAATACCCATAACCCAAACTTGTGCTGCATATGTTTGAATCGACCTGCAAACAGCTAAAAAAAGGTTCCACTTCTATCTCAATTTAATTTGTGTGTTAGATATAAAGTTTTTCCAGGTACAGCTAATAGCTGTTTTTGTATTTCTATTTTCCACATGTTTCGTAAATTTCATTTTCGGTGTAAGAATTACTCCTAGGTACTTGTATTCATTGGTAATTTTGATATCGTTTCCATTAAACTGCCATTTTTCTTGTGTTTGTAGTCTCCCACCATTTCTGAATACAACTGTTTCCGATTTATTTAAGTTTACCTCTAGGTTCCATAAATCGCAATATTTTTCCAGGTTAACGATCATTTCTTGTAGAGTACCCATATCATCAGTCAGTATAACTATATCATCCGCATACATAAGTAACCGGATATTTATATCTTCTATGAGTATGCCACCACCTAGGGAGTCGTGTAAATCGTTAATATAAAGCGAAAATAAAAGTGGGGATAGTAAGCATCTTTGTTTAACACCTGACTTCGTTTGAAAATACTCAGATAACTCCTCTGTTATCTCTGTTAGCTGCCATATAAGAACCATTTCCAAAAAAAACAAATAAATTCGGTTCAAAAAATATTATTTTCGGATTTAACCCATATTCGGTCCATATTTTATAATCATGATATATATCGTTGGAAAATTTTAACTAATGTATTACAAATTATCAGACACCCAGTAGTTCGCGAGATATAGGCCTATATATTTTCAACATTACTGGGCCCGCCCTCTCGAAAATAGACGTAACAAATTTTATTGCTAGCATATCCTCTAAAAGCCCTATTTGATGAAGTTTTTTTTTTGAGCAAAGTCTAAAACCGGATTGTTCCCCTCTTTATACCCTACACCACCATTGTGGGGAGGGTATATTGGATTTGTGCTGATGTTTGTAACGCCCTGAAATATTGGTCCAACACCCACCTTAAAGTATACCGATCAACTCAGAAATACTTTCTGAGTCGATTTAACGATGTCCGTTCGTCCGTCTGGCTGGCTGTCCATGTAAAGCTTGTGCGCAGAGTACAGGTCGCAATTTTGAAGATATTTCGATAAAACTTTGTACGTGATATTTTTCCGGCCCAAGGATGGATGGTATTGAAGCTGGTGTAAATCGGTCTATTATTTCACCTGGCCCCCATACAAATGTCCTCCCGAAATTTGGGTTTACTGATCATAAATGCTTGAATTATGCAAGTATCCAAACAAATTTCATCAATAATGAGTGGTAAATGAAGACAAATGACATCTGAAAATTTTGTGCAGATCGGTCCATAATTACTCGTAGCTCCCATATAAGCCCCACTTCCGAAAATCACTTTAAAGAACATAGCTCTCTCAAAAATGTTGGTATCGAAATTATATTGCACGAAAATATTTTTGATGTGTGTACAAAAAATATGGCCTAATTTTATGACGATCGGTTCATAATTAGTCGTAGCTCCCATATAAGGCCCACTTCCGAAAATCGCTTTAAAGAGCATAAGTCTCACAAAAATTTTGATATCCAAATAATATTGAACGAAAATATATTTCATATGTCTAAAAATAATACGGTACAATTTTATTATGATCGGTCCATAATTAGTCGAAACTCCCAAATAAAACCCACTTCCGAAAATCACTTTAAAGAGCATAACTCTCTCAAAAATGTTGGTATCCAAATAATATTTAAAGCAAATATATTTCATATGTATGCAAATAATATGATCTAATTTTATTATGATCGGTCCATAATTAGTCCAAATACCATATAAGACCCTCTCCGTAATTAACTTCAAGCTCGATAAATCATTTGAAAGTATTTATATCGAGTTAAAGTTTTACATATATTTATATTAACAGACATCATGACACTAAATTTTTGGATGATCGGTCTACAATAGGTTATATCTCCCACATAACGCCCATTTCTGAAAAACTGTTTTATACATATACTGGGTCGGTCGGGCTTGACCGACTATACTTTCTTAATTGTTTATACTCTGTTTGTTAAATTACACTACAGATTTTTATGAACATCAGACAAACTCTGTAAATTATGGTAAGAATTGGTAATTAAATCAATTAAAAATGGTGAATGTTAATTCTTATGATTATTTTATTTTGGAAACAAAATAAAATTATTCTCTAAGAGAATTAAATTTATTATTGTTTATTTTAACAATCAAATTCTTTGGGATTACTTTATTTTAGCAACAAAATAAAGTGAATCTCCAATTTCCTGTTTTATTTTCCACTATGGTCAAGCAAAGCGTGAGAATTCATGCGTCAGCTTAATTGATGGCACAAACTAAATAAACAAAATTTACACATGCCTATTCAAATTACCAGCCAGACAGTATGAAACTCAATATGTTTTGCATTGACAATGGTGAAAAATAAAATTTGATCAGCAAAAATGAACGATTTTTGACGTTGATTATTTCTTTTGTTTATTGGACTTTATTATAAGTTTTTTTTTTGGTATTATGTAAAAATAAGTATAAATAGGTTAAGATTTTAATAAAGAACGCCTCTTTTTTCATTAAGACGTCATACCAAACACATCGTTATTTTAATTACCTTCATCTTGGTGTACCACCTTGACGAAGACCATAATATCTACTGTTATCCTGGTGTACTACCTCGATAACACAAAAGAAATAGTTCAACAAGGCAAACGAGCCTCCGATTGAACATTTTGGCGACCGAGACAGGACTTCATTAACCAAATCATGGAACTCTCAAATGCGCTACTCCACCAGCTAAAGGAGATTGGTGAGCAGATAGCAACCCTCATGCGGAATTTTAAAAAGGATTCCAGTAGCCGCAAAACCCTACTTACTATGAAGACCGACTGACCCGTCTCAAGGCTGCATGGGCAGAATTCGACGAAACGGATAATAAGTTACGGAGTTTAAACAAATTGATACATCCAATGAATATTTCACAACTGACCGCTATGCTGAAATTTAGGCCATGGCGTCAAAATACATAGACATCATGGAAAATGAAATCGACAACCAAATCCAAAAAAAGGATGATGACTCAGGAAAACAGGTTCCGAGCCTCAGAAATCCGCCACAAGTAGAAGCAGCTGCTGAGCACGATGGACTTATCAGCAGATCTCTTGGTAAAATGGCGGCTTTAACTCGTCATATAGAAGGTCTTCAATTGGACTCAGGTAGAGAAGGGTCCTACTATAAGATCATGCAGACCACCATCAGTCAACTATGGCAACAGCTAGAGACACTTAATGATGAAGTCCTAGACAAATATCCTAATCCCGACTCACAGCGATATGTTCGCCTCGAGCAAGATAGTAGTATGTTTATGTACCTTCACGACCACATTTTTGGCGGTTTTATGACACTTTTTCCATACAATTGGGGTGCTTGCACCAGCATACCTGGATGGAAGTATGTGATTGTTAAAGGAAATAGTGTAAAATATGTTTGTGTTTTGTGAATGTGGTTTTGTGTTGATGTTTCCATGCCTGGATATAGTTGTTGTTAGTGTAATGAGTGTTTGTTGAATTGGAGTATGTGATTATTAAATGGTGAGTAGGAGGGTTGTGAGTAGGGTGTTTGAGGATGGGTGGTGTGAGTAGGGTGTTTGAGGATGGGTGGTGGGAGGGGTGTTATGTTTTCCATCGTTGAGGTAAATGTTTTTTAAATCAGAAAGCGTTAAAAGTGAGTGTTGCGTTTTCCATCGTTAATGCAAAATGTTTTGTGAATGTAGTATTGTGTTGATGTTTCCATCCCTGGATATAGTTATGTTAGTATAAGTGTGTGTTTGTTTTGTTTATTGGATAATTGATTCTTAATAAAAAAGAAGTGAGTGTTTGTTTTGTTTTGATTGTTTGTTTTGTTTATTGCATAATGTAAACAATACCCTGCAGGAAATGTCAATAGTGAAACTGTACTGATTTACTATTGACACAGTCACCAGTACTAGTGACTTATTATACCCCAGACAATGCTAATTACTATAGACATTTAACATGTGCGTGTCATTGAAAATCCACTACTGATATAGGTACTATTGACAAGGTAGTTCTTTTGGGACCAAATTGTCTACAATTTTGATACTTTTCTGAAATAGACAATAAAACTGCATTTTTTGGATTTTTATTAAAAAAAATAAAATACTAAAAAATAATTAATTAAAAATAAATTCGAAAACACCCAGAGTCTTTGGCGGGAATCGAACCCGAAGCCCTCTGAATGATAGTCCGGCACACTATCGCCTAGTATATCGGGGCTCACAATTGAAGAACAATAATTGTATAATAATAACCATTGTGACAATGCTGTTGACAATGTCGCCAAATCGTTAACAAAATAGTAGACAAAAGTGCTGACTTGGAGACACTTGTCCCCAGGTTTCCTTCAGGGTATTTTAATTTTTTAATACCCTAATATAAGCATACTAACAACCACACATATTTATAAACATTAAACATACAAACATACATATTAAATGCTTAGCTATTAACCTAACAAAGGAATGCTACTAACAAACACACTAACATACAATAAGACCACACACATAAGTATAAACATATTCCGATTTTATTTTATTTACTAATTGTTCCACTTAGCATTAAGTACAAAATGAAATGACATACTATTTAATATCTTTTTTTCAAAGGGTATTGGCACAGAGAACATAGAGGCGGCAATTTTGAAGTTTCAAAATCGCTACAATCAGCTAAAAAGGCAGGTATATTAAAAAGAGAAAGAAAATATTTTCTGGCAGTAAATTTGTAATGTGAAAAAGCAAAGCACTATATACAACAAGAATTTTGTGGACAAAACAAAATAAACAAAACAATTTGAGTTAGAATATTTAAATTGAAATTTTGTTTATATGTTTGTGATTTTAATAACTAACTAAATTGTATTTTAATAACTGTTATACTTTGTGGTATGCATTGTGGAGTTTGTGCATTCGTTAGATGATATAAATGCATTTTGTATGGTTGTATCAAACAATACAAAAATACTCTGTGCCAAAAATTAATTTTATTGCGTCAGAAAAATAGTAACATAAAGAAAACAAAAAGGCAGGTTCCAAAGAAAGAGACAAGAAAAAAACTACACTATCTTTGCTCTTCTGTCACCTCTGTTATACTCTGTGGTATTGGCATAATTAAATTCTTAGTAAATTTATTGTTTTTAACTTCGTTGACTTCGATAATTATTTAATAGTTTTTACCACACCAACTGAATGCATTAGCACAGTTAAGTATTTTCAACTAAATTTCTTACTTTGAGTTTGTTTTGTTTATTGGATAATGTATACAATATACCACTTCTTAATAAAAAAAGCAGTAAGTGTTTGTTTTGTTTGTTTTTTTTTTGTTTTGTTTTAGGTACAGTTTTATGTTTCATTATTCATTATTTTGTTTATGGGATAATGCATACAATATTTAGGTTTTTTTTAATATTATGTTGATGTTGTCCATTTGATTTATCAACTAAATCCCAATTTGTACTCATAACAATATATTTTTTGGGTTTGTTTTAAGAAATATTCAAATAAACATTCTGATAAGAAAGGCAAGAACTATTATTTTACAATAAGAAAACATATACCTAATATAAAAGGGATAGATTTAAAAATATTTTTTATTAGTCTTTCTTGAAACAGTTAATAATGAGCAGAAATATGTTTGCCTTAACTGATGATGAGGAGACTCAGCTTTTGGAACCGGGTCAACTAGTTGAAGTTTTACCCAACATTCCGTTAAACGGTGACTCAATTGTAAATAATACACCAATTGTTCTAAACAATGATAGTGTTGGTGATGATGAAGGAGAAATAGAAGCAATCAATATTAACTCAGATTCAGATTCCGATTCTACTTCAGGCATGGAGGCAAATATAAATGGGGAATATACAAATCTTCAGAATGAGGTTTGTAGTGTACTACAAACTCAAATAGATATAGCAAAAGCACGAGTACATGAGTTGGAACAAAAACGTGAGGAATATTTAATTTCCTTAGAAAAGGAGAGAAAACTGAAAATAATAATACAAAAGGCAAAGCAAATATACAAAGAATACAAAAAGCATAGAGTATCAGTATATGAAGAAATTAAACCAAAAAACGAATTCGAAGTAATTTATCGAAAGTTATATAGCTGTCCGGTGTGTTTGGAAGATAACATTCCAGGAAGAGATGTTTATTTCCCAAATTGCAGTCACCAAATCTGTAAAAAGTGTTATAGATTGCTGAGAACTAATGAATGCCCTCAGTGTAGAAAAAAGATACAAGTTCTACAAATAATAAAACACTCTGGTGATCGTTTTTTATGAAAGCAATCTCAATCATTGAAAATCATTAATATAAATTTGTATTGTTTATTTTATTATTACTATATATGTACATGAGAAATAAAATACAATAAATCTTAATACTAAAATTATTTCTTTTAAAAATAAAATTATATTGTTTTTTTATTTTTTTTCTGGAGAAAATTTAAAAAATACGTTTGTATAAATTATAAAGCTTTATTGTTAATATATATTGATTATAATATGATTTACAAGCACATATATTAAACGATTTATTTGTGTTATTACTATTGATTTTAATTCTTTTTTTATCCTTATTTAGTTTTGATTGACTCTTTCGTTTTGAAAATAAATGTGTGTTTTTATTTTTTTAATATTATTTTCATCGAATCCACTTAATGAGCTAGAAGAGTTTTTTCGTTTGGGTCTTCTTAACATCTTTACTGAATCATTTCCAACGCTCATGTTATGTGCATGGTTTGTAAGATTTTGTTGTTGGAAATTAGAATCATTTTGAATTAAACGTGAAGAAGATAAAGGTTCTATATATGATGATAATTTTAGTTGACTTTTATTCTTTCTATTAGATATATATCTTTGTTTTGCTTGTGATGAAGTTGAAGGTTTTTCCTTTATATACGATAATGATTTTAATATACGCTGGGTTTTGTTATTATATGTAGGACTATTCAGTATTAATCTATTTCTTTTAAGGTTTCCTCTTCCATCATCAATACTCTCATAATCCATAACATCATCATCAACATCAATATTCTCATAATCCATTACATTATAAGATTTAATTTTGGTTAGAACTAGTAGGACCACCAATATGAAATGATAATGGAAGATCTGTATTTTGATCTGAATTTACATTTAAGGGTGTTGAAGTTCTAAACATATGATTTTTAGGATTAGAAAAACTAGATATATTTTCATCATAATCCCTATCGCTATTTACACCAATAAAATCGGTTTTATCGTTAATACTATCATTATGTGTTGTTATTGATTGTTGTGAAGATAAATATGGATATGATGAATTTAAAGTTGATTTAAATTTTTTATTTTTCTTTAAGGATTAAAGGTTTAGTTATAGGTTGAAATGTATCTTCTAACACATTAACTTTTTCAATTTCATTTAATTTAATATTTTTTAATTTTTTCTTTATTACTGCTCTAGTATTTATAAGTTCTTTCATTAGTTTTTTGTTCATGATTATGTTTTTATCTGCTTTTGATCAGCTTTATCTGCTTTTGATCAGCTTTATCTGATTTTTATCTGCTTTTGATCAGTTTTATCTGCTTTTGATCAGCTTTATCTGCTTCTGATCTGCTTTTGATCAGTTTTATCTGCTTTTTATATGCTTTTGATCAGCTTTATCTGCTTCTGGTCAGCTTTATAACTGTTTCTAATCTGCTTTTGATGAGCTTTATATCTAGAATTACCTTATAATTGAATAAAACTATCAAAACCCTTTCTATAACGTCCTTTATTGACTATATCATCCTTACTTATAGTTAGAAAACCATATTTATCTTTCCAACATTCACTACAAATCGTTGTAAATTTATTAAATGACATATCACCGATAACGTGATCATTATAAATGTGTCGTAAATTCATTTCATCTTGTTTAAATGCAATAATCATATTTGCATTATCACGTATTAAATGTTTTGGAATTTTCGTATATGTTTGCCACAAGTAAAAACAATCTATTTGTTTATGTCTACCCATACAAAAATACTCTTGTATATTATCTTGTTTACCACAAATTACACCATCGACTATTATTATTAAATATGGTTTTTTTCTGGACTTAAAACTTTATCATTTTCCGAGAATGTAAATAGATTTATATCTTTGATTGGTTCAATCAATCTCTTAAGATAACAATATTTTGGTTGATATAAAGATTTTGAATATATGTAAATATTTTTAAAGCAAAGTCCATTAGGACTCTCTATGAGACTAATCATAACATTAGTCTTGCCACAATTTGATGGTCCCACAATTAATGCTCGTATTGAATTAGGCAATAGAGTACTATGTCGGCTTCTATCTATTTTTTTCTCTTCATTATCCACATTTCTAATTACGATTTGTTTAGATTGTTTAATTAACCGCATTTTAATGACTGATGAATTTTAAGTAAAACTAATCTTATACATCATATATATATAAGAAATAAACACTTTTAGTTTTTTATTAATCGGTTAACATTCATAGCCCAAGAATGATAATAAAAAACTATAAAAACAAGAATAGTAATCAGTCTATAACTGAAAGTGGTTTGGTAAACACGTTAATAAATAAAGTACCTTTTGAATTACACTTACCTGGATATCAGTTTTGTGGACCTTGTACAAAACTTCAAGAACGCTTGGCAAGAAGAGATAAAGGAATACATTTATTAGACGCTGCATGCAAAAATCACGATATTGCTTACTCACAATCAAAAGATTTAAATGAAAGACATAAAGCTGATAAAATATTAGCTGAAAAAGCCTGGCAACGAGTAAAATCTAAAGATAGTGATTTTAAAGAACGAGCAAAAGCTTGGTTTGTTACGAATGCAATGAAGACTAAAGTTAAATTTGGATTAGGTATGAATCAAACGCAAACAACTAAAACTAAAAAAAGTAAATCGAAGATGAAAAATTTGAAAAGAAAGAGTCGAAAGGTGTGTAATAAAAAACTATTTTCAAACACCCTCAAAAATACATTAAAACAATTGAAAAAAGAAAATCCGAATAATATTCATGATGCTATTTAAATTGCGAAGAAAATTGTTCATACTAATTTCAAGGGCAAGAGGAGATCTACTATTAGTGTACCGAGAGTAATTCCCTCTAACGGATTTAGATCTAAGAAAATACTGTAAACATTTTAGAGGTGTTTTCATGCGAGATTCTTTTCCTAAAATTCCATTACAACAAGAATGTGGTATTGTTAATTTAGATGACGTAAAAGGTGATGGAACACATTGGGTAGCATATTATAAAAATCACAATTATAAAGAATATTTTAGCAGCTTTGGAGACTTGCAACCACCACTTGATATCGTCAACTATTTAAAATTACCCATTGAATATAATTATGAACGAAAATAACAATTCAATACATTTAATTGTGGTCACTTGTGTTTGAAGTTTTTGTATAATAAATATAATTTAAAATGAAATAATTGTTCAATTGTAATCACTTGTCGTTAAAATGTTTGTATAATAAAAATAATTTAAAATTAAATAAAAAAAGAAAAAATTGTTTAGTTTATATTAAGTATATATTTTTATTAATTCATATTATTTTTTTACATTACATTCTTATATACTACTTAATCTATATTTACATTTAAGACAATTTCATCATCATTCATAATATCATTATATAATTTTTTTTTTTTTTTGGCAACATTGTTCGTGTTAAGACGTCACATTTTGTTTCTCTTAAGCCAAAAAGTTAAAATTAAATAATAATAAATAAATACAACAAATTTCAATAAAACTAACAATTGAAAAATTTAAATAAACTGTAATATACACGAGGAAAGTGAAGTAAAATGAATAAAGGTCGTAGAAGTGTTAAAAATAGTCAAACTAGTTGCGGCCAATGCAAATTAGTGGTAAATGAAGATGAAGAAGAATTTATTGAGTGTGACAAGTGCGCTAAAGTTTATCATGTAATATGCACAACATTAGATAAACGTAAATACGAATATCTTGTTAAACACGAAAATGAAGAATATGTATGTCATATTTGTGATAATAGTGGTACCTTTGAAGACGAATTAAAAGACATAAAAAAAGAATTGAAAAAGCTTGATCAGCTGTCAGCAATGCATGAAACAATAACATTTATGTCTCAACAATATGATGATATTCTTAGAGGTGTTGCAGATAATAAAAAGAAAATAGAAAGTGTTCAAAAAGAAAACAAACAGTTAAAGAATGAAGTAAAATCTTTAAAAAACTCGATAAAATTTTTGAACGGGTGAAAAATGATTGTTTGATAAGTGGAGTTGAAGTGCCATTTGGATCTACAGCAGTAGATGCAATTATTAAATTAACAACAGATGTTGGTATAACATTACAGCCAGATACTATTGAAGATGCTTATTTTCTAAGAAAAAGACGTTACCAAACAGAAGATAAAAACAAAACAAAACAGAATGAAAAGCAAACTATTGTTGCTAAATTTGTTACAAAAAAATCTAAAGAGAAAATGATGTCAATTAAACCAATATTAAAGGAAAATGAATCGTTAAAAAATATTTACGTCAACGACTATTTAAGCAAAGAAACAATTCATTTACTTAACCATGCCAGAACGTTGAAAACCGTTGGCTATCGAGCAGTTTATGCAGCAGGGGGAAATGTCTTTGTAAAAAGAAGTGAACTTTCAAAATCAAGATTTATTCCAAATGAAGATGAGGTTGATAGGCTATTACTGGAAGCAACAACAAACAAAATTCGAAATAGAAGATCACAACAAGATGTAACTCAACATTTGGTGCAAGAAGCTGTTGATGAAGATATTTACGTTTCTCCATAACTTAAATAAACAATTCCTTATCTACGATGTATTTTATGAGTATTTTAAAATTAAAAAAAAAAAAAATAATTATGAATTATTGTCCAAAAAATCAATATTTTTATAATCAAAAGCATATCAAAAACATAATGAAAATGTAAGAAGTTCATCCTTTAGAATTTTATCTCTTAATATTAGAAGTATTTCCTCAATAGATAAATTTCAAGATTTTATTGCAAAGTTACCATGGCTTCCAAATATTACTTCTATTCAAGAAACTTGAATAAGAGCAGATCTTTGTCAATTGTATAATATAGCGGGCTACAAAAGTATACACTGTTGCAGAACAGATGGTTACGGGGGTGTGTCAATTTTTATACAAGAAAACCACAAACATACAGTAGAACTATGTGAGAGTAAAAATTTTTTAGATTCAATTATTGTAACAATAAATCCCCTCAAGATAAATGGGAAATCAATAAAGTTTATGTCCTTTTACAGATCACAAAAGTGTAAAAAGGAAACGTTTTTGTTATTATTATTATTAGGGAGTTACCTAACCAATTACGGTCGACATGCTTGTATATTTGCTGGCGATTCAAATATTGATATTCTTCAAGGAAATTCATCAGAAGAGTTGCTCAACGTTATCACCAATTATAATTTTAAAAATTGTCATACAATGCTTACACGTCCAGAAAGTGGAACGTCAATAGACCATGTTTATAGTAATATTTCAAATCATTTGGTTATTGATTCAGTAGAATGTAGTTTTTCAGACCATAATATAATCGTCTGCCAAGTAGAAATAGAGGTGAAGACAAGAAATTATGATGAAAATATCATTGTCTTTAAGGATTACAATTTTTTAAAAGAATTTATAAGTAGTAATTTGTATGCAATTAATCAAACTGGGGACCCGGCATCGGATACAGAATGTCTAATATCGTTTGTTAATCATGCTTTAGAAAACTCAACATTTGAAAAGACACAAAAAAGGATTTAAATAAGGAAATTACACCCTGGATTAATTGAAATCTATATAAATTAATAAAATACAAAAACAATCGTTTAAAAAAGCGAAGGAAAAACAGAAGAAATCTTAAAATAGAAGAAAGTTTGAAAAGGATAAGCAAAATTATTAAAAATGCTTCCAAAGACTCAATGAATAATTTTTATACAAATAAATTAAGCGAAATTCAAAATGAGCCAAAAATGTGTTGGAAATTTCTAAATGAAACCTTAGGAAGGAACACTTGTAAAACTCTTCAATTAAAAGATGAAACTGGATACTTCATAGATAGTGAGTCTCAAAAAGCAAGTAAGTTTAACAGATACTTTTTGCAGTCAGTAAAAGATGTAAGATTAAAAATTGAGCAACATCCAGATGATAATTGTAATATATTAAGAACACTGGTTCAGATCGATAATAGATGCTGTTTTCAACATACAACGCACGATGAAATAATTTGTCTTTTGAATAATCTTCAAGAAAACAAGAGTGGTGGTCACGATAATATATTACCAAAAGTACTGCTAAACAATAAAAATGAATTTACTCCAATTTTGGTAAATATATTTAATAATATGATTAACACTGCAGTTTATCCTGACATATTGAAAATACATAAAGTAGTACCAATCCCTAAGGCAAAGATGTCTTGTACAATGGATATGTATAGACCAATTTCTATTTTGTCAGTCATTGACAATGTGTTCGAAAGAGTTTTATATAACCAGATTTCAACATATGTGAAAAACAATAACTTGCGATAATGTATTATGTAATTAGATTTCTTATTTAAATCAGTTATAAGTTTTTTTCGGATTCATGGTTTCAATTTTCTTATTTTCTGCACAAAAACGAAAATCATTATGATAATCATGTAATGTATATGGATATTCTAAATCCACTTCCAATATATAACCTAGTGGAGAATCTTCCTTTATATTATTAACATTAAATTGTTCACAATTTTCAACCCATTTAAAATTTTTATATGGAAGGTATTGTGACATTGCATAACCATATAAGTTGTTTACATCTAAATATTTTAAGTAATTTGATTCTTGTTAGAATTATGATCACAAATATATTTATTATTAGCTACCGAATGACGGTTAGAGCATTGAACAATACCTCTCCTAATACCTCGAAGAACAAAATTATATATGTTAATGTCAGTCAACAACTCTAATTCTATTTAAGTTGTTTTCAACATTGCATCCCAAGACAGACCGGGATAATACTGACAGGGATCTAAATTGTAAATATTTTTACAAACTTTTCTAAAATTTTCAAAGATAGCACAAAGTAAAAGAACATCAACTTTGCAAAATAAAAGTAAATAGTCTTTTAAGGTTACACATTTAAAAGTGTTCCATACTTTTTGAGCATGTTCATAATCATCTACACTACATGATACATTAACAAGTTTATTAAAGAAATTATCACGAGGTGGTAATTGTGTTTCTTTAAGACGACTCGCTGAATCTAAATAGTCATATGGAAAGACACCTTTACGTCTCATTAAATTAAATTCTTCGTCATTTGGATAAGATGATCGTACTACCGTTAAATCATTATCAGATAAATAACTAGCTAATTTTTCTAAACTCGATGGCATAAATCGAAATGAATCGAGAAAACGTAATTCAATAGTATGTTTTTCATTTACTAAAATTTTTTTAGATATTCATATATATAATTCTTTATTTAAAGGAATTATGTTTATATCAGAGGAAAGTTCTTTTACAAACAAATGACAATCATATGCTGAAAAATTATGAAAAAATATAGGAATGAAGTTTGCAAGTTGATATTCTAAATTACAATTGTTGTGAGCAGGGCCTCTATATTCACCTGTTAAATGACAATGCTCAGCCACTCGATAGTTAAAATCTAATAATTTCTTGCAAATATGACATGTTGGTTCTTCATTTTGTATCTTTTTTTTCTTGAAGGAATTCATTGGTTTAACTATACTTAAATAATTATTATAAATGTCTAAACGATCATCTACTAAACTTTTAAAGAAATCTTTTGCAGCATCATTACCGTTATATATTCTAAATTTATCTAAACTAGAGTTAAATGAACATTTAATATAATTACTATATGCAAAAGGAATATGTTTCTGTACGGAGTGGACATTTGAAGAATTTTGTATACTCATTGGCTCCAGAATACTTTCAAAATCAGCATATACTACAAATGGTATGTCCATTTGTTTCTTATAATTTTTATAACTCAGCTTATTTTTTTTCTATAGTAGGCATTCTGGTTACAATCTTATTGCATTCTCTCTTATGATTTTCCAAAGATGATTCATTATGGAAGTGTATTAAACATGTGTTACACGCATATATCTTATGACTGTGTTTTGTTAATTGACTACTAATTAATCTTGATATATTTTTAATCCATATATAATGAAATCTTTCACCATCTTCCAACATCAACATGTTAATGTGCTTAGATTTTTCTTGTTGAGAAAAGTAATATGGACCGACTATATTATTGCCATCATCTAATCCAAATACATTAACACTTATTTCACTATTATTAGCTTCAAATACTTTTATCTCATTAATTGGAAGCGGGAAGTTTA
The DNA here is from genome assembly GCA_950370525.1 of Bellardia bayeri. Classification (NCBI taxonomy): domain Eukaryota; kingdom Metazoa; phylum Arthropoda; class Insecta; order Diptera; family Calliphoridae; genus Bellardia; species Bellardia bayeri. The sequence goes on along the minus strand of OX493269.1, from coordinate 951,194 downwards.
ATTTTTTAAAATTTATAACAATGTTATTATTCAACGTTATAATTTCATCTTTAATGTTTTCAACATTATATGAAGTACATCTATTACTGTGTAGATCAGCTAGATATAATGCTGATATTATAGCCCACTTGAAACAAAAAACATCATCATTTTGTACGTTTATACATGCCAATTTTCTCTGTCTTGCAGATTGTTAGGGGAACCTTTTATACAATTATAGTGATTAATGTTCATCTCCAAACGTAATATCTCAATTAATGCCCAGCCACTATGACGCTCCTGAAATTCGCTCATCTTTTTAATTATAATATCACATTGCTCATTGTAGATATCAATAATTTCTTCTCGCGTTGAATGCATGTTTAGAATTTTCATTTTAGTCTGATGCGACTTTTCATCGATCTTACATGAGTCTTCATCTTCCTTTATCAACACTTATTCACAAAACAGCTCTATATTAAAATTTATGTTTTCATATTTTTGTATACCGTCATTTTATAATTTAATTATTTTCTCTCTGTTTTCCGTTCAAAAGTTTTCCGGTATTAAATTGCTTTTATTTTTATTTTCAATCAAATATGTTATAATTCTGTTATTGAATGATGAATTTTTCAGCACTGTTCAGTTTATGTTTATTGGTTCTTTTATGATAACACCAATTTTTTTCAATATATTCTTTACAATCGTCGAAATAAACTTTGATTTCACCATTGTCGTCATTTTCTGTATTGGAGTGCGAGTGTTGCTGCCATTCTAAACGATTCGAAAAATGTTTGTTACATTTTACACATTTAAACGATGAGGAAGGTCCCTCGTGATACAATCGAATGTGTCTTCTTAAACTTCTATTGTGAGTAAATACTTTTTCGCAATATTCACAAACAAATCCGCTACCCATTTTTTCAACAGACTTTATGTTTCCAGAAAGATTTCTTTAACAAGAATGACTCTAATAAATTAAACATATACTATTTATACTAAAATGTATATTTTTAATTTACTCACATTGAGTTATTTTATTTTCTTTTATGACACTTCGTAATACATTGAGTAGTTTTATTTTCTTTTATGACACTTCCTTATATATTGAGTTGTTTTATTTTCTTTTATGACACTTCCTAATGGTTTACTTGGTAGTTCACTACGTGCGAACACTTAAGTAGTGTCGAAGGGACCCCCCCCCCCCCCCCCCTAATACATTGAGTTGTTTTATTTTATTTAATAACACTTCCTAATACATTGAGTTGTTTTATTTTCTTTTATTACACATCCAATACATTGAGTTGTTTTATTGTAATTTATAACACTTCGTATCTTAATAACACTTCCTAATACATTGTGAGTTTTTGTTTAAACTGTGCTTTAAAAAAATCATTTTTATGCGGTTTTTATTAATACCCCTCTCTAATACAAAACAATGAAAAAACACAAAACTGTAATTAAAGCAAATAAAAACAAAACAAACACTCACTTATACTAACCACAACTATACCTAGGGAAGGAAACACCGACACAATACCACAGTCACCAACCAATACTACTCAGTTAATCAAACAACATTTCACGGCCTCCTCCCCTACTCACACATTACCTCTCTATCACCACACAACATCACCCCAATCCACACATACCATTCATGTCAAATCCAAATACTCTACTTCATAGATGCCCAGTAGTGGCTGATATCAGCAAATTGAACTCACACGTATACTTACACTCTTTTGTTTGATCGTCAATCAACCAATAGGAAATCAGCATGTTGAGTGGGAGAGACAAAATACACTTGCAGAACTTATGATTCAAGATAATAGAAAATTAATATTATTAAAATATTTTTGAACCAAACAGGGGAAATCAGAAAGGAAATTTAATGATTACATTTTAATCGTCATCGAGACTGAATTATATTTGCTCAAAAACACACAATAAGCTGAATTATTCTAGTTTGAGAAATATACTTTTACTGCGTAATTGCAATAAGAGTATCAACATGGAAGATTTTATTCTTTTTAATTGCAAATAAGACAATGATTAATTGAGGGAAAATTTATAAACACTTCGAAGAATCTTTTTATTTCGAAATATGTATATATATCCAACTATCCAGATGTCCGCACATATAAATTATATATGTATGTGTTATATATATATATGTACATATCTATCAATTCATTCATCAAGAGTATTAGTAAAATATGTACATACATTAATTTTACATTTCCCTTTTGTTAAATAAAGAAACAGAAAAAATGACAACACACATGTGTTTTCGTTGCAATCTCGCTGACGACTAACTAAAATGAATATCAAATTGTTTTCTTCCAGTGTTATTTTGTCACTCTCACCAATACTACTACCTTGAGCTGCTCTACTTCTCCGCATGCACCAAATTTCCGCAATTTGTATGGAAAAAAATGGTCCGAAACCGGCATAAACATACTACTTAAAAGTTCTATAATAAATATTTTAAAATAATTTATGTAGTTGTTTTGTTATTTCTACTTTTTTTCGCTAACGAAGTAGCGGGTTGCTAGTATTATATATTTTGTGATTTCTTATTTAACAAGTTAAAATTTATGGCGCATATTCAGAAATGATAACTAAGTTTAAACTTTTTTAAGTACCAACTAAAGTTATGCTTAGTTGATTACTTTTAGCACGAAAAGTTACAACTTAATTATGGGTAAAGCTGTAACTAAATGTCAACTAACAAATACAGTTAAAGAACAGCTGATTGATTTTATTTTATTATTTACATATTTGAAAAGTGCTATAGTTTTGCGGTGGTAAAAAAATAAAACATTCAAATATTAGCAGATTAAAACATGGCGAAAAAAGTTAGAACGTATAAAACTCGCTGCAATCCATTTGAAATGGATGATGAAGACTTCCACGAAAGATATCGTTTTGACACAGAAACAGCCTGTTTTATAATTGATTTAGTGGACTACAAAAAATTTCATACTAAGAGAGGTAAAGCAATTCCAATGGATTTGCAAGTGCTTTCTACCTTGCGCTTTTTGGGGCGAAACGTTCACCAAACTGGTACATTCATAGGCATACAAAATCTTCTAAACTGATTTTAAATTTTTAGCTGATTTGCACGGTTTGTCGCAACCATCAGTAAGTCGCATAATAAAAAATGTGACAAAGCAGTTAGCATTACGACTACCGGATTTTGTAAAATTTCCACAGGAACTTGAAGAACTTAATAAAATAAAAAGTAGTTTTTATAATATAGCCCGCTTTCCTTGCTTTATTGGTGCTATCGATTGCACGCATGTGCGTATTAAATGTCCATCAAAAATGTGGGTCCAATAATGGCTGGACATTTTAGAAATAGAAAAGGATATTATTCCTTAAACGTACAGGTAAATACTATAAAACACATTAATAAACAAATTCCAGATTGTTTGTGATGCTGATTGCAAAATTTTAGACATTGTCGCTCGCACCCGGGGTTCTGTTCACGATGCAAGGATTCTACGTGTTCTTTAAAATGTAAACTTGAAACATCACAATGTCAACATAAATGTGTAGTACTTGGCGATGGCGGATACCCGGCATCTTCTGTATTATTGACTCCTGTTAGGACTCCAGCGACAGAAGAAGAGAGACGGTATGATTATATTAACAGTAGCTTATTTCTAGCTCAAAAAATTTTGCGTTTATAACCATTTCTTTATTTAATTTTCTATAAAGAAGGCAACGTTTTTTGGTAAGCAAAATCTCTATTTATCTTTCGCATTTATTCTTTTAAATCTGCAATTAAAGATATAATAGAAGTCACACGGCAACGAGAGTCAAAATTGAATGTTTAAATGGCCAACTTAAGTCTAAATTCCAATCTGTGTTGGAAAGGATCCGTGTAGACCTTGATACCGCCAAAAACATTATTGTAGCTATTGCAGTCTTGCATAATATAGCTAAGGAAAGAAACATGCACTGTAAACTTTTAACAGATTACATAAAAAATATCGAATTATACTTTTTTTTATTTTGCAGATCTGAATGAAATTCCACACAAACAAGCATCTTTGTTACAACCACAAGATATTGATAACCTCATTGAAGGTGAAACTGGCAGAGCTTTTAGATCAGGATTTATTGAAAAACATTTCTAATGGTTTTATTTCAACATTTCATTTATTTTAATTATATTAGTATGTATAGAAAAATATATAAAATAATGCACATACATATTCGTACATAAATAAAAACTAAAACAAAAGTTTGCTTTTTTCAAATAATTAAAATTAGGAGATCAGAGATTCTTTTTATTCTATAAAAAATATAACGAAAAATTTAATTCATTTCATTAACCTATTAATAAAATTAAGTATTTTGTACTTGTGTGATTGCTTGTTTGACCTGAAGACATTTGAGTTTAAGCAATATAATTATTGCTTGTATACAGGTATCTATGTACATATATGTAAATATGTATGTATAAAACTATATCACATATTGAATGCCGTTGTAAGGCTATGGTTATTATTATTAGAAATTAGCTTTGATAATAATTGCTTTTTCATTTCATGCAGCTCATCCGCATATTTTAATTGTTTTTTGTGCAACTCCTGCATAAAAGCTATTCGCATATTGTTGACGGTGTCCTGGTGCTTAATTTCATTTTCTAATTTTGCTTTTTCTGCAGTTCCTCGGCAAGCATAGTTTCCTTTTTAATTTGGTTTTCTCTTTGTTCTAATACAGACAATTTGTTTTTGGGTTTCGACAAAAATCTCAATTGTTTAATGTACAGTGACACTTGTTCCTTAGTTTCTTTTCTTACAGGACTTTCTTCTAATGGACACATAATTTCTACCGTATCAATCTTTTCCCAATTTGAGTTGCTATCTATTAAGCACGTATCCTCTGCTACCTCCGGCGCTATTAAATTTAAAATCTCCTCGTCATTTTCGTCGAGAGAAGAAATCTCAATATTATTTCCTGTAGCATAAGTGGCCTTTCATACAGCTGCGAGCTTTGTTTTTGACTGTGCTTTCATCCTGTTCCACTGTTGCTTCAAACGACTCGTGTCTCTTATATATCCCATTGACTTCATTTGCTCGTTGATGTGGCGCCAAGCTTCTTTTTTCTTGTATATCATCTTTGTGTCGTTTCTCTTGTCGTCGATGATGTTGACATATTTGGCCACCAATTCTTCATCTGGCGACCAATTTGAGTCTCTCTAAAATACACAAAGCAATAAATACATATTTTTTTCTAACAATAATAATAAACTTACCTTATTTTCTTTGCTAATTGTGTCCATTTGGAACATAAAAAATCACAAAAAAAAAAAGAAAACAAACTAGAGATGTGTTTTTCGTCAACAAAAATCTACTAAATGCAGTGTTGCATTTCTTTTAACAGCTGAAAGCAGTTGCTAAGTTAGTTATGATTTGTGAATAAGATCTTTAACTATTTATGAACTATTTTTTAGTTTCTGTTTAATGAGTTTCGACTTTAGTTACGATTTCTGAATATGCGCCTATGTATTTTGATATGTATTGTACAAGAGCCATATAAACTTGAATTTTTATGTTTTCGGTTAAATAAAAATTTCAAAATGCTATAGAAATAGTGACTTTTTATTTTTCCGATTTTTTTTTGACGATTTTTAAAATTGGATTTTTCTTCTTTTATCGGGATTTTGACGATTTTCTTCGAAATTCATCTGGCAGCCCTGGTACCTCTCTTGCATATATCGTTTACTAATATTATTCTCTTCCACAATTACTCTTACATTATCAAAGTTTGGTCGATGTTCAGTTATTCCACAGTGGGCAGCAAGTGCTGTTTTTTGTAAAAGTGGTTTGTCATTTGATTTTAGGCCCGATTTATGTGATGACAATCTAGTTTTCAATTTTGTCTTCGTATATTTTCCGACATATATCAGTATCGTCGTCGTTACATTTTATTTGGTATATGTACTAGAGTTGATTTTTGTAGTTTGTCTAATTTAGATTTCATGTTGTTGAAAAATTTTTTCGTCGTATTACCCGTCTTTATTGCCAATATGTACTTTTCTTTGTTGTATATATCATCCTTTCTGATAATCCAGGTATATATTCAATGGATCTGTAAAATTTAGGTGGTTTCGTTTCCATCATATTGTTGTCAGATTTTTTTTATTTATTGTATATTTTATCAAATTGTCTATCGTTATATATGGAAAATCATTCTTGTGTAAAATATGTCAAATTTTTATTTTCTTTGTAAAATTCTCTATTACTCGTACCTAGCACTCTGGTGATAAAGTTTATAGCAGTGTTCATTATTATTCTTCTAGGATATAGGAATAATAATTAATAAGTCTACCAGAAGATACAGGTTTTTGGTACCAGTTTATTTTAATTATATTACCATCCCTTATGACTAGGGCATCTAAATATGGTAATTTGTTATCCATTTTTCTTTCTAATGTAAACTGTATCGGTCTGTTAAATGAGTTCAATGTCTTCAAAGTATTCTCAAATTGATTCGTTCTTAAAATTCCTACATATCTCCTCATCATTCTTGGTCTCATCTCTATTTTATTAAGAGTTGTATCCAATAATTCTTCCATAACAATATCCGCAATAATTGGAGAAATGGGAGATCCCATTGGCATACCTTTGTTCTGTGTGTAGCAATTGTCCTTAAATTTGAAATATCTACGATCTATTATGCAAAACTGTAAAATATCCATAAACAAATCTTTAGGTATTTTGGTCTGTTCTTCTAACATAATCCATTTTTTTTCAATAATCTGAACAGCCAGGTTAACGGGAAAAACGAACAAGAGTTTTTATATTTTTAATAAAAGAGACCTCAAGTCGAATTAATGAAGTAAAAAGATTATTAAAAAAAATGCTAAGCTATTAGTTCAAACAAATTAATAAGGATGTATTTCCCATTAGATTTAGGTGAAGGGTATTTAAGAGGCGAATATTGCACTCTAACTTGTTCGCTCTACTTTTGTCTGGAGAAACATTAATACTGCATTTGAGAAAATAAATCTTGGGCCAACATTTAAATACGATGGAGGAGCCTCTGATTAGAGGCTACATGACACCTGCAAAATATAGGTATGGTGGTAAAATATAGATAAAACGGTATATTTTAATTGAAACTGTTAAAAAACGCAGTTAAGTTGAATCTACCAAGCAAATTTACTTTTTAACAAGATACTTTTTTTTTCTTTCTTGGACCAGCACTCAGGGGACGACCCCAACTTATGCAATGCATTGTGTTGGAACTAGAAAAATAGGTTATTGGAGAGAGGATAGAGGGAGTAGTGTTTGTGAGCATTTGACTTGAATTTTCCTATATTGAAAGTGGCAGGGAATACTTCTGCTGGTAGTTTGTTCCACATACGGACAGTACGGCTAAAGAACGAATTTTTCCTGTAGTGTGTTGTGCGATCAACTGTCCAAGCGATCACAAATGGGTGAGCCCTGACTGAAGAACGTGTATTACGTAAAAAACTACGTGTTTCAGGAACAAATTCCCTGATTTCAGCAGAACACATTCCATTATAGTATCGATAGAACAGTGAATCAATATAGTTGGATATGCTACTGTCAGCGATCAGAATCACTTTCTGAGTCGATTTAACGATGTCCGTCCGTCTGGCTGGCTGGCTGTCCATGTAAAGCTTGTGCGCAGAGTAGAGGTCGCAATTTTGAAGGTATTTTGATAAAATTTGGTAAGTGAAAATTTTTCGACCCAAGGACGGATGGGATTGAAACTGCTGGAAATCGGTCCATTATTTCACCTAGCCCCCATATAAATGTCCTCCCGAAATTGGTGTTTACCGATCATAAATGTTTGAATTATGAAAGGAACCAAACAAATTTCATCACAAATGAGTGGTAAATGAAGCCAAATCACATCTACAAATTTTGTGCAGATCGGTCCATAATTAGTCGTAGCTCCCATATAAAGCCCACTTCCGAAAATCACTTTAAAGTGCATAACTCTCTCAAAAATGTTTTTATCCAAATAATATAGAACGCAAATATATTCAATATGCATACAAATAATACGGTAGAGTTTTATTATGATGGGTCTATAATTAGTCGTAGCTCCCATATAAGGCCCACTTCCGAAAATCACTTAAAAGAACATAACTCTTTTAAAAATGTTCTTATCCAAATATATTTCATATGCATACTAATAATACGGTACAATTTTATTGTGATCGGTCCGTAATTAGTCGTAGCTCCCATATAAGGCCCACTTCCGAAAATCACTTAAAAGAACATAACTCTTTTAAAAATGTTGGTATCCAAATAATATTGAACACAAATATATTTCATATGTATACTAATAATACGGTGCAATTTTATTGTGATCGGTCCATAATTAGTCGTAGCTCCCATATAAGGCCCACTTCCGAAGATCACTTTAAAGAGCATAAATTTCTTAAAAATGTTGGTAATCAAATAAAATTCGACACAAATAAGTTTCTTATATACAGAAATAATGACACCTAAATTTGTAATGGTCGGTTCATAATTAGTCGAAACTGCCATATTAGACCTTCTCCGTAATTCACTTTAACTTCCATAAATCTTTTAAAAGTATTTATATCGAGATAAAGTTTAATACATATAATATTTATATTCACAGAAATCATGACTCTGAATTTTGGTTCAAAATAGGTGTTATCTCCCATATAACGCCCATTTCTGAAAAACTTTTTTATATTTACATATACTAGGTGTACGGTATAATATGGTCGGGCTTGACCGACAATACTTTCTAACTTGTTTTACATTAATTTTCATTCAATCTATTCATATGGAATATTATCCAATGTACTAGTTCAAGTGCATTGCCTTTTTCCTAAATGTTTGCATTTGTGTTTATGAAATATTATCCATCGTAATATTTCTTATACAATGCATTTGCTGTTTACTTGTATTGACATATTTGGGTATTTTAAGTGTGGTGTCTTTTGTTACAATTTATTTATTATTTTATGTGTGGACTTATTAAAGTGTGTCAGTAGTGTCAAATAGCTGATTTTAATATAAACAAATAATTTTGTGTTATTGTTGTTCGGTAGTTGTGGTAGTTCTGATGTGTATACTATACACTACAATATTTACACCGCCCATAAAAACAGATGAAGCAACATGATCTGTTTTGCGTTTGTGCGTTAATAAAGAACACTGAGTCTTACGAGATTGTCTTAAGATCCCGGCTTAGCGTATCATTCATATTCCGTCTCATTTCCCCAATCTCCAAAGGGTTCCGTCTATGGTTAAATGAGTATGAATGGTAAATGTTGCTCTCATCTGCAAAAGAATAGATAGCGTTTAAAGTTTGACATAGAAGGTCATTTATAAAGATGAGAAATAAAGTGGGAGAAAGAACGGAGCCTTGCGGTACTCCTGGATTAATCTTGAACTCGTCTGATGAGATCCCATCTATAAGAACTCGTATAGTTCGATTTCTGAGGAAACTCGATATAAATCGAGAGAAGTTACCACCGACACCAAAAGCAGAGTTTCGATAAGAGAGCACCATGCCAGACTCTGTCGAACGCCTTAGAAATATCTAGAGCCACCACTTTACTTTCGCCAAAACGATGTATAGTACGACACCATTTTTCCGATAGGAATTCCAGTACGTCACCCGTAGAGCGTCCTCTACGGAAGCCGTACTGGCGGTCGCTAAGTAAATTGTTGGACTCTAGATATATCGACGGCACTTTCCCAGCACGTAAAAGAGTGTAATCATGTGGCAGATTTTGATAATGTTAAAATATTAGATATAGAAAGGAAGGAAAACAAAAGGTATACACTGGAGAGTTTACGCATACAACAAAAAATAAAAACAACAATGAACACGAAAGAAGACAAAGACAACACGAAACTTCAATACTCCTCTGCAATTACTAATTAAATCAGTTCTGTGATATTAGCTTTAAGTTAAACATGACTTAAGTTTTGTGGTCGTTTATTGTATATTATATTTTTATTAATTATTTGATTATTTATACCAAAATTCTGTTCGTGATGTCCCGTTTTTTAGTATTTTAGTAACTAATTAATAATAAAAATTAATATCCAATGATAAAAAACATTAAAGCTGTAAGTAAAACTATAGAATAAGTTAAAGCTGTGTAATAAAACAATAAATTTTGTCACTAGATTATTTAGAACGAGACCCCTGAAGAAGTTAGAATAAAACTAACGAAACGTTGGGTAAATAAAATAAAAAATAAAACTCGAACAAGTTTTTTATTTACGTTTGGAAACAAACATTTGACCAAATTAGCCTGAAGGAAACTCCTTAAAAATTATAATAATTATAAATATTGGTCACAAAAACAAATTAATTACATATTTTATAATTTGCTATGTATGTTCTCCCATTTGAAAAGCATGTTGAATTTTATTCCCTTCTTATAATATAAAATCTTCTAAATTTATACTTTTATGGCAGTTTCGTAATAGTAGAATGCTTTTCAAATGGGATGAACTTAAATCATTTTTGACCGCACAATATTTTTTGAGTGTCATCATCTTTAACCTGAAAAAATTAACGTAGCATCCGCTATACATGTGTACTTGTCGAAGTCACATCGACGACTGAATTGAAGAGCATAAAAATATGTCTTGGTAGTGGTATGCACAATTGTAGTATGAAATGGAAGCCCCTGGTATATAATATAATTATGCATCCACAACAAAGGTGAAGGGTATATAAGGCATAGCTGAATATAGCACTCTTACTTGTTTTAAAATGATTTAGAATACTGTTTGATTATATAGGGATTGGAAATAATAACTATATGTTATTGATTATAATTAGCTTTTTTTATTTTCAATAAAATATTGTTATAATGAGTCTTTAAATTCCTGTCTTTTGATTCCCTAAGTTATTGTTTGATCAGTTAAAGTTTGTTTGGAATCCAGAGAACAGAAAGAGATCATTCACATTTGCTGACCATTCGCAAATTCATTGCTTTTACTCAACAATGATAAAAAGGTGCATTGCTGTTTGTTTACTCATCCCTTATAACTGTTTGCTATTTTACATTATCTTTTTGTTATGCCGTTATACATCGGATTTCGGATTTAAAGCACGATGGCCACGTATCAAACTGATTTGACAAATAATATGTATGTATTGGTAATATTTAGTTTGAAGTAGCGGCGGCAGTGAAATCTAAATTGTTTTGATTTTCGTCAAACTCACATCAACATATACGTGTGAGATTTTTTTCACTAACACAATCAAAAAAAAACTGAGTTTGTCAAATCAGTTCGATACGTGGCCACCGTGCTTAATATCCAACGACAATATCAAAACGAATTTAAATAAAAGCAGAAGAAAAATGTAACACCATTAAAGAAGATATAAGAGAAGCAGTAAGAAATTAAACTGCAGCAGCAACAACAGACTTGTGGACGGATGATTATATAAAAACAAATTTTTTGTCCGTTACATTTCATTTCATGAAAGAGTCGCAATTAAAAAACATTGTTCTTGGTGTAAAATCAATGGATTTGAGAGTTTTTAATGATTTTGATGTAACGAATATTGACAACATAAAATTTGTCACAGACAGGGGAGCAACCATCATTAAAGCCTTGCAAAACTATACTCGTCTAAATTGTTCAAATCATTTGTTTAATAATGTTTTACATTCAGCATTTAATGATACTAATGAATTGCTGCCTATTTTAGATGCTTGCAAAAAACTGGTTAAATATTTCAAAAAGAGTAATTTACAGCACATGTTACCAACATCCTTAAAGAATTATTGCGTAAGTCGATGGTATTCTTATCTTAGTTTATTTAAATCAATTTTGAAC